>JAWNGG020000082.1:0-600000 GCA_036937485.2 Tetragonisca angustula | reverse complement strand
ACATTACTCGTGCAAGTAATATCGTTCGTAAATCATCGCTCGGCAATGATTCAGTTCATAATTGTATCAAATTTGCATCGTGTTAGACAGTGAGATCTATCTTTGACATTTATTGCACATTACGTACTTTGAATGTTTTACACATTTTTGCCCATCGTCCATACGTACGTTTCATGCACTTTTACATCTGTAAATTCTCCATCTTGAAGAGCTATTAGCGCCGCGTAATAATTTTTTTTTCTTTTTATTATCAAGCGTGTATACGCTTTTATTAAGTATTTCGTAACTTTCATCTTGCAATCATCCCTTCGTTGATTTCTTTCGATACGATCGATGACACTGTTTCGTTACAGCGTGAATTCTAAAATATCGCGCACGCGCGATGTAAAATTCTTTAAATAAAACTTTCACGAGCCAGCGTACGTGTGCAGTTGACTCTAATTTCGTTGAATCTCTTCCTCGAGAATCGCGTGCTTGACAGATCGCAGTGCTTTTTGGCGAACATTTTACACAAAAGCGCGCGGTGAAAAAAGAAATTGCCGACGCGGTAACTCGGAGATAACGACGTTATAATGTGACCTCTTACCGACGAAATTACCGAGAACCAAAAATGAAAAAAAAAAAAAAAAAAGGAAATAAAGCAAGAACCACGTGAATGATTGCTCGATCGCGAGTTATTAATGATTAATTTCCAAACTTATCTCGGCTGCCTGTTACTCGGTCGCTCGGTGTGTGCCTTCGCGAATTTATAACTCTCGTAATAAGAGTGATTTATCACTGGGCCAACGGGAAGACCGATAAACGAAAGGAAGTCGAAGTAAGAGAAGAGAGGAAAAAAGAAAACAAAAAAAGCAGCTGCGGCTTTCGTTTGCAATTTATTTAGAAGATGTTCTTGCCGCGCAGGATGACGTTTGATTCTCGACGAGTGGCACACATCGCGGAAACAGACACGGCTGCAGTAAAATTCCAGAAAAAAAATCATAAAGTATAATATTACAATTACTATAGCATAACATTAAAATTGTAAAATATAAAAAAAAGTTCAAGATTCCAGAGTAACAATAAAATTCAGAGTCGAATTAAGCACTGTGAAAATGAAATTTTTGCAATTTTTGCAATATTAAAATTATTACAATATAGCATTAAAATTATAAAGGATACTGAAAAAATAATTCAAGGTTCTGAATTTTAGATTGAAAACAAAATTCAAAGCCAAATTAAGCACTGTGAAACCGAAATTATTACAATTTTTTCAAAATTAAAATTATTACAGTATAGTATAATATAGCATTAAAATTATAAAGTATACTGAAAAAGTAATTCAAGATTCTGAATTTTAGATTGAAAACAAAATTCAAAGCCAAATTAAGCACTGTGAAACCGAAATTATTGCAATTTTTGCAAAATTAAACTTATTACCGTATAATATAGTACAGTATAGTACATTAAGTACAGTACAGTACAATTTAATAGCATTAAAATTATAAAGTATACTAAAAAAAATTCAAGATTCTGAATTTTAAATTAAAAACGAAATTCAAAGCCAAAGTAAGCACTGTGAAACCGAAATTACTGCAATTTTTGCAAAATTAAACTTATTACCGTATAATATAGTACAGTACAGTATAGTATAATACAGCGTTAAAATTATAAAGTATGAAAAAAAAATTCAAGATTCTGAACTCTAGATTAACAACAAAATTCAAAGCCGACAAAATTAAGCGTCGTGAAACCGAAATTTTTCCAAAAAAATCTCAATGTTCGATGACGCGAGTCACAACGATCGAGTAGTCGTTCAACGAGGCACTATTGCGGAAGTTCTCGCGCTCGTTGATTCTACACAGGTACCAGATCTAATAAAGTGCAAAAATTCGCAAGAATCACGATCGCGAGTCGCGATGACAAAAAGATACAAAAAGGTAAAAAAAAAAAGGAAAAAAAATGAAGGAGCATAGCAGTAGAATCGCAGGAAGCTGAGCTCGTTCGTGGAAAGGAGAGACCGGGCTTTTCTCCCCGGTGTCGGCACGGTGAATAATTCTGGTGCGGAAGTGATGTAAATTGTTCTCAGGTGTTACGATAAGGTGCACTTCTTCCCGGCGCCCGAGTACTCGGTATGGTGCCAAGCGAATAGCACGCTGTACGGTCCAGGTGGCGTGGAATACGTGGTCGACTGCTGCGATCATTTCGACTTCTGCAATCGCAATCTAACGCCCTCTTTTCCTTCGAGAGGTGGGCCATACTCCCGATTACCTCGACGAGGTACAACTTTCTCGCGACGTCTGCTTCCTTTCAAGGTCGATACCGCGAAAACTCGCGACGTTTCTAAACCACGCTTGTCGATCCTTTCGTCGACAAAATCTTTCTTTCTTTCTTTCTTTCTTTCAGTCGGAGTTGAAAGTCACATCTGTTAGCTTCTGCGCAGAATTGTAATTTATCTGGAGAGATTGTACGCGCGGCGGGTTTCATCATTTTTGACGTTTCGTTTTGAGAAATTCTTGTCTCTCTGCTGGTTTCCGTAAGTTGGCTATTTTGCAAACACGAGAAATCGTCATTTTTCTACGGAATCGAATTGCTTGTATTTCGAGCGGTTACGAAAATAAAATATACATAGTACAAAAATGTGTGACCACACCTCGACTACTTTGACTGATAGTTTGTCAAATATTATGCACGCGCGTGACACGCGAGCAGCTGGTCGGTCAATTAAAATTGACCGTCAATAAACTCCAAAGGGAAAAGATTGAAAAACGTGGGTTTTGAATGTTCGTTTCTTTTTGTATTTCCGCGTAGGTGTGTAGCGAGTCGTGTTTCGATATCCAATATTCAATTCATTTGATCTCGATGAAAGAATTTTTCACGAGGTTGAGTTGGCACGAGCTGAAGTTCGTTGTTCTTTCTCTCAGATAAAAGCCACGGTAATTGGCCCTTTGAAATATATATATATATTTTCTCTCTCTCTCTCTCTCTGCTAGAAATTGTACGTTCTTCGTTCGGACGAAACCGGAGAAAAGAAAGCAAAAGGGAAAACAGAGAGTAACGAGACGAGACTTTACGTTCGGTGGAATTCTACTCGATTTTATATTGAATCGTTGAAAAAAATTTCGATTTACGTTTCTCGTATCTTAACCTCTTGCGCTGAAAATTTTTTGCTCCAACATTGCAATATTCTCTCGGTTTTTAAGTATATCCAAGTACACCAAAATAGGCGAAACAAAGAATAAATTTATCGCTTCTCAATCATTTCTATCCAGCGATGTCGTACCGACGGAGTTCAAAAAAAGAAAGCGACGAATTATTGTATACGGTTTGTGGTCACTCGTTATGGTCCGCAATCAGTTTGCCAGCGCAAGAGGTTAAAAACGCCGCGACGTGTCCTTTGCAATTTTCTAACTAAATTGCAGCACAATCGAACTCGTTGCAAATGCTCTTTCGTTTCGTTGGTCGAACGAATATTTTATATTTTATTTTACACATGTGTATTGCAACGAATCGGTAAAAAGTCGAATTTTAAGCTGACGGAAGTGTCAATGTGCGTGCAAATTGTTAATTGCAAAAAATTATAAGAAAGAACGCGTTAAATATTCGTTGAGAATATTGTTTGCCGATGACATAACACGCGGATGAACGTTCTCTCAGCCGAATATCCCTGTTTGTTGAATAATTCACAAGATTTCAAAGTGTCAAGTGCTAAGCGACAGCTTCCGATCGAAGAAAAATGAGTTGACCTTTCGTTTTTAATTTTGCTCGTCAAACGCTGGAAATTTTATTAAACAAAAAAAAAAAAAAAATAAAAAAGAATTACGATCGCACGTTTCTTCGCCAACGAACGAGCTTTTCGATTTCCCAGCTTCCTAGCGTGCAAAAACATTTGAAATAAACAACAAACTAACGAACGAAATGTTAAAAAAAGTACACGACTTTCTCACACCTTTGCGATTTCGCTTTTTTTTCCGATTGTTTCGAATTCTCGAACGTGCGTGTCCTCCTCTTTTTCGAATACGGTTGACCGTACATAGAGCCGTAACGTGTTTTCGAAATAGCCAAGTTAATAAAATCGGAAACGGAAACCAGCAGCGAACAACGCGGTGAACGAAGAACCGAACCGATGCATATTGATCGACTTTTAAAAGCGATTGTCATACACTTGTCTCTCTGCCTTGTGTCTTTATATATACAGGCTGTCCCATTTGAAACGTCCCACGTAATCAATTTTCGAGAAAGTATCCTCGGCTTACGTGATGCGATAATCATTTTCGAGAAGAACAAAGCCGCGATCGTCAAAAGCTGTGAAACAAGACCAAACGGTTTTGTTGTGACGAGCGATATAATTTTTTTTTTCACGAATTTATGTTTGTTTAAATTTTCACTGTCATTGATAGAATTATCGCTGTATCGTACGTTGCCATTTCAAGGTTGTTGAAAATTGTCTCAAAAAGTTACCAAGAAATTATATTTGTCTTACCCTCTTCGTATTCGAAATTGGTGACTTGAGGGATTAGTGCACTGATTTACCTTATCTTCGAAGGATAGTTGCACCCTCTCCAATGTTTTAGAGCTGGCTAGCGCTATCCCCTCCACTGCATCCATCTCCCCACTTATGTACTTGGTAAGGAAATCAACAGATTGAAAGAGTGGGGCTCATGCACGGCAGTGGAGGGGGTAACGCTAGCAATTAGAAAAGTAGGAAGGGGGCCGCCAGTTACCCCTCTTCAAAACAAAATAAGTTTTACTCGAAACATTTTTTCTCTATAACTTTAATACTTTTAATACTTTTAATACTTTAATACTTCAGGCTTGGAAGATGATAATTGCGCGAGACGTTTCAAATCAAACAAAATATTATTTGTTAATATTGTTTTAAAAATCGATCGAAACAAAATATCGTTTCAAAATCTTCGCAAAAAAAAGAAAAAAAAAAATGCTTCGAACCGTAGTGCTTTCACTGAACCACAACAGCATACAATGTTCTGATGTCTCGATGTGCAAGAAAGAAATCGTCGCGGATCGGCGACCTTGGAAAGACGCACGCGACAATAGAACGAAGAGCAAAACTAAAGCCATTTGCCAAAACGGATGGATAAAGGAACGGATGGATGGACGAATTTTCATTGGGCTTTCTCGATCATCGATATTCTCGAGTTGCTTTTTGTGAATTGTCTGCGCGATCATCTTTGTCACACATACACGTACACACGCGCGTCCACTCACACTGTACATGTGTCCTTTTGTACACGTTGTCTTTGTTTCGAAGCGCGTCCCCGCTTCATTATCGAACTGACGCGATGCAGCGCGACCGCGAAACACCGTGATTTCTCTCTCTCTCTCTCGTCTCACAATCAAAGACCTCGAAACCAGAAGCTTGAAATTCAATATTTTGCACCGCTATTGTAAGCAGGCCGCTGCGTTCCATTGCATAACCCGATGATACGTTCTGTTTACATTAATACTAAGCGATAGCTCATTATATCCGTCTTCCTCTCGCGCGACTTATCTGTGCGTGTCATTTTTTAATCCGCCGATGCGGTGTCGAACGTTTGGCGAAGAACCCCGGCGCAAGATACATTAGTGGATAAAGTTATGACACTTTGAGAAATTACTGGTACAAAGGTTTTCGTTGTATCTGTAGCAAACAATACACTATGTGCGAATCAGAGTTTTGACGAATATTTGAACGAATTTTTAATTGAAAGGAAAATGATAAAATTTTACTTGGACACAGAGAGTTTAACTGCGTCGAGTTTTTTCATTTGGATTACAAATTCCTCGACAAAGTGAGCTTGTTAACGTGTGTAATTTAATTTTGAAAATTAACGAAAGAAGTACGCCATTTGAACGAATCACCAAGTGAGCAAGAAGAAAAGTAGAAATTTTGCAGTTGAAGGCGGAGAGTGCGAGTTTAAAACGAATTTCACTCCAAGTGAAAGAAGTTGGTGCGTTGTTAGAAACTTTTTTTTTCAGGTAAATCCAAAAAGTAGAGAGAGACGAGGTTAAGACAACGTGGGATAAGAGAGACTGATTGACTTTGGGGAGAAAAAAAAAAAAGTATAAAATTTTCAAAGAAGAATCGCGACGTGTTTTCTACTGACTGTCTCTTGTTAATGTTGGTAATGTAACAACCGAATGACCGAGTTTAAATATTGCTCTCGCACAATCAAGAAATTATTTAATCTGAGCTTCGACCGATGTAAATATAGAACGATAAATGCGTAAATGTACTGATATGGTATTTAAAATAGGTGGTATATCACCGTTCGGTTAATTTCAACGATGATTCGTGACTGCCAGATTTCGGTATACTCTTCGTTCAGTGTTCTTCGTCCAAATAATGAATTCTCATACGTGAAATCTACGATTAGATTAGACTAGAACGTCAAAGAATTTATGGTTAAATTCATATCATCCGTTAATTGATATTCGGTTGATTTGCTTGATTCATGAATTGAAATACTAGTAGGAAGAAGTGAAATTTAACACTAGAACTATCAAAATTTACGAATTTATCATTTTTGTTAGAAATTTTGTCGATACAAAACGGAAGAGTTTTAGATATTGTACTATAAAAATGTTTCTGTTGTATCTTTTTTTTTTTTTACTTTACTAATGTCTCAGATGGAAATTTTATATTAATGTTGATTATTTTTTTAGTCAGTAGTGAAATTCTCCAGGAAATTTTCAATTTCACCATGTTGCTCGTAACTTAACTTCAATTTTTATTTTTTCTACTGACGTCTTATGCTTCATCACTGTTCGTCCCAAGGCGTGTTGAACAAGTCAAAAATTGAAGCTCAGTCGAATTATCATTTTCAATGTCACATGATTAAATCATGTCGTGTAACACCTTAAGGTCTTGTGAAATTATTACATAACAATTATTGATTGAAATCTGTCTCGTATACTAACAGTTGAAATAAGAGTCCACGGTTAGTATCGAAATCTTTGCAAACAGCAACTATGAAAAAACAATTACTTTAATTTTTCAGTAATTTTTATTACAGACGAATAAATGTACAAGTCACTGACACGTTAAGAAAGTTCTTAAGAATAAAAAAAAGAACGTGACATCGTAGATCGATTTTTATATCATTCACCAATTACCGACCGAGTCGAGATTATCAATTATCGTTCGATCGTGAATGGCGTTGTTCGAGCTCAGGCCACATGTTACGCAAACATGTTTTGTCACTGAAGATGATTATTAATATCGTAAATTAATATCGCGTATCGCGCGGATGATAGAGTCGAAATCGATTCTCGCACGTACTCCAACAACCTGAGATACTTGAGATAACGTCTGATGACCTGAACGTTTTAGATTTAGATCAGCCGCGAGTTTACTTGTTTCTTGTATAATAGCGTGCCGCAGAAATAAATGGAAAAGAAATTTTTCATTAGAAAGATAGACCAACTGAACCAAATTGAATTTAACTAGCGACAAATTCGAACCAACGAACAACACACAGAAAAATAGTATGAATTTTGTAAAAATGATCAGAAAGATAGGCTGACAAATTAAATTTAACTAGCGACAAATTCGAACTAACGAATGAGATAGAAAGATACATCGGATTTAATAAAGATAAACTGACAAATTGAATTTGAACTAACGAATGAGACAGAAAAATAGTGTAAATTTTATAGAAAATGATCGGAATGATTAACTGACAAATTAAATTTAACTAGCGACAAATTTAAACTGACGAGCGTGACAGAGAAATTCACATTTTCGACAAAAAGATTTATATTTCAACGACCGTCACTGCCGTATATGCTACATTGGCACGTTATAATAAACATCTCGGGTGTTCTTATCGGCTTATCTGGTGAAAAGTGCAACGCTGGCGGCCGGGTACCTTGTAATTTTACGATGTGACAAGCGACTCGACAGATCGTGTGTCGTCTTGCATCTGTTTACGGAATGGCAGAGCCATCGCGCGACGATAATGCACGCCTTGTAAGCTGCACACGGATAAGATAATGTCGAATTTACACAGCTCGCGCTCGGCAATCTTTTTTCTATTCTTTCTCTCGTTTTATTCCGTGCGTTCTCTCGAATGCAGTCTGATGCCGCGAGGAACCGCGACTATTCGAGCTCGAGATTCAACAACCACGCGAAGAAAATGCGTTATTGCGTGATTAACTGGCGAATGAACTCTTGCAGAACATCCGAAGAAGATCCGAAAATATCGAGAACAGTGTAGGACGTTCACTTCCGTCCACAAGTCACCGGACACACTTGCTTATTTCGATCTAAACAGTTGCTAGAACACAGATATACTTTTCCGGATTAATTTTATTATACAGTCTTGTTACATGTACTCTATTTACTCTGTTTTATAATAATACTTGAAAACAAAACTGATATTTAACGTATATGGTCTGAATAAATAGTACACCAAAAATATGTATATATATTTAAAAAATCGAATCGATGTATTCTGGGATGAATTGGACAGAAGCCTTCAGAAATCTGTCCAAAATGAAGAAAAAAGACTTGTGGAAGAAATTAGAGGGAATGTGGAAAGAAATTCATTCGGAAATATTGTTAAAATTAAACGGAAGTATGCCACGGTTATTTCTGGCCTTCATATTTGCACAAAGATATAAGATACATTATATACAACTTGGTAAGATTTTTCACATATAGAATATGACATATGTCAAACTGTTTATAAGATTTATGACATATGTCATATTTTATATGTGAAAAATCTTACCAAGTTGTATATAATGTATCTTATATCTTTGTGCAAATATGAAGGCCAGAAATAAACCGTGGCATACTTCCGTTTAATTTTAACAATATTTCCGAATGAATTTCTTTCCACGCTTCTTCCAATTTCTTCCATAAGTCTTCTTTCTGATTTTGGACACATTTCTGAAGATTTCTGTCCAATTCATCCCAAAATACATCGATTCGATGGTTTAAATATATATACATATTTTTGATACACTTTGAAATATTTATTCAGACCATAAACATCGGTTTTGTTTTCAAGTATTATTGTAAAACAGAGTAAACAGAGTATATGTAACAAGACTGTATGATAAAATTAATCCGGGAAAGTATATGTTTTAGCAACTGTTTAGATCAAAATAAGCAAGTGTCCCGTGACTTATGGACGGGAGTGTATGAAATTTGGGATGAAATTTTTGGAGATTTTGCCAATTTACTCGAGATACGCTGCTTGCAAATTTCAGAAGATATTTTGTACTTTGGTCGTCGACAGTTCCTTCTTTCAATTTCATCGCGACTGAATCGCGAATTCGTGTTTTCGAAAACGTAAAATTAACCCTTTGCACTCGAGAATGCTTTTCTTATCATCTATCAGTAATTTATCTACGAATAAAATAACACAGCATAGTCATTCGTAAGCATTTGACACGAAATTTTGTCAATTGTATCATTCTAACGTGCGACATCGTTTAAATTTGAGGCAATCGTCGACATGCGCGTTTGTTAAAATATAACGTGCAAGAGTTTCAATGCATAGTTTCAATCTGTGGAAAAATAATATCCTCCGTCTTTTAAACTTTTGTGAGAAGCAGCAAAAAGTTCCAATCTATGCGAATTATTCCAACGAGCGCCAATTGACTCAAACGACTGTCTTGAGAAATTTCTTCTTCTGAAATTCTTGAAATCGTCTACGTTATTATACTCTTGGCGTCTGTTCAAATGTCACACTATTACTTCACATCGTACAATACCAATAATAATGATCAAATTATAAAAAGAGGGAACAGCTGTAGCTGTTAGATACGATGTCCTCTCACAATCGAGCGCAAAGGGTTGAAAAAAATTGGAGCTTTGAATCGAAAAATTATTTCCACACGCCATATATTGTAGCATTTTACTTTCGACATGTCGTGCAATATATTTCTTCGTATTGCGTGCATTATCAAATTTTCCCACGGGCGGATAAAAATCAGTCTGCTGACTGCGTGAGAAGAGAGCTCCGTTCTGTCACGTTGGCTACCGATATCGTTTCCAACGACGTTCGAAATTTCTCGTTCGGCGAGAAATTGAGGAAAAAAAAAGAAAAAAAACAAAAACAAAAGAAAAAGAAAATATCCAGCACAATTGAACGTAAAAGCGGAACGTCGCGACGCAAACGACGAGATACGTCGTCAGATACGTCGACTATGGACTCTTATTACGGAAACGACGTCTTAAAAACGCATTATCAACGGGACGAGAGAATCGTCTGGCATTTATCTGCGCCGCTCCAAACAACAGCAGCCGACTAAAAATATTTTGACTCGAAACAAACGCGCCCCTTGCACGGGTGTCCCAATTTCATCTACAAATGCAATTATCTCCGAAATTATTCGTCGTTTTCGAAAAAACGTCTCCAATTCCTTTTTCCCCTCTTTTGTTTTGAGAGAGCAGTAATTTGATTTGATTGACTTACGATTCGTCTCTAGGAGATAAATGAAGGTCGTTACTAATTTTTCAATTATAATTACGTAATTTTCTTCTTTTTTTTTTTTTTTTTTTTTGGATGCAAAAAAGTTACGTAATCATAGTTGAAAAAAATCTGCCATCTACACACGTTTATCCAGAGACAAACTGAATGGAACTACTGCCTTCTCAAAATTTCAAAAAAAAAAAAAAAAAAAAAGAAAAATGTTTTTGAGACATTTTTAACCGCTTGCGCTGGCAACTGATTGCGGACCATAACGAGTGACCAAACCGTGTACAATAATTCGTCGCTTTCTTTTCGTCCGTACGATATCAATAAAAGAAGTAATAAATTATTTGTTTTACTCGAACATACTTAAAACTGGGAGAATATCGCAATTTTGGGACAAAAATATTCTCGACCTCTTGCGTGGCGCGTCCACTCCAGTCTAAAATGACAAATAGTTTCGGAGATAGTTTGCATTTGCAGATTGAAATGGGACACCTTGTATGTGACCCCCGGCTCCGTTTCGCATTTAATTAATCGAGTAATCCCCCGCGTCGAGCGTCTTGCAAACGAGTTTTCACAGCTGATGGATATTTCATATCGGCGGCGATTATTTATTTAACGAGCCAACTGTTAACGTAGCCTGAAAACGAGTAATTCGCCAAGAGATTTCGATGCGAAGCCGGGGAGAAACAAGGTCGCGGGATGAATTATTCTGGATCAATATCTCGTCTCTCTCTCTCTCAGTGACGTTTTCAGTTTCTCGAATTTCTTTCTTTCTTTCTTTTTTTTTTTTTTTTTTTTTGGATTTTCAACTATCTGACGTCTTTCAACTTCGCGCCGTGTCAGAACGTTTCATTTTTATCGTCGTCGCTTTTAATTTAAAATTGAACGATCGCGCTGCCGGAGCGCAAAATATCAAAAGTTATTCGCGAAAATGTCAGGGGGAGTGTTATTACTGGGAATAATTGAACCGAGGCGAGGCATCCTCGAGTTAAAAGTGCAAAGTCTGCTTTCGAAGCGATGTCGAAACTTTCGGCTCTATCCACTCTCGAGCTATTTTCTCTCTTGTGCACTTTTGAAATTTTAATACGAAAGGCGAAACGAGCCTTCGTCCCGTACCTATCGAAATTGAATTATTTATCGACCGATGATACCAATTGGCAAATAACGAACACGTCCACCCCCCCCCCCCCACTTTTTTCTTTTTTGATCTCACGGCCTCGCGAAGGAACCAAATTTTGCGAAAAGACAAGTGCAATTAACTATTTAACTATTTTGCAGAAGTGTGGAAAAAAAATTAGAATCGCAATCATCTTTTAACAGAGTTGGGCAAAACGTGGTCTGATCGACAATTATTGTTGAAGATCGGATTTTTATCACATAATCGATCAAGTGATCGTTGATTAATGAACAAGAGAAGTAATCAAAATCATTAATCGTGAAATGATCGCACTTTTAATTACGATAGTAGTTCGCTTCTATCGATAATGCTGCGTACATTTCGTAGAAACTACTATATTTGTTGTTGAACATCGTGTTTTGCACGATTTAATCAATTAGGACGCGTCCGAAAGAAATTTTCCATCGACTGAATAATACTCTTATCTAGTATAGTTCTCGAATATCGTTATTGGCACAGTAATCATTCGCATGACTCGGCGAAGATGGATGATAAACTTGCCGAATGATCGGAACTTTGCGATTCCTTCATTGTCAACGGCAAAACTCGTTCTCTTGTAATAATACCAAAAATATATATCGGAGTATTAAAAATTAAAAAAAAAAACTATTCTTTGCTTTATTTTATTTTAAATTTAATAACGCAGGCATTATCGAAAATATTGTCACTATCCAAATATTGCACGCATATTTCGAATTCGATTCAAAACCTGTAAAAATTACAATTGAAGATCAACGATTGAAAATTGCAAGAATTCATCGAGATTACTGACTTGCTTTAACAACGACCAATTGATTAATGATCATTTAGCAACGCATTAAATTTATTTATTTAGCAGGATTACTAAATAATTTATATCAAATCTACTTGTAATAATTTAATATTGAATCCAATATATATCTTGCCAAATAATTTATTTCGTATGATTACTCGGTAAGTTACTGAATTATTTATTTGGCAAAATTACTTATTCACTTATCTAGTAATCACAGAAATAATTGCGAGAAGCGATCGTTTACCGTCCCCAACTCTTTCAGTTAGTCAACAGACTCGTCACTCTCAATGCTACGTCCAAGGTTCGTTTCCATTTCAACAACAATACGTTAATAGTCGCGAATCGGACAAGAAATTTTCTTACAAACATATCCACTTGGTCATTGGTCGCGTGAAAAGCTGGCAGAGAGAGAGAGAGAGAGAGAAAGAGAGGAGCGTAATGCGAAACGGAACGGGCAGGTTGAATAAAATGGACGACAAACGCGTATACGTTGTACAGAGTAACGAGGCGTATTCGCGCGGTATTGATGAAGGGATGATGGAACGTATCGAAAGCGGTATCCATCGATTATACGAGCTCCACTAAATCCGGAGGGGGGGGGGGGCGAGTCGGCTAGTTATTGATGCGCGTTTTCACTGCAACGATTTGTTTCGATACGCCCGTTAATAACGTTGATAACCAGATATTTTTCTTCTCTCCCTCTCTCTCTATTTTTTTTTTAATTTCAATATTCGCGAAACAATCCACTCCGGATTGATTGAAAAGTTTTTTTTAAAAAAGTTGACTCGCACAAGTGTATTGAAATTTAATTTATTATACACGAGAGGCAGGATAAAGGAATGGCATCGTTTGCGGTCTGTCGGAATTATCTGACGATTAGTAAAAATTGGTTTTCGATGGCTTGAAAAAAACGCTCATTCGAGTAGTATACGGAGGTAGATCAATAAACGCGTGTATCGCGTGTCGCTATGATAATTACGTGTAATAAACTGTGACGTTACGTTACTTCTCCAACTTCGATATTTCGACGTAGATTGGTTTCGTATTGCCAGGTAAAAAATTTTAAATGGAATTAGCAAGAATACTATCAAAATTTGGTACACGGTGAACCTCGAAATTCGCATCGAGATTGATTCGATTTATTTTACAACTGTAATCCGAATAAAGTTATTTTGCTTTTCACGTGCATTCGTGTGTATTCTTTAAATAAATTTTAAATTATATTATATTAAATTTATATTATTTAAATTTCTTTATATTAATTAAATTTGTATTATTTAATTATAAATTTCAAGCTCTCAAGTAGCTAAAAAGAATACGTAACGAAAGAAAACGTTATAATACTTTCTATACTTTCGATATTAATTTGTAATTTTGTACTTTTAATATTAATTTATATTTTACGTATCTCGCAAGCTCCACGCCGTGTACCATATTTCTGGCATAGTTCCCACGAAATTGTCGACGTTGTCAACACTTTCACGGCGGGATATTTGAAATGGCAGTCACACGTAAGGAATGTTATTTTTATGCACATATATGTGTTACAAATTATTGTACAATGTTTGTAAGCCGTACCCTTCCAGACTTGCGCTGTAATGACGTGCCACGCACGCCGAGAATCTTTTTGTCCCGAACTGCAAACATTCTTCTCTCAGTTTTAAGTATATTTAAGTAAAACAAATAATAAATTTATTACTTCTCAATAATTTCTATCCAGTGATGTCATACCGACGAGAGTTCGAAAAGAAAGCGACGATTTACTGTATACGATTACTCGTTATGGTCCGCAAACTCCAGTTGCCCGCGCGGGAACGGGTTAAAAGAACAACGATCTTGCTCTTGCTCAGAGTTAACATTAATTTCTGTCTGAACGGAAGCACGATTGCACAAATCCACCATCGTTTCAAATTATAGCGATTCATACGCTGAATATTTCGATACAGTCGTCCCAGTGCTGTCGGTATTTTCGTTCATTTGTTTGTATCGATATTTTTTCGGACGACCGAAATCAAGTATGCCCGCCGTGAAAGTGTCGAGCATCGCGAAGGAAGGCACGATATTGAAGCGAAGCGTTCGACGCACGAGATGATTGCACGCTTCGTTCGAAATGACGTGTATCACGGATCGATTCGAGGATCGCGGGGACCGCAAGTTCGTGTACGTACTAACATCACGCGCCAGCGAGATACACGTATCGCACGGCCTAGTTGCCAATCTTCGCGTGGACGTGCAATCATTCACCTGTGACTTTCACGTTGCTCGTCATCTCATCGGGTACCTCGTGCGAATCAATTTTCGTCTTCGCCTTATCGCGAAACTGCTGGGATGGTTCTCGCCCGAGAGTTTCTCCCGCCGATCGATTCGAATTTCACGAATATTTGTTTCCCCGCGGCGGACACCGTGTTACAGCCGCTCTCGTTCCCATGATCTCTCCAATTTCCATACGTTGCCGCGTGTGTCTCGGGAGAAGAAAAAAAAAAAAGAAAATTGAAAATTATCCTGGCGGTATCAAAGTTCGTTCTGGATTCGAAAACGGTCTGGTTTCGAGATTCACTCACGCGACGGCGTAATATTTTCCCCTTGATATTTCAATTTTTCTGCCAATTTCGGGGAAATCTCTCGTCCACAGTTGTCAGTTCGATCTCCAATAAAGTTCTTCTCTAGCAATCCGGTCTCTTTCGAAGATTTAGTTCAGAAGAAATGTTTTTTTTTTTTTTTTAACACTAAACGTACCAACCGTGCCGGTCAAAAATTTGATTTAAAATTCTGCCTTCTTTCGTTTGTTTAAAAAAAAAAAAAAATAAATTCTTTCGTTTTTATTGAATAAATTTAAAAGAAGATAAATCTTTTCGTTGTTTTTCTGCATTAAATTGATAATTATCCGTATTCATTTCGTAAAAAGACCGATTATCATTGTATATATTATCGTATATACAATAGGTATGTACAGTAGGAATATACAAAAGAATAGATATATGTGCAAAGTGTCAGTACGTTTAGTGTTACGTTCAATTTCGAGAGATTATCCATTTCGTAAATCTCTCCTCTCGTATTTCGATTCCAGAACGATCATTCCACGAATTTCTAATTCTACACAAATTACAGTTTACATGTTGTTCCTCTAATGTAAACTCGATTCTAAATTTGATTAGCCGTCAAATTCGATTTCGACGCGACTTTTTGAATTCGGCTCCAAAGCCGATTGATTCGATCTCCAAATTCAAGCCGGCAGTTTTTATAAAAATGCCGAGTGCCAGGAAAGAAAAAAAAAAAAAAAAAAAAGAACCGTTTTCGAATCTCGATTCGAGGAAACGCGAAAGGAAGTATCCCAAGTATTAACCACCGTTATGTTCTCCCTAACGTGATACCTGTGTGATTTTTTTCCCCCCCTTTTCCTTCGAGTTAACACTAGAACTACCAAAATGGTCAAAATGACCATTTGAATATTTTTGTTAAATATTTTATAGATATAAAACAAGTGTATATTTTCGGAGACTTGAACGGATCCTTTATAAAATACCTAAGTAAAAGTTTGTTGTATTCTGTTGTACCATAAAGATTTTCTGTTTCATCTGTTTGAACGTATCCGATGGAAATTTTATCTTTGGTCGTTTGGTCTTTTATTTTTGATCGTCGGTAATTCTAGTGTTGATAAGTGACCGATTAACAGCATCCGTGTAAAGGAAATCACGCCCACGACGTGGCGGAATCGAGTGTAATCAGGTAAGTGAAGCGCCGTGGACGAGCAGAGTGGGGCACGATGATCCGAAGGAGCGAGAGAAGCGTCGCATCCACATGCGAGTTGCGTCGTTATGCACTGCGTGTGCACTATAATTGGACAGGTAACGCAAAGAATCGTTCATTTTTGGCCGATCGACAGAAGGGAGGAGACAGACTCATCGAAGACGATGCTGTTTCAGTACGTTGCTTTCGTTTCTTTCCTCTCCTCTCTTTTTTTTTATTTTTTTTTTTTTTTTTGGATCTTTCCTCCATACTCGTCTGTCTCTGAACGAGAAAAAGGTTCGATCCGGACCGTGTATCAAGAATTGGGAAAGTGTGTTTGTCCCGACTCTCGGCAATTAGTCTCGCAACGCGCATGTTCAAACTGTTGCCATATACTCACTATCGCATGCTGGCTTTGACGGTACTTGTGTCGTTTATGCACGTTTTTGTTTTTTTCTTTTTGCACAGTTTCTGTTGTGTCGCCAGCTTGATGCATTTTCAACCCCCTTGGCCTTCGTACACCTCGTGACCCGCTTCGCTGGCTTTTTCGATCGTTTCCCAAGAAACCTGGCCAACCTGTTCGATCCGTTCGACTATGTGGTTCGATTTCGCTGGCCCGATCGTACACTTCGAGTTCGATTTCTTTACAGAGTTTGAAATTCTGTCGATTCGGGGGGAGGGGGGGGGCTGGCTATCGATTGGACCGATACAAATATTGGATTTCTCTCTGATCGAATTTTAATTCTGGATCTCCTAGATTCTTATCGGACGTTGACATTGATCGACGAAATTGGACAGTCTGAAAGTCAAGGTTTGAACGGTTCACGTTTCTTTGGAGCGATTTTTCTTCTTTTTTTTTCTCTGTTTTTTTTTTTTTCTTCTTTTAATGTAAGTGTGCCGTTATAAGACGATAATGAACGATTTGTTGGGAAAAGTGCGGTCGGATGGCGACGACGCGGCGTGGGTCACTTGGAAAATGGCGCTGATGATAGCAATGCCGATATGCGTGATCTGCGTGGTGGTCATGGTGATTTATCACGTGCGCAAGACCCCAGAAAGGCCCGGAAACAGTGATGACTCGCAGGAGGCACCGGATCGACCCATCCTCGGCGGCGTTACTATTAGGGACATGCTGGAGATGACCACCAGCGGCAGTGGCTCAGGTAGGTCAAATTAAAGTTTCCCAACCGATATCCGGTTTTCCCGCTGTCGCGAAACGTTGTCTTTCAAAATTTTTCAGCCAATGGTTAATTCAAATCGAATCGAACGTCGTCTAATTCGAATAATCGCGTTGCGCTTGAACGCTAAAATTAACTGGAAATGACTCGGAACCTGTGATTCGAGTTCATCGATAGTTTTAGAAGTTGGATCGACGAATAGAGTTAACTATTCCGGATACGGAAAAATGTAACATAACGAAATAATAATAACACGACGAAATTATAAAAATATAACGAAGATATTTCGGAATCTCGAATTTGAAATTCGTCCAACAACTTGTGTACATATATATTTTAATAATATAATAATAATAATATATATTACATTACAATGTATTGTAGTTTATTATATATTATAATTAATATTATTATTTATATTAATAATAATTATTATTAATCATACTGTATTATATATATATTTATATTAATATTTTCTTCAACGATTCCCTCGAAATTCCGCTCACTTCGGTACATACTTGTCACGGTGCGTACTTTTGTCGAAATTATTCCACTGGATTTCTCGGGTACAGTTGCAACGCTCGCAAACGATCGGGCAGAACAGAAAAACGGAAACACGGTTCGAAGACGCGTGCATCTGATGCTTGTACGAAGCTCGCAGCTTCGAGCTACAACGTTTAAGCACCGATACGTGTGTACGTAGCGTATCGGTGCTCGACCGTGACGGCGAGGCACGCGGGACATTAACGTCCCGCACACGAGAGCCATCTTCAATCATACTGAAATTCGTGTTCTTCAATGCCCATCCTCTCCCAAGTAGGCCTGCCACTTCTGGTACAGCGGAGCATAGCCCGCCAGATTCAGCTGGTGGAAACGATCGGAAAGGGTCGGTTCGGCGAGGTCTGGCGTGGCCGTTGGAGGGGCGAGAACGTCGCCGTGAAGATCTTCAGCTCACGCGAGGAGAGGTCTTGGTTCAGGGAGGCGGAGATTTATCAGACGGTGATGCTCAGGCACGACAACATCCTCGGGTTCATCGCTGCTGATAACAAAGGTACGTGGAAAACCGTATTGCGCGCAGAACGTGTATGTGTGCATG
Organism: Tetragonisca angustula; assembly: GCA_036937485.2. Taxonomy (NCBI): domain Eukaryota; kingdom Metazoa; phylum Arthropoda; class Insecta; order Hymenoptera; family Apidae; genus Tetragonisca; species Tetragonisca angustula. Next base: position 581,636 of record JAWNGG020000082.1, on the reverse strand, counting down.
TATATATGTACGTGCAACTCGAAACGACTTGAATTGAAACTCCAACAGCTCCGGCTATTGGCTATCTTCGAGAGATACTCGACCCCTTCCGGGAAATGAGTCTTGAAGTAATTTCTTAGGGGATTACTGGATTTTGCAGAAATTCTTTTCGCTGATGTATTTGTCGAATTATATGTATATACGTATCTTGATGTATCTACAGTTTGTAGGTACTTGTCTGTTTTTAAAAATTAGGTATTACATAGGAGGGGTGAGAATAGAGTTAAATACATATGAGAGTTGAAACAATATTTTTTGGAATATTAAAGTGAAGAAATGCTTTTGAGGTAAGACAATATGTCTCGAAGTAATTTCTTAGGGGATTACTGGATTTTGCAGAAATTCTTTTCGCTGATGTATCTGTCGAATTATATGTATATACGTATCTTGATGTATCTACAGTTTGTAGGTACTTGTCTGTTTTTAAAAATTAGGTATTACATAGGAGGGGTGAGAATAGAGTTCGAGTTAAATACATATGAGAGTTGAAACAATATTTTTTGGAATATTAAAGTGAAGAAATTTTTTTGAGATAAGACAATATGGGTTGAAGCAATTTTTTAGGCGATTACTGGATTTTGCAGAAATTCTTTTCGCTGATGTATCTGTCGAATTATATGTATATACGTATATCTTGATGTATCTACAGTTTGTAGGTACTTGTCTGTTTTTAAAAATTAGGTATTACATAGGAGGGGTGAGAATAGAGTTCGAGTTAAATACATATGAGAGTTGAAACAATATTTTTTGGAATATTAAAGTGAAGAAATTTTTTTGAGATAAGACAATATGGGTTGAAGCAATTTTTTAGGCGATTACTGGATTTTGCAGAAATTCTTTTCGCTGATGTATCTATCGAATTATATGTATATACGTATCTTGATGTATCTACAGTTTGTAGGTACTTGTCTGTTTTTAAAAATTAGGTATTACATAGGAGGGGCGAGAATAGAGTTCGAGTTAAATACATATGAGAGTTGAAACAATATTTTTTGGAATATTGAAGTGAAGAAATTCTTTTGAGGTAAGACAATATGTCTCGAAGTAATTTCTTAGAGGATTACTGGATTTTCAAAAGTTTTATCGAACCTCGATTACACGTCGATTTTTATAAAACTGATATGATACGTAGATAATAGTTTGTAGGTGCCCGTTTTTAAATTAGTTACACAGAAGGGGCGAGAATAGAGTTCGAGTTAAATTTGAGAGTTGAAATTATTTTTTTCGTGTTAAGTTCAAATTCTTTAATTAATTTTATGAATATCATACGAGATGTGTATGGTGTGTTTATAAAATTTTGCCTTTTACCTCGCAAATGGACGATGTAACGTAAATAATCACGAACTTTTCGCACGTTAATTTTAACGAGAACAATCTAAGAACTGTACTTTGGAAGAATGTATGTGCAACGTCTTACTTTTATTTAAAAAAAAAAAACGATTATAAACTACCTCTTCTCATCTCGAAATATCTAACTTCAAATTTTAACTTTGAATCTACTAAACTTGCAAGTATATTAGAAAAGTTTTATCCTGTTATAACCCCGCTGGGACATTTTATGGAACAACCTTTTGTTCGAGTAGATGTCTCAAGTATTCGTGAGCGCAAAGAAGAATAAGAATATATCAAACGTACAGAGCGGTTCATTTTAATTTATGAGTGATACCAAGTCGAAGAAAAATTCAACAGATTTTCCGAAGAGTATTGGAATAGTAAGAAAAAAAAAAAAACATCGATAACGTATCTTTTAATACAAGATCGAACTAAGAGGTAATGATGCTGAACTGTACGTGAATCACTTGATAAATCAATGAAAACACTATTGTTGATCGCTGATGAAATATCTCTCGTTACTGTAGCAATTGCACGAATTGTACATTTCTTTTCCGTATCCACTGTTCGATAAATTATTCGATGACGTATATATACAGGGTGTTTCGTAACTTGTGGGAGCTAATTGTACACCTAAAAATAATGAAAAAAAGTCATATAAATATACGTCCCATCTGTCTTCGTTTATGAGATACAATGAATTTTATAAACAGAGCAAACTCTAGAGTAAGCTAGTTTTACCAAGGATGGTACATTCAATTTTCATAACAATCATAATTGGGATGAAGAAAACCTACACGTTATTGTGCATTCAAGACGCCAACACCAGTTGGGGCAGGAATAAATTGATAAATTTTTAATTGGACCTTTTTCTCTTGATGGGATACTAACAGGCACAAAGTATGTTGATTTTTTGAGCACGCGTTTACACGAAATATTAGAGGAAGTTCCAGACTTCGTATGCGGTTTATGCATGATGAAACTCAGCATTTTAATCGAGTGGCTAGGCAATTTTTAAATCGACACTTTGCAAATAAATGGATTGGTCGTGGAGGTTCTATTGCATGGCCCGATTTGAATCCATTAGATTTTCACTTGTGGGGACATTTAAAATCTATTGTATACGAAATACTACGAAATAGAATGGAGCAAGGCTTCCGACAAATTCGAGAAACACCAGCAATGACAGAGAGAGTAACCAGATGAATGACAAGACGCGTGCAGGCTTGTCTTCAAATGCAAGGTGATCATTTCGAGCATCTTTTGCAAAAGTAATTAAAACAGAAAATTCATTATATCTCATAAACGAAGACAGATAGGACATATATTCATATGACTTTTTTTCATTATTTTTAGGTGTACAATCAGCTCCCGAAGTTGGTCCCACAAGTTACAAAACACTCTGTATATATATATATATATATATATATATATATATATATATATATATATATAATGTCTTCTAGGGTTAATTATATTTCCAAATAAAGTAACAAAAAGTTAAAAAGAACAGTCGTATCGTTCAGTCTTTCAGTGACATCATCCTGTGGCTCTGCTAATATTCATGGTAGAGGAATCGAGGGCAGAGTTGATGGAGGAAGAAAGTCCGGCATCTCATTGTCACAGTGTCGGACACAACACCCGAATCCGGAGTATAATCTGCAGTACATGTTGTATTTCACGTTCCACAGATAATGGCACGTGGACCCAGCTGTGGCTGATCACCGATTACCACGAGAAGGGCTCGCTGTTCGATTATCTGAACAGATCGACCGTGGACACGAACGGTATGATCAGGATGGCCCTGTCGATCGCCACCGGGCTGGCGCATCTTCACATGGAGATCGTCGGCACGCAGGGGAAGCCGGCCATCGCTCACAGGGATCTCAAATCGAAGAATATCCTCGTGAAGACGAATGGTACATGCGCGATCGGCGATCTCGGATTGGCCGTCAGGCATGACGTAATAACAGACACCGTCGATATCCAGCTGAATAATCGGGTCGGCACTAAGCGGTACATGGCGCCCGAGGTAACTCATAGAAATTTGAAAATACTCATTTCGCTATTTGTTTGTTTTCTTGAAGCGGGCGAGTCACGATCGCGAGAACTCGCGGTGGCGAATATAGGAAACGTCGATTACATTTCCGTGAATTTCATTTTTACCTTCTCTTTACATTCGCTTTTAGATACTAACTAGCGATTTGGCAAAGCACGTACAGGACACTTAAATTTTTCGTTAACTTTGACTAACGTCGATAACTATGGTTATTTGACGCTCGTTGAGCACTACCGCACGACTATAGTCTCACCCAACACTTCTGACAACGTTTATTGGGTACTACCGATGACTATAATCAATCAGCGTCCGATGCTCGCTTGGTCAATAAAATTTTCTATTTATTCTTCAGTTTGGGAGAAACAAGCGCGTCTATGTTAGAATTGCTCCGTACCGCGGCAGCTCATTCGCACGCAACAACATGTATAACTATACCGTAGGGAAAAAGTTAAATGTCTTCGGGATGTGATTGATGAACTGAGAAAAAAAGAGGTTTGCTCGTTTTCGAGAAACAAAAAAGTTTTCGCTCTTTGATCTGTATTTATCATCTTGTGATGTCATCCATCATCATCTGTATAATCCCATTTGACGAAGATACTGTTCAAAATACTATCCTTTTGCAGCTAGACGTTGTATCGAACTACGATTCGGTCTCTCGAGTCGGATGAACTTACCGAACAAAGTGAGAAAAACACATTTTTCTCTCTCACCTTCTCTAAAACGAAAGACATTTCCCTTCAGACTTTTATCGTTTCCTCCCGACAGTTTCTGACATTTAAATTCCTTCCTCCCTTTCGATTCAGCTCTCTGCGCTCGAAATCTTTTCCCGACAAAATTCTTCCTCTCTTCCATCGAAGTCAATGATATCTGACTACACTTTGACTGCGTTGAGAGAATACAATCAAACGAACGAAAATGTCGAAGATATGTTCCGAGAGCGTCAGCGCGTCTTCTTTTACGCGAGTTGTAAAACACGTTCAATCACTATTTTTCGAGATTGATGCCGGAGTCGGATGTAGGGAAGACAGGAAAAGTTAACTTCGGAAGAAACTTCTTCTACCGTTGCTCTGCCGGAGAGGTATGGCTCCTGAGAATTGTTGCCTCTGCTTTCAGGTTCTCGAAGAGACGATAAACATGAACCACTTTGATTCCTTCAAGAGGGCTGACGTGTACGCTCTCGGGCTGATCCTCTGGGAGATCGCGAGGCGGTGCAACGTTGGCGGAATTCACGACGAATATCAGCTGCCGTTTTACGACTTGGTGCCTTCTGATCCGACGATCGAGGAGATGCGTAAAGTTGTGTGCACCGACAGACAGAGGCCATCGATACCGAATCGGTGGCAGTCGATCGAGGTACGTGTTCTTTGCGAGAGCTTCGTCTAGAATGACCATCAACCTTCGTGTATTGGCTCTTGCATCGGCAATATCCCGTTTAGTATCGCAATTAGACGGAAACTAAATTATCTATTGACGAAAAGATAGAAATTGCATCGAGGAAACACTGAAATGTATTTAAATTCGCGATTAGACAGAAACTAAATTATTAACGAGAAATGGAAATTGTCCTTTGATACGTGAAACGAGGTATCTGTTTTAGATCTTCGTTTGGGTCATTTCTTTGTATTGAAATGATTGTAAGGAGCGTATACCTTGTACACTTAACAAGTGATTGTATAATTAATAGATATCATCAGTGGTTGTGAAGAATATAATTAATCCATCTCATCGACAGTATCAAAGTACATTTGAAGTACGCACAGTAGAATTTCATTTCACATGCTTTCAAGAATAACAAAGACTTGATTTACATCATAAAGACATCATTTACACCTTATGACGCAAATTTATTACTTTGTATTATTCAGAATCTGTTCCACGTTTGTCTTTTCATCGAGTTAAGATAACTAAAGAGTACGAGATTGATTTTTATGTAGTGTTATTTATAGATACAACTTTGTATCAGTATATAATTCTCAAAGTATCTTGCAATACTGTCCACAAGCGTAGTTCAAATTTTCTCACGTATTTGAACAGAATATAAGATATTTTTAATAGTTTAAAAACAAACGTCCAATATTTTGCAATTTTTCTATTTCGCCATTAAATGTATAAATGAAGCCTGAGATTCCAAATGTGCCAACTCTTTCTCAACTCTAGAATTTGTGTGACTCATTATTGCTATTGTGAACAATACTTTTGTGCGTAGTGAATCGTAACATTCATGGAAACAGAGTCTGTTACTATGTTTCCACATAAAGGCATCACTCAGAAACTAGGTGCGCCAATGCTTTTAGATTTCCACGTTTGTCTTAGAGGCAGAGGCGTTTCGAAGATTTCATGGTCGTCTCTGCTCTTCTAAACGAACTATATATTTTCTTGATATAATAGTGCATATTAAATGTATCAACTTGTGCTGAAATCAATAACGCAATTTTGCAAAGTTCAACGCACGAGAGCCTATATTCTTCACACTTTTGATGTATGATACAATAATAATCGAATGTTTTGTAGAAGCTACACAACTCACGTCCCTGCTCTCATCTTCTTTTCAGGCATTGCAAGTGATGTCGAAGGTCATGAAGGAGTGTTGGTATCACAACGCGGCAGCTAGACTGACCGCGCTTAGGATTAAAAAATCTCTCGCGAATTACGGCGCGATGGAGGACTTGAAGTGAAATGAGGCGGGCCTGGGGCCGATCGTCGAGACGGCCGGAGAAACGAAAGTGCTCGAAACACGCATGGACACTCACGTTAACTGTAACACTTTTATCGCAATAAAACTTTTTCAAGTGCCGTGTTACTGCGCGCGAGAAAGAAAGAGAGCGAGCGAGAACGTGGGAGGGAGGGAGAGAGAGAGAGAGAGAGAGTGAGAGTGAAAGAGAGAGAGAGAGAGAGAGAGAGAGAGAAAGGAATAAAACGCTCGGTCGAAAGTGAGAGATTCTAATAGCTGAAGCAGAGAGCCTAACGAAAGACTGGTTAAAAAAAAAAAAGAAAGAAAAAAGAAAAAAATGAAAAAAAAAAGAAAAGAAATAAATAAAATCGAGACGACGTTCCTTTAATAATCGCGTTGACTTTGGTCGAGTCGTAACCCTAATTTCCGAATATCAGCTTGTACGAGGTAGCAGAATTATCTTATGCAGAGGAGAGGTCGGACAACTCGAAGGATTACGTTTTTTTCTTTTTTTTTTTTTCTTTTTTTGGTAAAGAAATAGAAACAGGGAAAAGAAGCACGTTAGCGAACGACGAGTGAAAGAGACCAGAAACAGGGACAGGGTCGACGAAGAACGTCCAAAATTAACAATGAAATATCGGGGTAGGGTGGAGGGTGTATTTGTTCGCTGACGATCGATCGATCGATCGATCGATCAGACGAAATGTGGATGTGTTATGAACACGACAACAAGCGTTTGGTTAATCGAATACGATAATAATCGTGCCTGATCACGCGTCACACACACACACATAAACACAAACACACACACACACCTCTGCTGTATATTTATTAATAGTAACGATAAGATAATGACGTATATGAATTTATTATATAGCGACGTTTATTGAGTAATATTAATGAATATTAAATAAATTTGTATATTAATATATACACACGTATAATTATGTATATTCGTTGTCGGGCGATCCGATTCGATTAACCGAACTGATTTCTTTATACGACTATAGGTTTGCAACGGGTAGTCACGTATCGGCGAGACGATTAAACAAATGAATTATCGCGTTCGTTCGATCGATCGACAACGATTCCCAAAAAGGGAAAGGAGAAAGAGGGAGAGTGAGAGAAGATGGACTTTCCTCGTCACGCGTATTTTCGTATTTGCGTTACGGTTGAAACTACTTCGGGTGAAAATAATAATACGCCTCCGTGTCACCAATTTAATACGGTTTTTTTTCCTGCCTCTACTCTTTTCTAAATTCACGCGTAACCAAATTCACATCGATTCGTTCGCCAACATTTACCGGTGCGTGCATAGACTGGGTTCCTCGCGTTTCCTTTCCTTTTACAGGAGCATGTATCACACACATTGTATCACAAGAGAGATACATCCAACATATCCTTGTTTTCTCGTTCTCGCGATTAGACAGAGTCGAGCATTCGCGTCGATTCTGCACGTGTATACAGGGTAGCTAGAGAGAAAGAGAGAGAGAGAGAGAAAGAGCGAGAGGGAGAGAGACAGCGCCGAGCAATTTATGATTATCGAGAATAGAAATCGACTAAACACATATAGTTCGAGTATACGCGATTTTGTCATTGTAAGACGAACCATCATCAACACGAATGTTAAACGGAGAAAAGAAAAGAAGAAACGAAAATTGCATTCTTTCTTTTTGGAATTTCTTACGTTTCTATTCAGTCGAGACAAGCATCCGATTTTTTTCTTTTTCTTTTTTGTTCGTACGTTCTAATTTTCAAAACACCAACTTTCCACATTTCTTTTCTCGAAGATTTTCATAACGAACAACCTTTCTTTTCTTTTTTTTCTTTTCGCAGCACGATTCTCGGTTTTGGTTCGTTTAACCCGTGCATTATCATACACACGCATACATCCTACACAGAGGCACACAGACAGAGTACACACACGTACACGTACCCTTAGCGTTAGACGTACCCAGATGTTTTGCTCAAGACGAAATATTTTTGCGTATTTAATCGAGATATATACGCGAGCTGAAGGCGGCGCGTCACGATACGCGGGACTTTCGAAGCGTGTTTCCTTTGTAACACAGGAAGGCTGAAATTGAAGGGTGCTAAGCTCAAGAATGAATGTACCGTTTGCGTGTGAAAGGGACGGAGACTGAGCAATTGAACGAAACGGAAGACAGAGAATGAACGAAGCAGAGACAGTTCACTGACTGAAAGCTAGCGAGCAAGTGGGTTTCGAAAGTAGAGAACCAAAGAGAGTGAGAAACGTGAGCGAATTGATAAAATGGGGGAGAGAGAAAAAGGAAGAAGGAAACGTTAAACAAAGAGAAACATTCGAGAAGCTATATTTTCGTGAATTTTTTTCATGGATCGATGAGAAAGGGAAACAGAGAGAGAGAGAGAGAGAGAGAGAGAGAGAGAGAGAGAGAGAAATGAATGAAAGAAAGAAACGAAAGAGAGTGACAGAAACGACTGAGAAACGATGCCGATGCTTAATGCGAGAAGCTTCAACTACGAACGCGTGTTTCCTCATCGAATATTCTTCATTGTCGTTTCCGACTTTTTCACCAGTGATATTTTATACGTTTCCTTTGAATTCGAGGAGCGCAATGAACAATATTCGCGACTGTAACGCGCGTTTCTATGCGAGTGTCCGTTGCATAGTGAGGACACGAGCGATCGGCACGCGAGCACGCGTACGAGTATGTCTCTCTGCGAAGCTAAACGAAAAGAGTGTTTGGCGGCCCCCGGTCGTCGCGGGTCCCAAAGAACATGGTTCGTCGAATGAAAAGAAACTCTAATCAAGAGCGTTGAACTTTCTGCGACGAGGCTGCTGCGTGGGCACAATGTCGTCGCGGATGAGAAGTAGAATAACAAACGGAACCTGAGAAGAATGAACGTCGAAGAAACTGATAGAAATGATAGAAAACTAGATCGCGTGTAAGAGGAAATCGAGAAAAAGAGAGAGAGAGAGAGAGAGAGAGAGAGTGAGAGAGAGAAAGGGAAAAGAAATCGAATCACTGTCATCCAATAGTCAGCGTGAAAGTCCACGATTAACTTGCGATTAATTATCGTATAAAGGAGGGTCCTTCGAACACACACATAACTGTATTTTTGTATTGTTTTTTTACCAACCACGTCCCTGAACGGCGGGAACGTCCAACCGGTTTTTCTCTTCCGTTTTCTAAAACGAACTTTTTCAACCTTTTCGAAACCCAAGCTGCCGCGATCCTTTCGCCGGAGTGAAGGTAAAGGAAGGAACGACGCTTGCTTAAAGAAGGGCCAACTATCTAAATTAAAAAAAAAAAAAAAAAAAAGAGGAAAACATAAAGAGCAGAAACTTTCTACAAGTCGTATCGCCAACAAGTATCTCGTTAATAAAAACGAAAGTGAACCTCGTTTTCAAGCGTTGCCGACCGGAGACGCGTTTACACACGTCGCGACATCGCGGACGCTGCAATTTCAAAAGACTGAACGATCTAACAATGTTCGATCATAGTAGGTAAACGATTTTATGTAAAAAAAAAGAAAAAAAAGAAAAAAAAAGACGAAGAAGAAGAAGGAGAAAAAAAAGACGAATAAAATAGCCGCCGACTGGAAACCGAGTCTCGCGGCCCCGAGTTTTTCTTTTTCTTTTTCAAACGAACGAGTTGCTTCTTCGTCCGTGGAAAACGCTTCGTTCGTTCCGCCGGGCGTTCTTCTCGTACACATTCCTATTACGACGTAGGTTAATTTACGATTACTATAAATAATAAACGATACATAGAGTTACTCGTGCGTCGATGCAGTTCCATCGGCGAGTTCGCGCGTCTTTCCTTTTTCTTTCTTTTTTTTTTTTTTTTTTCTTTCAAATGAACCGCCTCGCCCGTGGAACTTCTCTCGTCGACGGTGAAACGCGGTCCCGCAGGTGTTTCCATATTGCTAGTACAATTTTGTGCCAATAACAGATGTCGAATGTTAACTAAAGTGAGAGTGAGAGTGAGAGTGAGAGAGAGAGAGAGAGAAAGGATACCAGTTACAATATAATGTAATTACAGAGCGTGTGCGCTCTTACGCAAGTACATACACACACAGGTTCGTTCGAGAAAAAATATCTTCGATTTTTAACTTGTTCGAGTCGCTCAAGTTACAGTCAGTTTTGCCAAGTGCTTTTCCTCCCCCCCCCCCCACCTCCCCAACCTCGTTTTGTAAACGCGTTTTATACAAAATGTTACTCTAGACAAGTCTAGAAAACTCTTTTTTTTTTTTTTTTTTTTATCGAGAATATCGCGCCAAACTTTTCTAACAGTGTACGACATCCACGCGTGGAAATAAACGAAAGATGTTCAACAGCACGGACAAGTTGACCAGCGAGCTACGAGTCTCAATTTCTCTCGATTGACAATTTTTATTAACGTAAAAATCGACTGGTACAATATATACGTAACTATACTCTTTAAGCAGTGTTATATATAACATAGGCTAGACGAAGATGCCTTATAACTCTAAACAAAGTCACTCTCAAATCTCTGCTTTTTTTTTTTTCTCTCATTCGGAGCATTTGTCGAACCATTCAAGACCAAGCGCGACAAGAACATAATTTCACAAGTTGAGCATTTTCTAGGGATCGGCCACAGCATTTGTAGATGAAATTTTGATTGTGAGATTTAACATTTCGTATCGGTTTTTGTTCAATCAAAGCTTTCCTTTCAGGAAAGGAATATGATGTTTCAACGAAAATTAATGTATTTTATTAAAACAATATAAACAAGGTTCGGCAAAATTAAATCGTTTGATGCAGCACTTTCTGATTCCATTAGCATTTTCAAAAAAAACTTTGAATTTATGCCCAACAACAAATTTTGTACATCTATTTCAATAATGTAAGAAACTGAACTATGTCTTATGTCTCTTATCTTTTGTAAACACCTGACGTGGTTGTCTCCACTTGACAACAGAATACGCTTAACGTGTTAATGATAAATTTATAATTTGAGGACAAAACAAAAAAAAAAGAAATACTCTGTCACGCAACAGTGTAGAATGTTTCGATCTTTTTCTTTTTGACAACACTGGAAGAAAAAGTAATACTGAAAAGAATATAGAATTTAATAACGCGAATACCAAAAAGAAGTTGCAATTGAAGAGCTGCGTTACTTTGGTCTTCAATGGTTCACGTCATCAGATCACTACAACCTGATGATCATCATGTGTAATTCTTTTGTTCAATTCGGATATTTTTCAAACACGTCATTCCTTATTTACCTGTTTTTCAAGAACCCCTGTATAAATACGTACATATATGCTCGATCGCCATCGAATCGAAGCACCCCAGCTCAGATTCTAATTAAAGAGTAACGGTGAGAGAAATCGTGCCGATCCTCTGTCCATTCCTTCGTGTTCAGACTCTGTCAGGGAAAGATATTTTTTTTCTCGCGAACGGAATCGTTATCTGCTGCCGTCACATTTTCTGAGCGATCTCCGTGGTCGGTGATGCTTCAAGAGCCGAGGATAAGAAAAGAAAAAAAAAAGAAAAGGACGTCGGCCGCTTGGGTCTCGAAACAGCGAATACTCTGATTCATATCCGACGAAATGCCGAACTGCCAAATAGTATATTTCACCCTGTAACCCTCGATCCCCCCCCAAGTAACGCTCTTGTTTGCTCCCTTACTGTTTAATAAGCGCTCCCCAAATCCCATACTCCTCAATTTGTACAAAACGAGAAAGAGAGAGAGAGAGAGAGAGAGAGAGAGAGAGAGTGTGTGTGTGTGTGTGTGCGCGTGTATGTGTGTGTGTTTGCGCAAGAGAGATAGAGACAAAATGAAAGGGAGAAAGATGTAACAAATAATGAAAAAATAAAAAAGAAAGGCGTGTATATATATATATACACACGTCGTGTTAGAATGCGAGAAACCTGTACCTTTGAGGCGATGCTGTCACCTACGTCAAGCATCGTCCGCTTTTAGTTTAAAGCCGCGTTCGACTATCTTCAGTTCTTCAGTTTTTGCGTGCGCCAGCGATGCGTGTAACACACGACGATGGTGATCGTCGGAAAGATTTGTAAAAAAAAAAAAAAAAAAAAAAAAGGGAGAGGAAAAAAAAGAAAAAAGAGGAGGAGGAAGAAGAAATCAGAATCGTTGCGTCGTTTCAAATTGAAACGTTGGACGTTGACGTGTTGATCGACGTATCGATCGCGTGAAATTTCTAATGGTAGGACGATCTTCGACGAGACTTTGCGAGATGATCTCCTCCGCGACTGTCGCAAATTACGACTGTTTGCAATTTCCATTCCACATGCCTTTTTTTCGAAACTTATCTCCGAAAATCTTCAGGACATTGTTCGCAAGACGATCTCCGGCACTATCAATAGTAATTTCTTACAAAGTGATCTTTGGAGCTTTCTTTCGCGATCGACTCCGTTAGCGATAATCGAGCATGGTGAATGTATTTTATTGATTTCATTTCACATAAACATTCGCGATGACAGATCTATTGCTTTAATTTTTCGAATACTTTCGAGTGTTTCGATAGATTTATTGCTTTGAAACTTGCCTTGTCTCTTCTTTCTTTCTTTCTTTTTTTTTTTTCTTTTTCAGTTTCGAATTTGTACGAATGGTTCTACTGTAATATCGTAATATAAGCCCGGCGCGCGTTGTACGTGGGATATATTAGTCAACACGTTAACGCGTATTTTAGAGTGTTAATGTAATTTTTAAGAGTTAATCAACGTGGACACGTTGGAACGCCGCTGCGATTCCGCTCGTTGCTTAATTGCGTCGCGTAACCACATTTCTGCGTTAATCAGCCGCACATTAGATTCCGCCACGTTCGTTTTATGTTTGCAACTAAATCTTTTCGCGCGCGCGTATGTGTGTGTGTGTGTGTGAGAGAGAGAGAGAGAGAAAGAAATAGAAATTGGCATACGTGTTGCAAAGATTGATTTATTCTTGCGTCCTTTTCCTTGCGTTACCACGTCACTTGTCTTTTAATAACGACAGCGATTTTCAGCGATCTTTTGTTTCCTAGTTGTAGCAAGATCGTTTCATCCCATCCTCCTTTTTCTGATTTACTTTCTCACGCGAGTTTTAACCTACGGCATAATCTCGTTTCAATCACGCTAGAAATGGAGAAATTTCACCTCGACATTTATATTGCTTATCTTCCCTCGCTTCGTAGATTTGATTTTGTGCGTGTGGGTGACGATTTCTCTTAATTCCTGCTAGCAGTCAAGCAAGTTTCTAATTTCTTCCTGCGCGAAAGAAAAAAAGAATAGAAAAAGAAAACGAAGTGCGTGAGATTCGAACTAATCGTAAAGGCGAAATCTTGTTTTTGTTGCTGCGGTCGTGTTGTTTTAGAAGAAGAGGGAGAAAGAAAACGATGAAACGAAAAAATAAAAAAAAAAAAGAAAAAGAAAGAAAGAAAGAAAAAGTACGAAGTACCTATCACTGCTATAGCTAATTGTAATAATTATCATTATTTTTATTATTAGTCGATTATTACCGTAGCGACAATCTTTCTGTTTATCTGTCTTTCTTTTCCCAATGTATTATACCCTGTACATAACGATGTAAATGTTTATCAACGACTTACATACGATAGGACGAGCACTTGTAATTTTCGTAATGACGAATGGATGGATTGGTGGATGGGTGTATTTCCATTATTCCTTTTTCTTTTTTCTTTTTTCTTTTTTTTCGTCTTTTTCCCTAATTTCACGTAATGTATGTTTGTAACAGGCATGTTCTATTGCTGTCTGATTCGTATCGATCACGATTAAACATATAAACGTGTCGCTAAAAGTTGCGAAGCTGGTCGAACAATCGAGTGCTTTCCTTTTTGTAGAGTACGACGAAATATTGTCGATCGTAGACGTTGGATGAAAGTGTACTTGCACGGACGCTAAATTAAAAGATCATTTTTGCAAAATTTCACGATGCTTATGATTATTACAATTCTGTTGATCGACTTTTCTCGTTATCCTTGATTTCTTGGAGGATTGGATGGAAAATGTGTTCTTCACCGTGTTCCTTTAGCCTTCTAGACTTTTTTACTGCACTGAAAATCGTTTCTAATAAAGAATACAAAGCATTTATCTTGAAATATGACTTTTTCCAGACCAATAGCTTTAACTTTTCCGTACTTGTAGTTTTTTCTTCAGTCCTTAAAAATCTTCTAGTCCCGAAATTTATAATCCCGAACGCATAACACAAAGATTCTTAGAGTTTTACTAAAACGAAATTTGAATAGTTCAACGACTTCAATTTTAATTAATTAATAATTTCGAATTTCTGTCGAGTTAAGTAAATTGATCGAATTTCCGTCGTTGCGACACGATAATCAAATTTATTAAAAAGAAGAAGTTCAAATTATTTCTAGATTATTAATAAAATCTACGATCGATCGCTATACCGTTTGTCAAATTTCCAGATCAATCATTTCCTTTATACTGGTCGGAATCTCGTGCAATTTTCTCGAAAAGTAATTGTACGAAAATTACTTCTTTATCTCGAAACCGAAAAGTTGAAGACTATATTCAATCAGCGACACGTTTATCCTGTATTTCGTGAACAAATCTATATATATATATATCGACGAACAAAATTTGCTTCTTCCAGAACAACCAAGAACAAACGAATAAATGAAAACGGATAAACAAACAAGTAAATAAATAAAGAGCAATTGTATAAAATGTACGCGAAACGAAACACAATTCGTTCGATGATCGATCATCCACTGTCACTGTATGATGCGTGCCTGACGGTGTGGGTGAACCTTAATACTGTTAATAGATATACGTACCTAATGTTATTAATTATTAATTAACGATTGATTTGTAATGATAACAGGGCCACGGAATTCTGGAGGCTCGTCGCGCGCGAGTCCGTTTCACAGCCTTTTCCCAAGCGATTATCTTTTTTACTTATCTCGCGACGCAACCTAATGTTTTTTAACAAAAAAAATAGAAAACCAAAAGGAATAAAAAAAAAAAAGGAACGAAAGAAAGAAGAAGAAGAAGTACATGCAGCCGTGGTCGCGACTCTCGTGAGATTCTAGAAGCCTCTTGCGTTGCGTGTCCACGCGGACCCTACTAATAAACGCCATAGTGGTCTGAGAAATAATTGGCTCGAATAAATTAAATTTACATTAACAATTGTCTCGGTCATTGTCACGCGTTTCCGAGTTCTTTTTCACGAGACAACGAGACCCTTTCCCTCTCCTATGCTTCTTATTACACGCTCTCGACTTTTTCGTCGCTTTTTCATTTATTATCGTATGGCGGACTATTTTGCAAATTGGAGTCAATTCAATTGAAATTCAATTTTAAATTCGAATTGGTATTTTCGCGCGAAACATCCACGGAAACAAAATACGAAGAGATAAAAATAAAGTAGACCAAGTATCTTGAGTTTTAGAATTTCCCATGCTCTGAAATACCGACATAGTAAAAAATCATTGGTTTCTTTTAGCGCACTCTACACTTGACAGCAGCGAGTTGGAGAACTACATCGAGTTGAACGACTGATCAGGTAGTGAATGCGCCAGAAACATGATTTTTGAAATTTATTACAGTATTGTCAAATTTTCAATACCGAAATGTGAAGCTAACCGAAATCATTCGATTATATATCAGAAGAGCTACCCATGTTTTATGGTATTACGACGATTTTTTTTTCATATAGTAAATTAAAATCCCAAAGTTGTTGATAAAATATTAAAGAACCTATCAGCTCAAATAAATTTTATCAAAAGTTTGATGAGAGTACTAAAGAGAAGAAGAAAGAATAACTCTCTTATTCACAAATATAATCATTATAGAAGAAATAATTAATCCTAGACCTCCTAAAATATTAAATTTTACGAAAAATATACAAATTCGGATGAAATATTTTCCATAAGCTTGCACATTAGTTACCCCTACGTCAAAATAAAACCGACATATTATTTATTTCGCATTAATCTAATGGATATGTACATCTACACAAACGTGTAACCGAGATCACAGCCAATCAGCTCGTATTATTACCATATAATTAATTAATATCATATTGCATATAATTAATAACTGTATCAGTTATACAATTCATTGTTTAACTATAATACAATTAGTAATTATATAATAAATAATACTTTTCAAAAAATGAATTGAATGTTATCTTCTTTCGATAATTTCTGTATTACATGAAGTCTTTTTCGATCGATTTTATAATTTGTATCTGGAAAAAATTGGTTGAGTAATTACCACACAGTGGTAAAGGGTGCTGAAAAAGAAAACCTAACACAGTAACCAGAAGGGTTACCGACAAAGAAAATTTAAAACAATAGCCTGAAGGGCCATTGAAAAAAAAAAAGAAATGGCGATGCAGTAACCAGAAGGGCAATTAAAAGAACATTTCCTACTCAATACAATAACCAGAAGGGCTAATTCATGTCAAATTTATATTCAACATGAATCCGAGCAACAAACCGTATCTTGTTTCGCAACATTAACTCTCTAGTACTATCAATTATGAAATAGGAAATTTTCACAATCAAACGCGAAGAGTGCTTGGTCATATTTAAAATTCCCGAAAATAGATACGCAACGCTATTAATCTGTGCACTCATATTTAAAATGCGCAACACTAATTGCGACACGTCCACTGCAATCAATCCTGGAGGTTGCTGATGAATTACTATCTCTGTACAGCTCTTGTAGCTGCATCAGATGATCCAAAAGCAGGAACAGTCTTCCACGAATTCAGTGGAAGAATTTGGGCATTTTATAAACGCAACGCTACTTCAGGAAACACGATCATTCATTATCGCAACACTAAGAGGAAAACTAATCGCGACGAAACAGTGTCGCAACACTAACTCTAACACGAAATTCAATGAAAATTATTATGAACAATACAAAACTGTACGAACAAAAAGTTATTTCAAATAGTTTAAAATTCTAAAATTACTTAAAAGCAATAACTCTGTGATTTAATTTAAAATAATAGAAAGCAAGATAAATTTTACTACGTATAACACTAAACTATAAAAATTTAAAATTGCAAAAGACAATCGCGGTATCATAATTCGTAACTCTAAAGCAAACACGATTTTCATTTCTTTAATTTAAATCGTAATCAATTTCTCGCAACACTAATATACAGGCGCGGAATTATTTCGTAACTCTAACTTAACCCGTGATCGATCTCTCGCAACACTAACAAGAAAAACCGCGATTTGCCCAAAACGATGATGGAGAAGAAATAAAAAATACAACTACAAATACTAAAAGAGCATAGTGACAAAGTAGTAACGAGAATGATTTCCCATGTTCTGGAATCATTTAAATGATCGAGAGGATGAGAAGCCATTTGTTGTGACCTTCTTCGTGGCAGTTTGCCGGGCCTCTTCGGCTTTTAGCCTCTTCTTTTTTCGAGCGCAATGCCCGCTGAAACTTACTTCTAGCTCGAGTCTTTCTAATCGCAAACCAAAAAATAACTTATAAAGGTAAAATGAAAAGATAAATCGCGAAAGCTACCCCAATACACATGGACGACCATCGATCATAGTGATCGTTGTCCGTTCGCACGTGCGTGCTCGAGCAATAGCTACATAAATGTCCGTTTCGGGACCTACTCGCGACCTATCCACGACCGCGACCGCGATACTAAATTCGAAAAATCGAAGAGTAAAACCAGAATCAAATGGCATGCTCAATTTGTACCAATTTCACTGTCGATTTTTCAAATTAGATTTCCTGAAACAGGTTGGACACGCGAAAAAGGGACACGCGACCAGAGACTGTGCCAACCTGCCCGGCCCTACCTACTTATAATTAAACACAGGCATACCAGAAAGTAAGCTACCTATCCTAACCAGTCGCCCTATATTTAAAAAATGGCAAAACAGGCACACCAACACACTCACTCCACGGTTCTCACATATACCACTCGAGCGCAGACCTAAACTAGAGAGGACGTCCCGGGACGCCTCCGACACCCGAGTTTAACACACAACTTTCACACTCTAATTTACGTACCATTTCCTGAAATCGACTGACAACGGCTAGCAAACATTGCATAAAGCATGATTAAAACACGTTTATATTTACGATTCTATGTGAGATTAATAACTGAGAAAAAATATATATAATTCCTATGGAAATTACAAGTGCAAGTTAACTTGTAATTATTATATTGTATCATATTATATAATTCATAGTATAATTAATAATACAATTGTAGTGCATTTGGTAAGTACCATTGTAATAAATTCGTATTTCAAATATTTTAAATATTTATAACGAATGGAATAATAGAAACGACGCAATTCCACATCCTAACCACACACACACACACACATGCGAAAAATATGTCGTGCACAATACGCTAACACAATGTCAGTCGCTGAGAATTTTTTATAAACTATAGTCATCGTGCTCAATGTCTTTCACCCATCCAAGTAGCACCTGGGCACGTGAGTGAGATCCTGACAATGAACACGGTAAGGATTAAACCTGAAAATCCTGAACTAAAAAAAATGATTAGTTTATGTAATTTGTATCTAACGAACTATTGCATTATTTTATTTCAAACTTTAATAACCCTACTTTTTCAGAAATTATTGTAATTGCGAAAGAATGAAAACAATGAGAAAAAATTGAATTTATTAAAAAAGACTGACTCGAAATCAAAATCAAACAACTGACTCTAAATTAAATATTAATAGAAATAACCTCGGGCGAATTCTTCATCAAAGCACATTTTCGAAAATGCGAAATGTTCAAACTTGTTGCTTTGATTCAAAAATCTGCCTGTCGCGAAGTATCTTCTTGCACAAATATACATTTTTTTATGGAAAGAATTCTAATCTATTATACAATATTTCAAATCGTATTTAAATTCACAATTATAAAATTCAATCAATTTAATCATTCAATACTATTGTAAAAGGGATAATTATTAATTTCTTATTATAACAAAATATATATTCAATGTCAATAAATAACTACATTTTTTATAGCGACGAAGTCGGAGGAGATCCGTCTTCTCTACTATGAAATGTTCAAAGAAAATCATTTTATAATAATTTATAAATATTTATAATTTATCTATTCATATACACATTTTATTTTCGCTAACAATTATATTGAATATACTTTGGTTTCATAAGTAATTACTATAAACAAATATGTTGAAATTAATTGTTAAAATCGCGATGTGCAAGAAGTTCTAGCCTGATCTGATACATAAAATAAAAGATGATAATAAAAGAACCAGAAAAAATGTTACTACTCACAGGTATAAAAAATATCCGTGGTCACTATGCTCATCAAAAATTCTACGTATACAACCAGTTACCCGTGCCGATTCGGACCTTTCGTCCTACGACATGATTGAGTGACCGGAGAAACATAAATGCATGCGACTCACGCGATAGATGTGAAGAACGTTATCATTGATGCTGCACAGGGAAAGCTATCATGAAGACTCTCATCAAGTAGATGGTGGAAGTGAACGCCGTGAAAAATTTCTTAAAAAGCATAAAAACACAATGTTATTTGTGAAAATTTAAATCTTATATGAGAAAAATTTATATTTAAAAGCAAAGCAAAATCTTAAATTGGAGATAATGAAAGACTCTTACAGTCTTAGCTTTAGAGCCACCATTGGATTTTCCCCCAAAAATGCAAAACAATTGATGTTATGAAGCGTCTGTAACAAACATCAAACATTATATTTTGTTGTTAAATTTGAAAAATTGAATAAATTGAAGTACAATATATAAAACTACTTACCATCTTGATCTCCTGGAGAGGCCTTATCCTCTTGAGCACTGACTCTAATATCGAAAACGAATATTGAGCAAGAAAGAATACAAAAAAAGAAAAATAAAAAACTATCAACGCGCGCGTTTGAGTAACAATCGGCGGACTCACTGACTCTAACTTCGCGAATTATAAGTTGAATGAATTGATAATCTAATTTAATGAGAACCATTTCGCTCAGAATAATATTAAAATACTGCGCAACAAACACTGACTCTACCGATCGCATTGCACGCGGTTACAGAAATTTTCTGAAAATAAAGCTGATTAATAGGAGGAGGACAAAGGATATGTTTATTTAAACAATACTGCCATTTTTCTAGAACATGGTTATAAAGAAACATGAATATATATTAAAGATATTAATTGTAAATTGTACATATTAAATGTGAATTGTATATCAAATGTTTCCTAAAATGAATAAAATTTGCTAAATTTCCATGAAAGTTCATCAAATTGTTCATTAATGTTTATGGCGTTTATGCGCTATGTTATCCCTAACAAAGACAAATATATAAAAATGAAACAATAATCAACTTCAAATTCTGTTGAAAAAGCGTATGAGTTAAAGTACCGGTAATCACACGAGTAAAATCGACGATTGAAGACAAATTAACGCGAAAAGTTTTAAAGCACTGCACGATTTCGTTATTGTAATCCTCAATGAATAGTTAAACATACGCGTATTAATTAAATGATACTATTAATGAGATATAAATGGAAGTAAAAGAGCGCCAAAGAAGCGACGCTATCGAAGAAACGCCATCAATAGGTTAGAAAACCTAACGCGATGTAATACGTATTGCTGTCACGAAATTCCACAATCGAATGACTCTCCGCGACACGTCTCGTCCTCAGTTGAGAAAGTAGTAGGGGATGGGGTGATCTTGTCCGAACAGGCACGATAATTGAGACGAACGTAAACATTGTGTTCGTATTGTTGTTTTGAACTTCGAGCTTCAAAGCCTTCTACGCCTTACTCTATTTGAGAAATGAAAAATTTTATTATATTACGCAGTAAAATTATCATTTTAACTGTTAAATATACATTATTAACAAATCATTATTGAATTTAGTATTAGAATTATTAAGAATTACGCACTATGAAGTTGAAGAATCAACAAATAAGTAGAAAATGTTATAATAGAAGTATGTGTGCAAGAATAAAATACGTGTGTATATGTATATGTATACACACACACACACACACACATAACAATGAGTTAGTCAATTATAAGGTTACAATATTTGTATTGGTTAGAATTGAAATTAAATTTTGGTGTAAAATTATAAATAACTTTTAGCATGGTTCTGTTTAAATGTTTATATGTCATCATTTCTTTAACCGTTGAAAATGATACGTAATAGTTATTTGGTTAAATCTTACCTTGAGTTGAAGCCAAAAATGCACGTTTTATCTTAATAATTCACAACAGAAACACAAGTCTTATAACTATCGACTTGAATTTCTGTCTGATACTTCTTTCTGGATGATTTTTCTGATAATATTTCCTCCTTTATAGATGAGATGTGCTTCTCTCCGCCATTTTTAATTGCCACTTCCCACTTAAAAATCGATCATAAAAAATATCGATTTCGAGTTCGAGAATCGTAGGAAATGTATTTCGTATTCTGTCGTAGCGTTGTAATCGCTCGTTTCGCACAAACTGATAACTTGAAATAAAAAAATAAAAAATTCTGGTCTAGATCAAATACACAAAATTCATGAAAAATTCTTAAAAAAAAAAGAAAAAAAATGAAAATATTCGTACACTAGATGAAAAATTGTCAATATTTTAAACTTGTATAATTTCGTGGAAAAAATTGTAGAACGATTAACTCGATTTTAATTTAAAGACTAAAATCTCCATTTTAGGAATCTTGAGTTTGTTTTGTTCAAAGATGTTTATTTTTACATCATGCAGCAAGTGTAAAAATAAGAGTACTTTTTTTCTGATGATTGTAAAAATTCAATGACAGGTGATGTAAGACGAAAATAGTAAAGGGGTTCAAAATATTATCGTATTTTGTAATTATAAAATAATAAAGATTTACAAAACTGAGAGTAAAAATGATCTAAAGGAAACAACAGAAGACAAAAGAATAGGGATGTATGCTTACGTATAATTAAAAATTTTAATAAATTGTTAGAGTATAGGGAAAATAATGTTTATTCATACAATGTTACTCGTTCACAGTAATCATTAAACTATAGATTGATAATTGTTATAAGAAAAGATAAAAACAATACTAGTATTTGTGAGATCCACATTGACATTTTTCTTCGACATAGAAGACTTTATCGACAACCACAAATTCGTGAAACTTGAGATAAAAAATTTCGACACTACGAAACCTGATACTGGTCACTTCAATTTATGAAATGTAATTGTCCTTGACTATCTTTTTCGATTCAATTTAGTTCTACCTAATTTGTAATTAATCATCTGGAGTTTCCACATAATTAAATCAATATATAATATTATTACTGAAGCATTACAAGTAAAAACTTTTAATATTGATAAATTTTCTTACAGTATAATGTAATGAGCTGAATGAAATTTTAAAATATAACAATTTGTAATGTGTCAATTCTGTAATGTTACTAATCAGTAAATTATTATATAAGAGGAGCTTGCCTGTGTAAAAGGATTCAAGAAATTCCAATATATTTATATTCTTTTCTCTGTACTATGTCGGATGCGCATTTTGTAACTAGAGTATGTAAAACTATTTGTACATCGCTGCGTCTGTAATTGGAGATAATGTCAAATGGTGAATATATATCTAATAAACTAGGTCGACTGTTAACAAACTTGCAAGAGCGTATTCCGGATTCTACCTGAGATATCAACACAATCGACATATTGAACCTCCATCGATATTCTGTACATATTCAATAATTCTTTAGACACAATCACCAGGAAAATTGCTCATAGATCACACTTTTGTTAGTGTGAATGACAGGTTAGGTTCAACAAGAAAATGAATATGCAAATGATTCTGGAATGATGTTACGTGAAATTTTCGATATTGTTTACGCTATCCACACAATTGTATGTATAGAATGAAATTAAATAATGTGAAGCAGAATCAAGTTATTGAATAAGTACTTATATATACATACATATCATAGGTGACACTTATAAACATTTACATACCTTGTCTGTGTGTTAAACATATTCCATCTTTGGGTAAGATCATATCATTCTTTGATCTCTGATCGAAGTCGATATTGATCTTTATCTAAGCATTTAAGTTGCTGAATATGCGAATACAGTTTAAGAATAATGAAATGAAAAGTATCGTGCAATTGTGAATGTTCGGACAATGAATGCAGATAAAAACGAAACCTTCTGAAACCGCTTGAATTTATAACTGAATACGATTTTAAAATTGAAATAATAATAACAATTGCTTTCGTCCGATGGCGCTAGCGCTGCATTACTAGTGCATTCTATTCCCGCCTATAGTTCTATAGCCCAACGTTTAAAATATTCAAGCAATGATTTCTTTATACGCTAGTCTGAATTATCTTCACTTGTTACCTTTAGAATAGCACGACACTTGTCATTTACTTTTCTTAATAGCATTCCCAATCATTCTCTCCGGCAGGAACTACCTATTGTACAACGACAAAGTTAGTCATAAATTCGTAAAATCTTTTAACATTCGGCACGCATAATAACATAACCTTTTTGATTATTCAATTATTTCACGTACGAGAGAAACGTGAATGACAACAAATACGAAATTGGCAACAAAACTGCGAGTACAAGCATTACGTACCTGTAATACGTTCAACGGAGCACAATGTGTTTTTCATCGTTGAAAGGATTCATAAAAAGCTTCATATATCATTGAGATTTCGTACACGTCACTTCTTTGGCTACAATCGAATCTGACAATTTTCGTCCCCTTTTATCCCAGCAGGTGTTTGGATGGTTGGTCGAATAGATCGTCGGTGGGCGTCGTTGGGAGCGCGTCGTCGGCGTCGCGACGCGGATGCGTCATCATTGGAGCGCGAGACGTCGTCGAGTGAGCGTCGAGGGCGCGCGCTTCGAATAATTCGACTGTTGTTCGTTTGGAATTCGAGCGTCGCACGTGCCGCGCATTTGACACCGTCCTATTGCACGCACTGACAGTTGTATACTACGTAAATCAAATTCGCGTCAAGTTTAAAAAATTTTTCCGCGCTTTTAATAAAATTAGACGAAAATTCTCACTGTGTTAGTCGGCATTAAACTTGTTTCGATTTTTAATTCGACAAGATTGTAATAATTAAGTAATTTGAAATTCGATAAATGTATCTCACGCGAATAATTTAAACACGGTTTTGAGCCACGAGTTCGGCAACCAGTTCCGTTGAAGTATCGAAAATGTCTCGACGCCGTGTACGTTTCTGGTGTGTTATTTTTAAAAATTGATCAATGATAAAGGCACGATCGATGAAAAATATGTAACAATTGTGCAACGATAGATAATAATGGTGAACTTGACAACGAAATTAAGTGATTAGTGATATATAGGAGATTGATTTCAGTCGATACAGCAAAAGGACGCTGTCGTCCTATTTCTATTTTTGAAATGGAAGGATTCGATTTCGAAGGATACATCTCGATGAATTTGATTAATGCCTGATACGTAGAGCTCGTGTGGGAATGTGTCGATACTCAAACGATGGGTTCTCGCTGAAAGCATTTCCCTTGACCAATCGATGGGATAGAATTTTCTTAAATTGTTTAACAACCTTATGCACGACATGGTAACCGTTACGAACAACGTTTATATTGACGATCAATAGAATGGAATTGTAAGATCGAGAAAATTCGTGTCAATGTGTGAGACACGATGAAGATTCAGTTGACGTATGATTCCTCGAGAGAAATGAACATTGACGACGGTCGTGGTGTGATCCGACAGAAAAGAATGGAAAAGCTATTGGGAGAGACGGATTCGAATTACGTAAGTATACATATGCCAATAATGGATATGTCTCATAACTCAAATTGAAGAAGCAGATTGTTAATTATATGAAGATTATTCAGGAGAATACAAATCGCATTTTCTATCTTTTACAGGGAAATGATTTTCAAATTCAGTATGTTCGTGTTTCCAAATTATTTGATTTTGGGATTAAACACACATTTTGTCATCTCTTTGACGAATGGAGAAATACACCAAACCTATGCTATGATATTGAAATATGTTAAAGAAGATGTTAAAGTACTATTCGTCTCAAGATTTATATGTTCGTTTTGGTGAAATTACGTCTTTGGAGTTAACAGGTCTTTTTATTTTTACATAAAAATATTATTTTTCAAACAAAATGTGATAGTAAAATTAGAAAATTGTCAAAATTATATTTATATTATATCATGTTTTTATATTGTAATATTCATATATATATATCAAGATTTATTCAAAATTTATCAAAAGAATATCAGAAGAAAGAATGTTAAATACAGCAGAAATGACTAATTTTGTTATTAAAACGATTTCATGTATTTGTTTGAATAATTATTATAGACAAGCAATTGCTTTAATTTTCCTTGTTAAAATTTTTTAAAAGCGTGAATATATTTAAATTTCTAATAATTGCGAATATTTTTCGTTATTAGAAAATTAAATTGTTATTTAACAAAATATCGAAATATTAAATAATTTGATTCACTCCGTTTATGTTTTAAAGAGTAGTTAGTAAGTAAAAGATATATCTTTGCAGATGATACAAATTTATCAATAAAAATAAAATTTTCTTTTCTATTTTTCAGATTAATAGATCTTGTCTTTTTTATGTAAATTTTATGCCTATTTTTAATTCTAATTTTTTGATTAAAGAGAACGTAAGAGTTTTTCATTGAACTCTGATCTGTTTTATATGCATTAGATCAGACTGCTTTTGAACACGTTGACAAATAAGAAATAATACGCGCAGAATGAACTAAAGCAAGTAAAATTGTTTTCCGGTGACAAATTTTGTTAAACATTCGATATGAGAAGAACGAATGAAAAGAATTTCATTAAAAATTTCTCATTTCTTTTACAAGCAATTGAAAAACATTAACCATGTCCTTTACAAAGCAGAAAGAAGTTTCAATTACTTCTGCTCTTTAATTTATTCATTTTTTTTAATAATACTTTTGCTCTATAATGCTTCATTTCTGTCTTTATTAAAATACAAACGTTTATTATAATCACAATATCAGATAAGAATAAAAACTTATAAATCAAAATGAAGGACATAGGTGAGGATTTACAGTTACTTGATAAGAAAAGGGTATTATATTTAAAAAAAATTGTTCGGTGAAGATTATCTATCGTCAATTAGCATTTCAGTAGAGAGCAGACCCAATGCATTTTGTTATGCGAAACAAAGCGTAATTGCAAAACAATCTTATTTCTACTACTGAAATCTCGCTGCTAATCACTAATAAGTTTCGATCGGGAGCTCTCCTTTCATGTCTTATTTACTCTGAACTGTACGAACTTGCACCAGACATGTGATATTGGAACGTGAAATCGACATTTATACCGATAAGAATAGAAATAATCTATAATCTCGATATCTGTTACTAACATTATAATTTACGTTCAATTATTTCATTAGACGTTTGCTTATTTCAATTAATTAGCAATAAAATTATCAGCGACACTTTAAATGGTATAGGTCTTTATTTAGATTTGTATTTCGTTGCTGTGGTTTCCGGGATCGGGAAATACAATTCGACATTTTTCACTAAATCCCACGATAATATCTTGAGGTTATTTCGGTGAAAATCCTTAACGTAGGCGTCACTCTAAATTTAGTTTCATAGATTTTCGATTCGGGAATATCCGGCAACGTAATGTTTCTAATGTGCCAGATGAACATTTCGATAGTGATTTGATAAATCAATCTAATTCAGTTAGCGTCGCGATCTGAATGTAACACTCAGTCTTATTTATTACTGTGACAGCTGTTCTGTGATAATTCTGCACTGAGTTCAGTCTTACGATATAAGTTCAATTTCATTCAAATGAAAATTTGTATTCGCTTAATCTCGTATCATTTCAATTATCTTTGTTTAAGCATCGAAAATTAATGATACATTGCAGTGGAATCTTGATTATTCGAATTAATCGTGACATAATTGTTCAGATAATTTGAATGAATTTGATTTCATACGAGAGTTGATTTAAATTGCTCTATAAATATTAATGTCACGAAAACTTTTTTCCAGCATTTATTTTTGTTTTCCAATCTTTTTTACAAAGGATTATCCTCGAATTTCCCCTTTATTCCGATAATCGATCGTTCCGTTAATTGCTGGTTTGATAATCCAGGTTCTACTGTATATTTATATTCTATATTTAAGTCAATAGTCCACGGCAGATCCCTGTCCGCTCTTTACATTGCTTTAGATTTGCGAAAAATCTTCAAAAATCCTAGAACGCTTATTGCAATTTAACAATATTGTATAAACAATTTTGAGAACAAATGTTTAAAATATCTTTCAACAAAAATGAAACTTGCTAAGTAAATTCAAACAATTTTGATAATAATGATTGTTGAAAATTATTGAAAATTTAGAAAAAAAAATATATATTCTAACACGTGTTCAAGTAGGACGTCTGAACGAGAATGTGTTCAGTTTTAATGAATTAACATATTAACAAAAGCGTTTGTTTGATGTGCATTTTTTAAATATTTCGTCGTCGATCCTTCAGAAAAGCTGACGTTCAATGACGTTGACATCTGTCAATAGTGTTAAAATTCTGTCAGCCGCAGCTGTCTGAATCTCGTTTAGCCTCATCGCGATATTCTAATAATGGGTCACCTTCATCAGTTGTTCGGCACGTTCGGTTAATTGGTCGCGAATTGATATCACGTGCAAGTACCGAGCGCATCATAAGTACCGAGTCTTCCACAACGAATTTACACTACATCATAAATGCGTTTGTAATTAAAACTAAATAGATGAACCGTGATAAACCATAATAAAGCTGTACCACGAAATATATCAACAAATAATGAAAAATTTCAATGTATATTAAATTCAAATGTGTGATTACGATTTTTCCTTAGGTATTGTGTTTTTGTTGCAGATCGTGATGCGGTGATTATATGGTTGCGAAACTCGCGGGTGTAACAGTGGCCGTTGTGAACAGTAGTTTTCGTGGTACCCTCGACACGATCGAGGAGTACGCGAAAGTAACGTCTAAAGAAGTTCCTAATTTCGATAAAGTATCGTGCACAATGAATGAACCGGATCCTTGTCTACCATTGATTCTACCACCGAGATACAGACTTCGTGATCTCATCCTGGGGGATTATGCTTTCAACGATGACGGGGAACGGTGAGTGGATCTTTGTTCAGAATAAAAAAGAAATATTCTTATTGTTAGGCAGAAATCTTAGAACACGCTTTATCTTCAATAAATTTATCAGTTATCAATACGGAAGAATTTTGAAGCAACTATGAATGAATTAATACTTCCAAGTTTTATGCATTTTATTATATTATAAATTTAAATATTAGATATTCGAAATTTTTTAATAGATGAAAGATATTTTTATATATCAATATAATGTAATTATATTTAATAGATGAAAGGGTTATGTCTATAAAGTCATGTTTGTAAAAATATAATTAAATATAATTAAATAATTGTAATTAAATAACATTTTTCTGAAGTAGAAGAAAGATATCTGCATAATCATATCGCACGTTTAGAATATTTCTCTTTTTCTATAAAAAAATTATATCACGTTTCATTAAAGTTTTTTCATAAAAGTTAGAAGTATAAAATTAATTCATTGAGGAACAATGTTACATTAACGTAACATTTCATTCGCAATTTTTTTCAATTAATTTATATCGTCGAATTCTATTTTTTAATATCGGAGATATGAGAGGAAATTTCAAGAATTCACTTAATATTTTTTCCTTCCACCTAAATTCTGTAATTTTATGAAACTTGAAGGCAATTGAAGTATTTATGTGTAACACTATGATAAATTATTGCTCAATCTTTAGCAATAGGGTTAGTCCTTTATATTATAAATAATTGTGTTTGTTATGCCACGTCTGCGTCCAATTTTTCTAAATTTATCTCTAATACTCTCGCTGTTGATGCGACACAAATGTTAGCTCGAAAAACAAACTACAATAACGCATTCGTGCGTGTTTCATATGCAAAATAAATATACAAAATGGTCGTGAAAGTGTGGTAGCGCGTGACCTTGTACCTACGAAATCCACAGGGGAAACTAATTCGTTTCGGGAAAGGGAAAAGAAGGTTCGAAGAAAACAAATTAAATTGCGGGCTCCTTTCGTAACGAAAGGGGGAGATTTAGGGTGAAAAAGAAATGACTCTGCGTTTGAGATCAACGACTTTCCGCCTGAACCGTAATATCTTATTCGTCGGACATTTCCACGGAAATTCTCGGGTTCGAGCCTTTTTTGCACTGTAGAATTGATATTAATGAAATTGTATAGTACTGTAAAATTAATATCAACGAATTTTCTCAAGTAAAAACAATAAGTTTGGTGACTGAGCAAATCAAATTTCACAAATGAAAAGTAATCATTTTATTATCCTACTAGATTATCTGACTAGACGAAAAATTATAAATTATTGTACAAGACGTATGATTGTACTGAACGTTGTACGTGTCTATCAAATAGTGTAAATACCCTGTTTTATTAGATCGTATGTCTTTTTTTAATATCATTTTTAATTTGACTTCTCAGTACCGAATGTGCGTCTAGATTCCTTTAATAATTCAGACTTTATAGCGCTAGTGATATGGAGAATGGATCCATGTCCATTATATAGTCATATTGGAATTTCAAACGATGAGATGGTTATGAAGGAGAACCAGAAATAGCACAGAATTTAGGCTAAATAGCATGGTAAATTTTCTATTGAAGAATCATCTTACATTGCTCTTTTTATGATGTCTCTCAGTATAATTTATAAATTACAATGAAAATTATCTAGTACAGAGAATTTTAGAAAATAGGAACTAAATTCATTCACGTTCTCTTATACGTTCCAATAGCTTCTGTGTAGCGTTGTACTGGTTAAAGTGATCGTAATTTTTTATAAAAATTGTACAACTTCGTTCAGCTTATATTTTATTTGTTTTTGTCTGCGTCTCTCGTTCCGTTCGTTTGTTTCCTTCACCTTCTTCGATACAAGTTTTATATTGGCTGATCGCTTTGTGATTCTAGAGGGAAAGTTTCTTTTAAAAACCACGAAACAATTTATCCTTCAGATATTGATTGATACTTTATCTGATATTTCCTCCTTTTGGTTAGTAAGAGATTCTACAAAAGGCTTCTATCTTCAAATAATATGTCATATTGCGTTTTTCATAACTCGTATTGAAATTTCACAAAGAAATATGTTCTTTGCAAGGAAGATACGACAGTTCCTTTTGGATATTTTTCTATTTTAAATTATCCGAAGAATGTTCCATTCAAATTTTCATGAGGATCGATTGGATTAAAAATACTTTAACAAGAACTCAGCGGGAGAAAAGTTTTCACTTTGAATCTCTGCACAACTACCAATTTTCTAGCAATAAATGTGAAATAATGAAGACCTCGCAAGTTACTGTTTTTTTTTTTATTTATTGAAGTTTGCAAATTTTATTTGACGAACACATGTCCATGAACACTTTTTTTCTCTCTTTTTTTTATAACACAAAGACTTAATCTACAAATAAAATACCTAGAAATTTTGGAAGTCAAATTTTCGTTTTCTCTCTGCTTTCCTTTTTTTATTTCATTTGGGGAGACGCATTAAGTCGAAAATATCGTAGCAGTGATCGATGTCGTGTTCGTAGGAGCGTCAGTCCATGAGGGCTAATTATTCTATATTTTATCGTGTGCCATGTTCCCATGTTACGTGACTCTATCCACCAGGGCAGTCTCATACTGTTTACTAATTTGAAATGTGCTGCTTGACATCTTCGATCAGCTTACCAACCCTCGTTTCAATTATACTAACGTGAATCCGACTTATTCGACCATTTAGTAAACTTATTTAAAATTTGACGTTAGAACTAGTTAATGAAAAGTAAGTTTAGAGCCTTGCGACAACCGTCGAAAATGAAAAGCCAACAGTCTTTTAACTATTTGAGCTAATATTTATCGATTGGCCATAGTTATAATCTTTCGTCAATACAATTAAATAGTCATTTATAAAATTTTACTCGCTTAATCTTGCTTATTTGCTAATTTTTCTTACGTGAGCGTATTTATTTACCTAAAATTTCATTAGTGAGCCCATGGTTTCTGTAAAGCGTAGAATCAAATGTTTCATTACACGACGATATTCATGTTTATTAAACAACATTCGAACTTTAATATCTGGTCGGACGTATTCGATCGAAGTTCGAGATGACATCAAGCGAGTTTCTGTAACTGAAACTCCAAGAAAAAGTATTGTCTCCTTGTAAGGGTTTCATGCTCGCAATATTACGAGTATTTAAAGTGTCTTGAAATTAATCTCGCTTCAGACGTTTGTTTCGTCACAACTTTTGTATTTTATTGACAAAATTATTTGAAATGACAAAACTTTCAAAAAAAAGCCTCTTCAAAAAGACTTGCCAACATATAAGTAGAATTGTTGCATGTAAATATGCTTTTCCATGCAAAAAGAAAAACAGAATATACGTTGAATCTGGCGATCTTGTAGCAAAGATTTTAACATCCAAGAGGCACAAATTTGCGATTGTTAAATTGTCTCATTTATTTTATTAACACATATGTTAGTGTATATATATATATATATATATATATATATATATATATATATATGTACATAAAATGAAGAAGATTAAATTCGCGGAAATATTTTTATTGCACAGTCGCGGGACAAAAGAGAACTTCTCGGAGATAATTTCAAATTCTTACAATTCAAAGTACATACCGACTTTAATAAAATTGTTAAATTTTACTTAAACCGAATCAAATTAAATTGTTTAAATATATCATTTAATTAAACGCGGCAGTACTTACTAAAATCAACATCACACGTTATAAATTTGCGTTGCGGGCCAGTTTGAGGTCCGTCAAGCTATTAATTTCTTGAGGAAAAAAGCGCAAACAATTTTGTTAGCAGAGACGCTGGCATTCGTCGTTGAATCGTTTCTCTGAGCGGAGAGCCTAGTTTTTCACGCCCCAATACCTTCTCGCCTTTTGCAAGAAAGTCGGTCAGAAGCGTGTATGAAATCAAAAAAAAAAAAGAAAAAAAAGAAAAAAGAAAAAAAGTATGTATTGGTCGAATTCAACGATGACTGCGAGTTGAATTCAACAGCGGGCGCCCCTCACAATTTCATACATCGAAAGTATTTTCGAAAGTTTCGTCTGAAAGTTTTTTTTTTTTCTTTATTATATTCATGATATTTGTTATCCCTTCTATCCTCCCTAGCAAGCCCTCACCTCGTGAGCATTCGAGAAGAATTTCGTTGCCATAATAAAATTTTTACTCGCAACGAAATCAACCCTCGTCTCACTTCATCCACCACACACTTTGTTCACGTAGCCGTTTCATCGAATTTCTACATCCGAGGGAACCGTTAGCGCCAAAGGCACGGCAAAATGTGTTTTATTAAGGTTTATGCCGCGATACAGTCGCGTTGATAACGCAAAAGGAAGGTTCAGTGTCTTCGTGACGTTGCACTTCTGTCTTCTTGCACGCAAGTAGAGCATGCAACCACGGTTAACACGATCCCGGCTTTATTGCATCACTGCGGCTGTACACTAAAATTTGTTCCTTGATACTTTACATACTAATTTCCTCGTCCATCGAGTTCATTTCTTAGTTGGCAAGTTAATGAGACCTAATCGAAAAATTATCTACACAATGTTTTGTCTTCTTTTCTGTACGAAAAGAGCACGTGTCAGAATGACATCACAGAAATTCATCAGACAGACTTTTCTAAAATTCGAAAGGTACATTTCCGAATCTCGCGAATCTTGTCACGATATTTCTTCCCATCGATTTAATTTTGGATTCGTCGATGCAAATGTACACCAAAACTATGATGTTCTGCGAACTTCAGCGAAAAAAAAAAAAAAAGAAAAGTGCCGCGCTATACGCAAATTGATCATTCAAGGCTCGCCGTTTTCGTGACAGTGCATTTTCGTCTTCTTCGCGGTCTCGTGTCAATCATCAAGCCGGCAGTTAACGCGATTTTAGATTCATCGATGCAAATGTATGCGAGATCAGCGCCGACGACGAGAATCCTCGTTCCACAAGACGAGATGGCCACAGATAATACTGCCGGCAGACTCGCGACGAAACACGTACTTATTACAGTGACAAATACACTTGCCCGTCTATATCGGTGCATCGAATTGAAACCGATTCGAGGATCGACGGAAGGAAGCATTGTCTTACTTAGCGTCGAGGCTAACGCCGCTAAGAACCACACTTGACACAATTAATATCGACCGGTCTTTCTATTTTTGTTATATTCCGGTGCTGTCCTTTCTCTCATTTGGTCAACCACGTCTTACATTCTCGTCTATCTTCTGTACAGCCGATACAGCTTTCGTATGTTCTTGTGTCTCGATACACGTTTCGTATATTCGTCTGTGTGCACGTTACGATTTCAAAAGCGTAACCGTGTCGAACAAAGTTCTCCCCGGACGAATTTCGACGTTGCTTCTCGCGAAGTTCGTTCGCATTCTGCTGCACTTGGAGGACGTGGAGGACTCAATTGAGAATTCCATAAAGGCCATCAAATTTAATTCTTGCGGAGAAGTCAGAAGCAGGGGCATTACGTTTGCTATTTGTTACACGAAACGGCCAGAAAACTTGCAGCGAATCTTTTGCCAGTTTCCTTGGGGGAGGGAGGTGGCAATTGTTTCGACAGATCTTTAACGAAAGAATTCCCTGTCATACTGGTTTTCATAACAATTTCGATCAGTAGTCATATTTCGAAACAGTCGTTTCTAATCTATCTGAAACGAAATTCCAATCGACGATCTCGAATTCGCAAGCTTCGATGAAAATCGTGGTTTCCATCCGAATGATCCGAGATGGTAACTTTTTTCCTTCATTTGAGAGTGGATTTCTAATGAGAAAGCTTCGACGAAAGGTAATTCTTCTTAACCTTAATTCTCAACCTAATTTCCCTGAAATTCTTCAGTTTCATGGTATGAACGTATTGATTCGAAATTTTGGCTACCAGTGTTTGAAACCTTGATGCAGATGTCGAAGTGATAGTTGAATCCCTGTTTATTAAATGAAAGTCGTGCTTTTCATTTCTTACTGTGTTCAAACGCTTTGCCAACGTTGATTGTATTAAATGTTCTTGTTGGTAATCTCGGACGATGTCATTGCAGCGATTGCATGAAATTCATGTTAAACCAGTTACGAAATGCAAAGCGATTTTTTGTAATTCATCAGGGCATTGTCACAAAGCATATTCTTGTGCGCGTGTATGTACGAACGCTTGTTCCAAATAATACTTAAAGCAGAACGTAAATTCAAATCCTGACCAAATTATCAACAATATTTCAACAAATACGTCGCGGATGTTTGTGCAAATTTGCACTTGTCTGAACACAAACGTCGAGTGTAAATTAGAATTTACTTCACCCTCTAAACATCGCAACGACAATTTCACTTTGAATATTTCTTTTCCATTTTCACATACCATGGACTTTCCATCTGATTTCGTACGTTTAAGTTTCCTTTGAATGTCCAAACGCGTGAGTGAAATAATTTTCAGTTGCAATAACTTACCGCGACTGTATCATGTAGGAAATATCAGTTTCGAGTGGGCGAGTATATCGGCTTTAACGCAAGCTCGACCAAAATAAGAAATAATAATGACTATGTGCCTTGGATGATCTGTTTCGTTGACATAGCTCAGAAGATTATAATTTTCAGGTGTGTTAAATATCGGCGTTCTGTATTATCCTTTTCTCTCTATCCTCGATGCAAGGCAACATTAACGACAGCAAAGTGCACTTTTAAATATTCATCTGCAAATGGAGTTACAGTCGTGAGCTAGTTACATGGTTGTGTAAAATAATCGGTGCGATCATTTTAGTAACATCACAGACATCCTTTCGCGACACGAAAAAATTGGAGGGATGAATTCGTCGATTTCTAAAATATTTTGAAATTACTAATTGGTTTCTCAAAATGAACGCAGATTTTTTAATCTCACGAATTTCCCACGGAGCTACAAACATTGAATCGATGCACGAAAGACTTAACGACCCCCATGAAAAAATTCGAAACGAGAATAAGAATGTTTCCACTGTTGCTTGTGTATACTGAAAATTCACATTTTTATTCGCAGATGTCAGTGCTATGTTTAAAAAGTTGTCGCAAAGAAAATAGTCCAGTCTCTTCACTCTTTAATTTTAAATTTCACAATAGATTTTGAAAACCTACGAATTTACAACTGTTGTATTATAAAACGCTATATTGCAAAGTGTAATTATATGACATGATATCACATATTATATTACAAAATAGGCGACGAGTTTACTCATAAATTTATTTGCAATCGCCGTTGAGATCACAGATTTTATTTCACACGTCGTACATTCAAAAAGAACAGCATCTCCCTGTAGGAGCTCAGCTCTCGTAAACTCGGGGCAAATCTGTTGATAAATTTCGTCGTCGGACGAAACTTATCAATTAGGGGCATAACAACGAGTGAAATTGCTAATTTCAGCCGGCGGTCGCCTTATAACAGAACGCGTTGTTACGTTTAATCGTTTAATCGGATATGATTCAAGGCTCGTCCCTGCTCGCTTCCTCGAAGCTGCAATTCCCTTTGTGTCACGCGTTTGTTTCGAAAATTACACGTGCACGCCGAATGAACGAGCTCTTCATTACCGAGCGTGCTTTTCCATTTTTCTTCCCTTTTTCGTCTCGATTCACCGCCAGGGAAATATTCGCGATTAAAGGAGATGGCTGGAAACAAGGCATCTCCTCGCTCAAATGGTCAACCTTTCGTAGTGGCAATTGCCTTTCGCGCATCTCCGGTTGGCAGGAAATTGAGAGCGTCCTCTGTACTTGCCCACACGTCGTTCAACCGTGTTTAAAAACCGTGTCGAAAGATCGACCTGCCTTTGTGGAAATTGATATTTAAAATTATCAGAGAGACATCCATTGAAAATCGCAGCTCGCAGTCGCTGATGTGTACACTCTCTGGTGTTTGTATTTTGCAATCCCCCAGTGCATGCAAATGAAGTATGAAGCGACAGCGCGCGTTCGGGACATGTTTCAGCATTCGGCATCGAAATGTACAAGTTACACGTATTTGTATACGGTTGCTATGTCGCGAGGTCTCGTTTATGAGTTTAACAGCTATTCTGTATAGTGAAGAGGATGTGTTTATTCGTTGTATACTGTGAGGAGATATTCTTGGATCGCGCAGTTAATAATTATACGATTTCGTGACTTAGATAAATGATACGTGTATGAAAGATCTGTATGGAAACGTGTGAAATGTGCTATTTTCTTTTCACGTTAAAAAAAAAAAAAAAGAAAAAGAGGAAAGAAGAATATTGTGCAAGGAAAATTATTCGATTGAAAATCAACAGCAATTGAATATTGAAAAGTAAACATAATAGGTAATAAGAAAGACAATGTGCCGTAGCATTTATTGATCGTGACTAGGAATGTGTATTTTCTTGACTGTACGGCAGAAATTCGAGATGAATGTATAAAATATAACTATGATGTTACTTCCAATATTAGAAGAACATGGAACCTAGCCGCGAAATTTTAGTGTCATATTTTTTTTTTTGCATGTAAAAGAATAATTGTTTAATCCTATCAACGACTGTCCCAAAAATTCTCGACGTTACGATATTTTTTCAATTTTCCAAGTTTCCAACAGTCGCTTTTAACGCAATTAATCGCACACTGTGTAAGAAGTGGTATTGGAAGTTTGCAAAGAGGCAAAGATCTTAAAAATTAACAATTCACGTGATCGCATATCGCGCACGTGTTACTACTTTGGATTCTCGCGTGATCCAAGTTGGTCAAGTGCTGTACAGTTACTTTTCCTACGAGGATACACTCATTCTCGGCTGATGAAGCAAAATTTGTTTCTATCTAGCGAAGGACACTTATCAACGGAGTTTGCAAATGTTCGAAGTTGAATAAAAATGAAACGACGAAAGTATCGAGGCCCATTGTTCCGGGGTAATTGAAATCAGCAATTAAAAGTTAAAAAGTAGCATCGATACTGCAAGCTTCCTCACGTTGCATTAATCCGGACTATGTCAGGCGCCAGGGTTAATTAAAGTAGGAACGTAATTGCAACATCGTTGATGATCCAATTTGCCATTTTCACTTCAGCCATTTTATAAAATTAGCTTCGTAGAGAATAGATCATGAACGTAGCAGAGTGAAACCTCTTTCGTTACTGTAATTATTAGAGTCCTTTCGGCGCAAGTGAAAGGGTACTTAGCAAAATTGTTTCACCCTTTCTTTCTCCTATTCAAAAAATCCTCGTATGTAGGACACACATATTATTTGTCTCAATCCTGGTGAGTTAATTTAAGACTATCAAATGCATATTGAAATCTTTCCGAATTTAAATTTATGCTGTTTAAATTCATCTCTTAAAAGTTCACCATTTAAAAATTCATCTCTTGAAATTCACTAAACCATATTGGTTTCAATTTTTAACGTTTTCAGCAGATGAATTATTTTTATCACGTATTTATAGCCGTTATTTCTTTTTCTGCTGAAATGAAAGTCAAAGCTATAAGGATTTAATATTTTGCCATTAAATTGCTAATATTCTGCATCGGTATTACATTTTCTGTTCATCTGGCACGGTGGTTCATCGGTATTACATTGTGTTCATGCAAGCACAAGATCTATTCATTTCTACGTATGCTCAATTCTGTGAACGATGCAATATCTAGCATGAAGGATGCAATGCTCTTATTGCACAAGTGTACTCGAAAATAAGCGGAATTAATGGAGATCTAATCATTTGGGCAAACAGGTTCGATAAATTGCCCAAACAAATCCGACTCGAGTGCCGTTGCTGTAAACTCTTGGATTTCGACGTATTATCACGAGAAAGATATAATAAGCATTTACTTGTTGATTCTTTTAAAGCTATTTTATCATGACTTTATTGAAAAGTATACTATCTTCTAAAAACAAGTGGTAAATCGAAAAAAAAATCAACGAGGAAGTAAGATTATAACATTTTCAGTTATTATTTCTCGTATATTCATGAATATTCAAATTAAAAGGAGACAGCTTAGATGACACACAATTAATTTTCCGTCTAATGAATTTTCTGATAAAAAAAAGACCGTACAACCACAAACCTCGTGGCCTTCGTATGATGAATTCTGAGTTTTCGAAATTAAGCGCCAGTTAATGTAATTATTTGTAACTGTTGTGAAGAATAAGAATTGGGCATCTTCAGTTTTTGAAGGAATTTTTGAAATTATTATCTGAATTCATCGTTGGCACTCGCGTTGATAAAGTAGAAAGTGTGTTTGATCTCCTTTAAGAAGCGTCTCGGTGAAACTTTTTACTTTACTTGTTTCCTTGCTCTCGAGGAACACGCTTCTTTCTTTCTCTGCTTCGAGGCAACTTGTAACTTATTTCCTGGAATTACTCATTCCTCTTCTGTTCTCGCGGACGGTTGTTTCTCGAAGAAGAGTTTTTATAGGTCAACGAGGTGCACGAATCGAATGTGTCTGTGAAGAGAGACGCCACCTTTCTACCTTATCGACTGACTTTACAGAGTTTACAAAGCTTTCGAGCTTGCGAGCTTTATATTTCGTGACCAACGTTATAACGCTGTTGTCCAGAGTGCGCTACTTGACGTTGCCAATCTACGTCTTTCGTGGGACAAAGATTTTGGCAATTTTTCTGTTTTTCTTTTCAGTCATGTTGTTTAAAAGAAACACAACATTTAGAAGAGTGCTTATGCATTGCTTCTAACGAAAGCTACTCTTGCTTTACCACAAGTAGGTAATTATAATTTACTTGGACAAATTCAGAGAAATTGCTATTATCTCTCCTTTAGAAAAAACATCAAGGAAACTGTGTAGACAAAAAAGAAATTCGTTTTGTACTTTGACTGAATCCATATTACATCTAGAGCGAATATGTTTATCTGATTAATTTATCGAACGAAAACTTATACGATATGAAATAAATGTAAAACATAAACTTTTACGATATAAATATAGACCTATATAATGTAAGAAAGGCGCATAATTTTCTAGTTCATCGTGCAAGAAGTTCCAAAGATATAGTGTAATATTCATCCTAACCTTCCATGGTGTGATACCAAACTTCTGGTGTAACGTCAGTGATTTTATCCCGAGGACAAACTTATATTTCCCTCGCGTCGCATAAAGTGCCCGCGCGTGTTATTAAACCAAGTTTGCCGACATACTTTTGCAACTTTATTTCGAGACACGCGCGAGACAAGTAGTGTCATCGAGACGTGAACACCACGTGGCGCATTGAAAGAGCGAGCTTTTCACGAGCTTTCCACGCTGCGTTCGCCATCCAGAGCGCAAGCCCGACACGCAAGTTTAGCTTGTCCCGGCGCGAATCGATGCTGTACTCCAGCTATCCATTCACATCCCTCGCTCCGCTTGTTCTGAAATCATCTCGCCGTCGTAGAAACCGCGAGATTTGATCCAACGCCAATCACAATCAATGACAGCACGTTTCGCTCCAGATCGATTTTCCAGAGAACAGGAAGGATGTCGTAGGAAAATCCGGAAGGTAACAGAGATCAAAGAACCACGACGTCGAATTACCAAAGGAAGCGAAGTTGATCGCAGAGGAATCCTGATGAGGGTTCGTGCCACCCAGGATCCCGTACCATGAATTACACACAACGTCTTCACGATACTCTTCCTCAAACTTGCTCGTGGAGCATCGATCCGCGGCGACACATCCGGCTCGTTTAACCCGAGACCGAGATTGTTTATCGCGGGGATCGCGAAGCGATCGCGACAAGTCGATTGACAAGCGATCGACAGGAAGGATCAGCTTCGAGTAGACGACGGTGATGATACAGGGTGTACGTTAGGGGCATCGCCGTGCAGCGCAGTCGCCTTGACAACGGCGGCGCCACGTGCGTGTGTGCCGTTTTGTCGGAAGCGAGATGGCGAGGAAGCCATCGAGCAGGAAGAGGCGAGCGAGCCGCGTGGACGAAGCGAGACAGAAGCGGGGCGAAACGAGGGAGAGGGAGAGCGAGAGAGAAGGGTTGGACAGGGTGGTAGGAGAGAAAGAGTGGGGAGGTAGAGAGAGAGAGAGAGAGAGAGAGAGTAAGGAAGGGGGTGGTTGTGAGCGCGAGAGAAAACTGCTACGATGTACCGCAGTACGGGGTGGTGAGCTGCGAGTTGGCTCCTCGACAGTGAAAAACCAGTGAGCCGGAGGACGCAAGCTGACAGAGCCCACACAGTGACACGTTATCGAAACTGATCCAGATTTTCTTCAGCCCTGGTTCTATCCCATCCGCCATTTCTACTCAACGAGAGAGATCCTCGTGCCGCCACGATCATGTGACATTTCATGTCATCACTGTCGAATCGCTGGCTCATCGGCTCAAGGACAATCAAAGTTATCGCACGCCACCCTGAGAGGCGAGTTGTTTCGATGTTTGTAGAAGAAAGAGGGAAACATCCCTGTCGCGTGTGACGGTGTCTGATGTAATTTGAGGGAATCCAATGGGGATGCTGTAGCTATTGTGTCATGTCAAGGCCGATGCGGTATGTACCATGTCGACACGTCTCATCGCTGGTTCCACAGCGATATTTCGATCCTCGACGATCGTCCTTGGATTTCTCGGCATGGAGATTCGTTGCATCGCCACGATATTGAGCGCACCGAGGCGCGATATTCTTCGAGAGCCCCGATCAGCTGATTCCCCGTTTCGTCACCGATGGTAATCGAGGCTGTGACAACTGTTAACGTTTCGACGACGACGACGACGACGACGACGACCATCACCATCGACGTCGGTGATTACGTTTTACTACCTCGTTAAACCGAGCTCTGTCGAGAACGTTTCGTAGACGTTTTTTCTTACACTTACGACCTCGTATCGATC
This sequence comes from Tetragonisca angustula, assembly GCA_036937485.2. Taxonomy (NCBI): domain Eukaryota; kingdom Metazoa; phylum Arthropoda; class Insecta; order Hymenoptera; family Apidae; genus Tetragonisca; species Tetragonisca angustula. The sequence continues at coordinate 540,682 of JAWNGG020000082.1, read as the reverse complement.
AAGTCGAACGATGCGTGGCTCGTTCACCGAACGATGAACACCGAAACCGACGAGGATGAAATGGACAATAACGTTGTCGTTTCGGTGCACGCTCGTCGAATTGACAGTCGTTCACGTAGAAAAGGGACATCGTATTGTGTGCTGATTTCAAGTGTACGATACCGAGTTGTTTATCGGCGAGGCATCTGACGTTTCGCGCTGAAAGATTTATACGATGGAAGAAATCTGAAGGTAACATCGGGAATAACCTCGAAACACGCACAGAGCACGCCAGGGCAAGCCTTAACGACGTCCTTTCTAGAATGTAAGCGGCTGTAATGAAAAAAACAAAGGATATCGATTGATCGCGAACTTGTTCCTAACGAGGCATTCGCATTTAACGAGCGTTGACGAAATGACGTTGCAATGATCATGACCTTCCATGTGTCGTCGCGTGACACCGTTTAGATCAATTAGACTTCTGTCGTGGCAAGGAGCTGCTGTCGTCGACGACGGCTGAAATATCGGCCGGTTGAAACCACCGGCGATCAATTAAGTCGCCCGCTGGGAAACGATTCGTTTAATTACACGTTTGTGATACGAGCGAACAGTCGCAATGACAGAAACACTGGTACACACGTTTGCACACATGGCTCGAACGGTGGTGCGATAATGCGTCGGACGGAAAACAACGATCGTTTGGACTTCCTGCAATTAACACCGTGGATAACGAGGGTAACGAGGATGCGTTTGTCGAATGCAGTGCATACCATCGGCCCGTCGAGCCTCAACGAAGCACGATGATGTTTGTTATCGGCGATAAACGATGGCTGCGATCGCGAGGCTGATTGTTATTTCACGTCGGTCGGAAGATCGATAACGCCGTTTTCCAACGGACTTGTTATGCCCCGAGCGCGTCCGATTTTTGAGGATTATTGTTAAACATAGACGATAGACGAGCTGTACGTTCATAGAGGTTCACTTTTGAGATAATTGTTGAAGCTGCTCACGTTTGATAGTTAACGCTAGATTAATAGCTGTTCCACTGTTTTCCATTGTTCCAGCAATTTTTCGCGAGACGCGTAATTTTGAAAGAATTTTCCTTACGATTGATACATATACATATATATATATATCGCAAGTATATACACAGTTATATATCGAAACGTTGTAACAATTTCGGTACGAAAGTAAGAACCGAAGTTGCACTTGTTAACCGGAGTCACCAGCTCACTTGAGAAATTTCGAAAATTTTAAACGAAGAATTCGCAATCCGTCGTGAGCGAACAAGCTTCAAGATTGGATAGCTATTGATTTCGCACGTTTTATTCTTAATTAATTAATTGTAAATAACTACGTAGAAGTTGAATCGTAGTTGAGACGAGGATAAACTTTCGCGATCCGAAAACAATTTGTTTGTCCGTTTTTCTTTTTTCTTTTTTCGAGGGGCAATTTCTCGTCAACTACTTACGAAGAAAGTTTGCCGAGAATTAATATATATATATATATATACGCTCAAAGAAGGCAACCGTGGAGTTTGATGCGTCGAGCTTATCGATTAGAAATTATTGACATCTCGAAGCGAGTACAAATTGCTCTCGAAGCGATTAAGTTGATTTGTCGTCGTTCGAAGATCGTCCTCTGTTTACGTGTCCCATTCACGAGAAGAAATCATTCTCGGCAAGCGAAGAAATCAAAAGAAAACTAGAATTTAATCAATCAAATTCGATTTAACGAGTCGTTCTGAGGAACGAAAGTAAAGAATCAAACAAACGTTACAAAACGTTACATCCTTAGAGAGAGAAAGAGAGAGAGAGAGAGAGAGAGAGAGAGAGAGAGAAAAGGAGGCGAAGGTAGAACGAAATTAAAGGATCAAACCTTAATCACCTCGACGAACGGGGAGAAGCGAAAAGCGAGGAAGAAGGATAGAACAGAAATAATCAAATCTTCGACTGTACGCTGCGATTGGATCGATCTGTCATAGCAATCATGGTGGGGAAATATTTCAAGTTGTGCGATCGGCTCGACCGCTCGGAAGTGATCCGCGATTTGTTGAAACACGACGTCTGGACGCACCGCGTCACGTAATCCGCGATGTGATAGTGGCGAAGAGGAGATGACGATATCGGAGGGACACCGTAGATCGATTCGTTCGCCGGTTGAACGATCACGCGCAACAAAGTGAAGCTCCCACCGGGAAAGAGGGAACATCGGGCGAACGAGTCGGCGTTCCGTCAACTGTTCGCCCTGTTTCACCAGCGTAAGCCTCGGGATCCTCTTCGAGGCCAAAACGCTGCCTCGTCGGTCCCCCTGCTCGAAATGGGCGCCAGGGCATGGGACTACGAGGCACTGCCGGAACTTCATACCTCGGCTGCCGTCACGCCGACCTCCACGCCGCCGAATGCACAACAGAAGATGCACTCGCCGAGGGTCTACTTCCAGCCGGAGAATTTGGCCTCCACCAGGAGACGGAGCAGCTCGAGGTTGCTCGCGCCCCAATCCTCCTACAGGAGACGCAGCAGAAGCATGAGTGCATGGGGCGACCTGTCGAGATCCTCGTTCAAACTCGATGAGAGGTAGGTTGTTGGTAGTTGAATCATGGAGTGTGTGAGTTGAGAAGTTGAATGGCTGTAGGACTGGTCTGTTGAAATTGATTTTGAGAACATTTGCAAGAGATTTTTGGTGTATCACACGTTTCGAGATACTCTTTCAAACTTGATGAGGTCGTTGGTAGTTGAACCATGGAGTATGTGAGTTAAAAAGTTGAATGGCTGTAGGACTGGTCTGTTGAAATTGATTTTGAGAACATTTGCAAGAGATTTTTCGTGTATCACACGTTTCGAGATACTCTTTCAAACTTGATGAGAGGTCGTTGGTAGTTGAACCATGGAGTATGTGAGTTAAAAAGTTGAATGGCTATATGACTGGTCTGTTAAAATTGATTTTGAGAACATTTGCAAGAGATTTTTCGTGTATCACACGTTTCGAGATACTCTTTCAAACTTGATGAGAGGTCGTTGGTAGTTGAACCATGGAGTATGTGAGTTAAAAAGTTGAATGGCTGTAGGACTGGTCTGTTGAAATTGATTTTGAGAACATTTGCAAGAGATTTTTGGTGTATCACACGTTTCGTTGAGATACTCTTTCAAACTTGATGAGAGGTCGTTGGTAGTTGAATCATGGAGTATGTGAGTTAAAAAGTTGAATGGTTGTAGGACTAGTCTGTCGGAATTGGTTTTGACAACGTTTGAAAGAGATATTTGGTGTATCACATGTGGGTCGTTTTGTTGAGATACTCCTTCAAACTTGATGAGAGCTAGGTCGTTGGTGATTGAAGCATGGAGTATGTGAGTTGAGAAGTTGAATGACTATAGGGCTGGTTTATTGGAATTGGTTTTGAGAATGTTTGCAAGAGATTTTTGGTGTGTCTGTTAAGTTGGTCAAAAACTTTTTGTGCGCAAATGAAAGACGAATTTTTCACGAGAAACAGAAACATTATCAATGCATTGACCATTCTGTTCGATTACTTTTTGCGACCTCTAAAATAACTGTACGAATAAAATTCGTACGTGGGACGATTTGTCGAGAGACTCTTCCAAACTCGATGACAGGCAGGTCGTTGGTAGTTGAAGCATGGAGCAAGTTGGTGAAGAAGTTGAATGAAAGTGCATCAGTATGATAAGTAGGACTGGTTTGTTGGAATTGGTTTTGAGAATGTTTGCAGCTGGGAGATTCGCAGAGAGGTTTCTGATGTATCTATTAGGTTGGTCTAAAAGTGACTGCGTTTTCTTTTCGTGTGCAAATGAAAGGCGAATTTTTCACGAGAAACAAAAACTTTTGACTTGATTAATACGTAGTATTCTGTTTAATTACTTCCCGCGATTTTTCAAGGAACTTCATGATTGAAGCGTTCGAAGAAATTCTTACTTTTTTTGACAAAGAACGATTTGATTTATCCTCGTCAGCAGTGAAATTCAGTAAACTATCTGACACTGCCATAGTTTGAAGAATGATTTCTTCACCATACATATCAGATAATTTTTTATAAATTTGCACAGCATTTTTTTCGGAAGAGTAGTATAATAAAATACGAAAATATTCCTTTCCATTTTGAAATCGACGCCAAACAAACAATTGTTAAAGAGATCGTGCATTTTTTTATTCTGGAACAAGCTTGGACAATCAGATGTCAGATTATACAATGAATTTGCGGTTTAAATTGAAGTTAGTTATTTTAAGATACACATATACGTCCATTTGTTAGAAAAAAAAGGCAATTACTTTTTCAATCCAATAGTTTGATATACAATAGTCCTTATAATTATAAATATAATTATTTCGGCGTACAGGTTTATTTGGTTTACCTTCTACTTTTTATTATTGTACAGATTTTAGGAATCTAAGCTGATAGTTGAACCATGAAATAAATGATTGGATACATCAATGCAGGGATTCGTCTATTAAAATTACTTTCGAGAGTGTTTGTAGAAAGATGTGGATGAGAGGTTTTAAAATGATGTTTTGAGAAATTATTGGCCAGAAAACTACATTGGGACACGCGTTTGTTACTAATGCACAAACACATTGTATTCTACAGTTTTACATTAAACTTTACTTACCTGTTATAAGAAAATGGTACCAAGGGAAAAGTTTGATTGAAATACATCCTTGAAATTAAAGGGGAGATTATAGAAGATTCAGATACTTGTACTTCGTATTTTGATTAATATAAAATTTTAAAGAACGGAAATAAAAAATATTATACAATTATAGATCGAGCTGTTACATGTATAAAAAAAATCTGTCCAATGTAAACTAAATCTTCAGATTTTAGTCCGTATAGATCTTTGAACACTCTGCCTTCTAGATTTTTTCTATATCCAGTATTAAGCTCAAAATTTTTCTGCATAGCAAATTCCAGTTTTGATAGTGGTTAGAAAGTTGCAAGCGGCAAATACACAATTTTCTTCTGATCTCGGTCCTACGTGTTCCGTGATTTATGGCGTAAGGAAACTCGCGCATTTAAAATTCCCCTGTGCAAAGGGAATCGAGTAACTTGCTGTAAACGTACGGCTTTTTAACTCTGTGAAAGGCGCGCTACGTACGCTACAGATAAAAAAGTTCGGAATTCAATATCTGATACTTTTTTCCTATTATTTCGCACTTTTGAAACTGTTTTGAAAACTTAGAAAAAAAGAGACTGACAAACCTTTCGTTTTCTATAGCTTTTTTCCTATATCTGCCTGTATTTCTATATTTTTTATACAGTAACTGTACAATACTTTTACAATATAGTTTCTTGATATAAATATTTGATACTTTCTTTTGAATAAACTAGGCTATTACTAATTGATAATGTCTTCTATAATCCTAGTATTGTACCCAACTATGTTAATGTTAATATCATTTATTAATATTAAAATCAATATCGACGCGAATGGAAATAAGAAAACTGTAAGACAAAGGTAAATGAATAATGCTCTTTTGTGTTCACTGTTCTCTAGTAAAATAAGCTATTCTTGTTTAACCCACTTTCAACGTATCTAGATAAATTGCCTAGTTGTGTCAATATCGTTATAATCAACGACATTATATCAAGATGGCGAGGACGTGGCGAAGCAAGAAAATGAAATTAAACTGATATTTATATAAGAGACGACATACAGTCGACGCTTGGTTGTTTGAGTCAGTTGACTAGATTACAAATTTTTACACGTACGTGGAAAGTTTTGGAAAATTTTATGTATTACACGTGACATGTTATTCCAAAAACAACAAAACAAAGGCAATAAATCTTAACTTAACTGGATTCTATTCTATTCGTAGAAATATAAATTTAAACATTTTATTTTAATGCAAAAGAATTATTTCGAACTACTCTAATCTACAGATATCAATATTAAACGGATACAAAATCTTTTGAACGAAAGTGCAACTCTTATCTTTTTTCTTCCACAAAGAACCATCTCCAAAATTTCCATTCGCGACGTATCGATAATCAATCGTTTCGTTAATCGGTGCTCTGATGTTTCATTGTGCAGTAAAACCAGGACAATAAAGAAAAGAAGTATAATAAATGAAAAGAAACTTGAACAAATTTCTGAAACATAAAGTGCAGTTATATTAAATACTTGACTGTCATTACAATGTACGTATTACAGTGTACATATTTTGTCTGGGTTATTTCCCCACGGGACATACGTACGAATAGGAAATTAAATTACACGGACCTTTCGCGTCGTTCTGGCAATTTTTAATTTCACCTGATAAACCATTTATTTGACAATTCCGCGCGGACGAGAAACTACGGCACGGAATAGAAGAAAATTGCAACGTGAAAGATAACCAGAGAGTGGAAAGAGGATGAAAAATGCAACGTAATGAGAAATTTGGCAACAAAATTATCTCGTTTCATTAGCGTAGAGTTGTCTACACGCGTCTCATCTGATTTCTCTGAATTTCGGTTGCTGCATCTGTGCACGACGCCATATTTCTTTATATTGCGCGCGCGTGTTGGTAACCGCACGAAACAAGCACGTGCGATCCATTGAAATATCTCTGTTATCTTTTATTCTTTTATGCCCCGTCCGGCGTGCGTATTTTTCGCTGACATTCTCCGAAACTGAGGCAAAACTGGCAGACTTATTTATCACCAGGCACCAATACACGCATACTGGTTCTCGTGTATTCGCGTTGATTCTGCATAAATTCAGTTTAATAAGAAAAAAATATATATATATTCCAGATCAAATGAAGAATTGATATTCAAACAGTTATATATATTTTTTTAAAATAAAAAACAAGATATATTTTACCGTATATTTTACTTTCCGTATTTGCATACTACGTCGCAAGGTGAAACGACGTAGCATCATTTTAGTTATCTGTCAAATTTGCTTGCTACCTAAAACTTGTGTTAATACACACTAATGTTTCCAAGGGAGTGACTGCGTACGTTGATTACAAATTATATTATTTTTTAGCGTCAGATAATTAAAACAACAAATGTCACCACATTATTTGATTTCTTCCTCTTCTACAGTCAACGAACAGTCTTGCTTTCTAATTTTACATACGTACACAAGGTTCAGCATCTTTATTAACAAATTTTTTATGTTTTTAATTTTATCTAGCTAGTCGCAATACTTTTTTTCAAACGTTCCATCATCTAATGGTAAACACGATAAAAATCGTGCAAACTTTTCAAACAACGCGATACATTTTATTCGATACACCATTAAACTTAGGCTCGAAACGTTTCCTCGTAGCGGAGTCAGTTTCGCGGATCGTCCTTGTCATTTTTTGAAAAATAAAGAACAAAAGATTTTCTGTTTATCGACATCTTTAGACATTTTTTTTTCTTTTTTTTTAAGTATCGTACGAACGAAAATAAGCCGGTCGATATCTCATCGTACACGTTTGCCAGGCTTCGGTCTTTAATTATTAGCGGACGTTGTGGAGATAAGCCAAGCGTGTTCTACTGTCAACGCATCGAAAACCAATAGCGACCCGTGGGTCCGGTAATATCGAGAAATCGTAATTAGGGATTTCGAAGGTTTCACCAAGCACGCTATAAAAAGGCCCGCGATTCGACGCAATACCACACCGACTTAACATCGGAGTTTCTAAGCGAAATTTATCGTACAGCGTAAGCCTGGGACCTCTCTCGGTGTACATTTCTTCATACTGTGAATTTCCATTTTTATCGTCACTATTCAGGCGTCGTAGACGTCATTTTTTTTTTTTAAACGTGTACTTTTGGAATTATTTCTTTGAAAAACGAGGATATTGTAATTACGTAGACGCGAAGAAAATATACACTTTCCACGTGAAGCTCTCCACGTATCTGAGGAAATGGAAGATTTGTCAAGCAAACACGAACTCCTAGAAAACGGAAACATTTCATCCTGCATTTTTGTCTTGCCTCTGTACGTAATCTCTGAATAAATATTCGATATTCGAATATAGCTCGTATATTCGATCAAGCGTAATCGCAAAGTTTAGGCGTAAATCAATTTTTGAATTCAATCTTTCTATCTTCACTTGATTTTCTTCGCGCTGATTGTATCACGATTATTAAAAATTGAACGCTATAAAAAAGTATTTTAGAGATATGTTCTGAGGTATTTACTTTTTTGTCTTTTCTTGAATTTTTCTTGAACAACACGTTATATCACCATCGTTTTTAAGGGAATTCAAAGGATACTAGGTATCGTGCTGTTCCCCACTTTCGTTCAACTTGCATCGCGAGCGAAGGTACATATATACATTTATTTCCGCGATATTTTGAACGTTCTTAAACGCTCGCGAGCAATACATAGAGTGTGTAGCGAGCACTCTAAAGTTACTAACGCGATATTTATTTAGAAGTCTATCGTACGTAAGGTAAAAATGTCAGATTCGGGAGGGAAGTTTGAAGTATAGATTAAGTATAATGGAACTGTGCAAAAGTTGACATCTGTCTCGAAAGAGACTTTTACTCTTTCTGGAGTGAGAAATAACATCAAGCTGCAAAACGTCAAAATTTCAACCTAAATCGACGTTGAACTGTGCAATGATTATGTAACTTAGATATTAATTGGACACTTTCAATTCAAATGTCATTCAATTCCAATGTTTCTAAATTTTTGCCACTTCAAGAAAGCGTACAGTTATGTCACAAATTATTTATAAATTATTCTATTATGTTACATTATTATTATTATATTGTTATATAAATTATATTATGTTATATCATACAGTTATAATTTACATATTATGTTGCAATTATATAATTATGTTATAAATTACGAATAATCTAGAATCACGGGGGAGGAAAATTTCACAAGTTCGAATTCTCCTAGAAGAACTCGAAGAATCCTAGAAAAATCCCATGTGTCGTGTCTTAAATTTTGTCACGTCTGACAGTCATAATTTCACCTTTCTATCCGGAGGCGAATCTATTTCTTAGTCCCCGCCCGACTACTCTCGTTCTTAAAAAGGGTTTTAACAAAAATCTACTCGAAGTTTCACTTATTTGCATGCACGTTACGTACGTACTCCCACGTTCTCGAAACTTTTACATCTCGAGTCGATGTGCGTCACGAAAAGCGTGTCTATTTGGAAATTGCGCTTTGATATTTCCGCAGAATGAAACATTAACGGCTCTGCCTTTCTGCCCAAGCTTTTTGGCTTGGTTGTCCACTTTGTCCAGCGCTCTTTGTACCAGCCAAACTGTCGTAACGTCGATAACGATCGCTGCCAAAGCGACACGTCTCTCTTTTTTCTTTCTTTCGCGAAAGTGCATACTTTTTCGGAGCGCGCAGCCTTTCTTCTCCTTCTATCCTGTTCGCGCCAAAATTGATTGAAAGTCGGACGATTATGGTTCCTTCACCATACACATCAGATAATTTTCTATAAATTTGCACAGCATTTTTTTCGGAACAGTAGTATAATAAAGTACGAAAACATTCCTTTCCATTTTGAAATCGACGCCAAACAAACAATTGTTAACGAGATCGTGCATTCTTTTTGTTCTGGAACAAGCTTGAACAATCAGGTATCAGATTATACAATGAATTTGCGGTTTAAATTGAAGTTAGTTCGTCTGTTAGAAAAAAAGGCAATTACTTTTTCAATCCAATAGTTTGATATACAATGACTGAAATGTTCCTTATAATTATAAATATAATTATTTTGGCGTACAGGTTTATTTACGGTCTATTTTTTTATTATGGTACAGATTTCAGGAGTCTAAGCTGACAGTTGAACCATGAAATAATGAAATGAGTTGATACATCAATGCAGGGATTCGTCTACTAAAATTACTTTCGAGAGTGTTTGTAGAAAGATGTGGATGAGAGGTTTTAAAATGATGTTTTGAGAAATTATTGGCAAGAAAACTACATTGGGACACGCGTTTGTTACTAATGCACAAACACATTGTATTCTACAGTTTTACATTAAACTTTACTTACCTGTTATGAGAAAATGGTACCAAGGGAAAAGTTTGATTGAAATACATCCTTGAAATTAAAGGGGAGATTGTAGAAGATTCAGATACTTGTACTTCGTATTTTGATTAATATAAAATTTTAAAGAACGGAAATAAAAAATATTATACAATTGTAGATTGAGTTGTTACATAAAAAAATTTGTCCAATCGAAACATAAATTAATTTACCAATCACCTAGTGCCAGATAATTAGTGTATAAACTAGTTTACTAATTTACTAATTATCTCTCTTTTCTCTTTCTTTCTTTCTTTTTTACAAAGTACTTTTCGCACTTCCTTCTCCTTCGATCTTCCGCCACGTTCGCGCGATATTGATCGAAAGTCGGATGAATTATAATTTAATCGGGTGCTAATTATAATTCGCTGGCGAATCGGGGGAATGTTATAATTATAAACTCCGCTATAAATACGCTTCAACCCGACTTCTCTTGCTGCTGGAAAGAAGCTGCAGCGAAACGTCGATGAAAAATATCCAGGGAAATACGCTAGAACACGAGACTCTGTGTACACGCGTGTCATTTTTAGTCAAACGTCCGTTCTTATCTAGGCGTTACGCCGCACATATTTGAAAGCTACTCTGTCTCTGTATCCTCTGTAAAAGATCGTTTCGTAATACGTTTCCGCGGTTCGTGCATTGAAGGAGCCGTGGTTTGCAAATTGTTTTACAAAGGAAATTTCAAACGGGACGTCGCGGTTTTACGCGTTGGCCACTGCTACACAAGTCCATCTTTGGTCATTGGTGTATCTCGTGGTTTAGTAATTTTGCGGTCGAATTTACGACGTCGAGTCCGCGTTCGTGGATTGTGCGATTAAACATGCACTGGCAAAGGTCAAAGTAAGTTAGAACGATATATCGGCGATGTATCTGCATGAAATAATTACGCAACGCGAGCTCGTATGCTCGTGACAATTTTCTGTACGTGTACGACAAAGTGCATTTTGTCACGAAATCGTTTTGAATTTGTCAACGTGAGAGGTAAACGTGACGTTGGATTTATCCAGTGCAACGAATTGTCTCTCAACGGTGAAACGCGAATTATTACAATTTACGAAAGAAACTGTCCCAGAAAGAAATAGTTCGAGGCTCTGCGAAGAATAATATCTCAGATATTCCTTTGAACTTTGAGATATGCAAATTTTCGTTAACGCGAGCGACTTCTCGATTGAACTTTACGTCGCGACATTTGGAAATGTGAAGAAAGTTTCCTTCGTTTCCTAAAGTGAGGATAGAATTTGCACAGTACCGCAGTAACGCGAAGCGTCTTTTTAAATTCGTCACTACCAATTTATTCACCTTGGCCCTTGTTTCACGCGTGTGTTTAAGACGAGTGTGTCACACTTGTTAAGTCAGCACCTGCCAAGTTGAAATTAATTCGAGCAAGTATGGCCGCCCGATTTGAATATCCGTGTCTGCCGGGCCATTTCTTCTGGAATCTGAAGCCATTCACGTGTAAAGGTCATGTTTACTTTGACACTGCGACCCTGCCTCGCTTGGATCACCTGTACAGTGAGCGGATTCAACAGGAGGGTTCAGCTTGACGTCGGGACAAATGCAAAGCCGCGAGCGTCCCAATTTGCCATTGTGTCCTTTAATGCGTCCCTGCCAACGTATAATGGCCAGCATATTTGAAACCATCATTTTGATGGACGTCGTTGAATTATGCTGCATCGTACCGTATCGTAAACTGTTTGATAGAGGTACACTTCGAGTCGTAAAAAATCAGGACACATGTATTTACTAGTTGCGAATTTTTATTTGGGCAAATTGGTACTTTCAGGAAAGAAATGCTACGCTCGCTTGAGCAGAGATATTTATTCTGTTATTTTATCTTAGGGCATTGATAATTACAACATTGACTATTCTTTTCAATATTTTATCTTACATTTAATTTGGTTAGGTTACATTTATTCTGAATATTTTATCTTGTAGCTTTGTGTCTTTATTTTACATGTTTAAGCAACTTGTGAGTGCACAGAAATTTGTGGGAACGATAAAAAGTACTAAATATCAGCAAATAATAAAATTTCAAAATCCACAAAATTTCAAGATCCATATAACACGCGTAGCGTTTGTACAAAATTTCTACGCAAGAACTATCTGGATATCTTAAACAAATGTGGAAATTAATCAGTATGATATATGAAGGAGTATTTAGTCAATAAATAGTATAAAAATCACCTCTTAATTACGGTCTTTCAGTGTACTTGTAAGATTTCTCGTCTGAATTTCCAACATGACCTACTAATTTCTTTAATCTGTTAATTGGAACGTAATTTAATTAAAAACTCCTGTAATCGTGGAATTAAAAACTAATGAGAACAAGTTAATGCCTCGGATCGACTTGAGTAATTTAAGTTGGCAGCCTAAATATGATATGCATTTCAAATGATGAGTTTTCTCCACTTGAACAATTTAACAATTAAAGCTCTAAACTATTAAAATAGAACGAAAGCTACCTAAACAATTAAAATTCTAACACCAAACGTGGCGAAATGAATCCACGAATAAGTACGAATGAACTTTCAAATCGTGAGAATTCATATACTAAGCGGTTCGAATTTTTGAATTTGATTAACGCAAGTGCTTATGACTAGTATTTCAACATTTTCAGAAATTTTGTATAAATGCTACGAGTATTATATGAATCATTTTGAAATTTTATTATTATTCATTTGTTAGCTATAAATTTTATTATTAGCAACGTTTCATTGTTACCAACGCTGATTTGAAAAAAATTTTGAAAATGACATGGCTGTTCGTGAAAGTGTTTGAACTCTTGTAGAAATGTTTCGTGAATATATCTGTACGAATTATGACTAAATTATAAATTTTTATCAATATACGAATTGATGTAGTTAGTACATGCATAATACACACGTCTCTCCGTTCTAAATGTTCGAACACTTTCGTAAATCGCTAGATTTGGATCTGTGCCATACATCATGTTCATGGCAAATCGAGTTATCAGCTTGAGACACACAGTGGATCTAATAGATTTTTGGTACGTATATTGGGCTTCTTCATTCTATAAATCTGAACACCAATTGAGAGTCTTGGGACTTAAGAACTTAGATGTTCCAGATCAGAACTCTTGGAATTTATGCTCTAAAGCGTTACGAAAGAAGTTACCGCAATCAGCAGATTTTGAACGTTTATACATATCAGGAAAATTTCAATTTAAAGTACAACAATGCTCAGAAAGTAAAACATTCGTTGTGATACTAAACGACTGATTATTTCTATATACATTCCACTTTTTGACACTAGAACTACCAAAGTGATCGAAACGATCAATTCACAATTTTCTATGGAAATTTTACATATTTGCAACAATACATTTTTAGACACTTGAGTGATTTTTAATAAAAAATATACTAATAGAAATTTGTGTTTTTTGTTGTATTGTTAATTTTTTTTTTGTACTCTGCACTTTAATTTTTACTACAAATGTTATATTTTAGTCGTCGGTAGTTGCAGTGTTGAAAATTTTTAGGAATCTTAGAAACACACACATAAGAATTAAAAATATATAAACTCTCACCGATAAACAAATTCTATTTAATCTTTTTTAATCGTACACACTAAAATATGAATTTGCATGAATTTGTCAAAAGTACTCAAGTTTGGAACACTTCTTAAACATTTGTCTGACAAAGCCGCAGATTTACAAAATTATTAGCTCTTATCGTACGTCACTCTCGACGTGGTGTCGCAATTTTATGTTTCATACTTCCGTATGAAGTATCATACTTCAGCTTGTTCCAGGCTTCGAAACGTAAATCAGTAGCTTACGTATTGCACACGATCCAACGAGATCGAGCCTGTTATTCTTGCCTTGATAACCATTTACCTTGGTCGAGTACAAGGTCAGCATAATCACTATCATTGCAGCCTGAAAAAATGATGGCCGCATTCTATCCCGGTGGTTCTTTCACGTTAATCCTCCACCTAGATTCTCCACTCTTTCTTTCTTTTTTTTTTTCTTTCTTTTATACCCCATTCAACGGACTTCAATGCGCCGCTATTACGATTAACGACTGTAGTCATTATTCTCGGCGTTATTTCGCTCTCATCTGTGAGAAACCTGTGTTGACGCTGCCTCTTCTAAACCAACGCGAGCAGGGAAAACGACAGCGGTTAAATCGTTCTGATGAATTCGCGAATGTGTGGTTTTGGGATCGCCGGAACGACGATTTTCAGAACGATCGGGTATACGGGTGAAGAGATCGTGAAACAAATGTTTCGAGATCTGGCGGATGTAGATTTTTAGGTTTTCAAATGTAGACGCGTGGACTCATAATCCCAGATTTGGAACTTTTAACTGTTGACTGGACCGTTGGCAACAATAATAAGAATTTGGACTTGGAATCCTTTGATTTAATCGAATTTTGTTGCTCATCTCTATCGCGGACAGTATAAAGTGCAATGTGTCAATTATCTTGAATTTCCATTATTTGGCACAAACGACGATCCAGTGACATTATTTGGAAATTGAATAAAATGCGTGGATGGTATGCGTAGGTAAATAAATTAATAGAACTCGTAGGCGAACGTGTGGAAGCGAACGTGAATTGATATTTACGGCTGCAGTAGAATAGATCGTGCATTGGTCAGACTCAGAGTCAGACATTGGTGATGCCATCGTCTTCCCACTTCTTTCTTTTTTTTTTTTTTTATAAAAGTTGTGTACACAACAATTATTAATATTACATTATATTTGAAAATCTCTCAACTTGAGGGATTTTCCTGAAACAATTATATTTTCTAATTGTATTATAAATATTTAATTTTATCGTATACGTTATTTGTGTATATTGTATTTTCATAAAACGTTGGCCTGATCTAAAGCATTTGTACCTTCTAATTATATTATATTGTAAATATTATATTTTATTAGTACTAATATTATATTTACTAATTATATTATATCATATATATTATATTTTATTAATTATATTAGTACTAGTATTATATTCACTAATTATATTGTATCATAAATATTATTTAATTTAATTCTATTGGTATGTGTTGTACAATACTATACAATCTATAATTATGCATTATTTTAGATCTCTGTTTGTCCAATAAAATGCCTCATACATTATATTATAATAGAACAAACGTTCGTGCGTATATTCCTAGTAGTTTGGAAGGTCGAGGCAGCATTTTTGCGGAATTGACCCAGAATCCTCACAATATTCTGTGTCTATTTTTCGCTTAAAGTCAATATTTGTTTCATTTTTTTGAATCCAACCTAGTTACGATTGTATGATGCTTTGCAGTTAGCTGAAGATTACTGATAATGGTTTCTGTCCTCCAAGATTTTTGTAGGTTAATTCTTTCCTCGAAGAGAGAAGAAAAGAGATAAGCGAAAATATTTCTCTTGTACACTATCCTTCTGTTTTGTTTATTTGTATCGTATTATTATTTCTTTGAAATTTGAAATGAAAGTTTCCTTAACATCCTGAAGCGAAGTTTGAGACGTTTGAGACGTCCGCAATTTTCTAAAAGAAATTTACATAAGCGTAATTTCTATACTTATCTTTACAGTAACTTATTTCGTTTCATTTTTCCTTTGTCACATACATTTGATACAAAGTTTCTCTACGTTTAATTTACAATTACGTACGGTTAAATGATATTTGCTGTTTGTTTGGTATAATGAGAAACAGTTATTGCGGTTAAATATTGTTAATTGCGTTTAATTGTTTGTTTCAGGTAAGTGACAATTCAAGGGATCTGTCTTCTCTATCGAGTGAGTAATTGAATTTTAATGTGTACAGTGACGATTTATTAAAATCATTTGGACTGGATAATTTCACGTAAAAATACAATTTCAATAGAACGGGAAAAGCAATTACCCGCCTGAACGAATGTCGATAAACTTCGATTATAATAATATGAGACCGGGTAAAGGCTGAAATTAAGCTATTTATTTCATAACCAATGGGTGGTTAAATTTTTCATATAAATATTCAGTGGAGGTCGAACACTTTTAATACCCGTTTTCATTAAAGCTTAGCTTTCATTAATCACACCGCCACGCTCACTGTCTATCGAACCTCGAAATTTCAAATTCAACATTAAATTAACATTGAATTAAAATTCCACGTTTAATTTATCGCGACAACTCAATTTAAACTTTTGCCCACGTAATCGATTATTTCGCTATTGTATTGTATTCTTGCGTTTTTAATAGCTTGATAAATGTAATTCATAGTCTGTATTATGAAGCTAATGTGGCCGATTTAATTTATAGATAAGTTTTATATGACAGGATTAGTAATAAAATCCGAAGATTATATAATAATTTACTATCAAATTTAATAGCTCGCGCCGAGACAACCGAATAGATCTCGTAAAGGGCTATATGCCACGTGCGATAGAAGTTATGCCATTCTCATTTCATAACTTTTTATTACCTTGCGCGTTTTATTACGCGCCCACAGTGAGATTATATCTTCGTATAACCCCATTATCTGGATTTGCATTATCAACGCGCGAAATGTTGGCTTCATTACGATACTTTCCTGTTCTGCGGTTGCAACCTTCGTTTGCGTTGTTCGATTTTTATTGTAATGACATGGAAGCTGTGTAAATCGATTTTCTTTCGGACCACCGTTTTAAAGCGCAGCTTTTTAAATTTCCAATTCAAAAGGAACATCTCCATCACGCTTATAGCTCTGACAACGATAAAGTTAATAAACAAATAACGATAAAGTTGCCTTCAAGCTGAAAAACATTACATATTTTGTCAAATTTTGTACTTTCAGCCGAAGGAATGAAACTCGCGCGGAAATTACGAATATTTAACAAATGAAAAAAACAAAATAAATATCAAAGTATGAAACAAAAGTTACTTGAAATCAATATTAAAATAAAATCAATTGAACGTTAAATTAAATATTACGTTTAATGTTAAAATAAAGAGAGAGTTAATTAAAAGTGTATAATAAATATTTAAATATCTAATTGCAACAACTACATACTCCAATCGAAGATGCAAAATTTGCAGTATTAAGTATAAACATTCGCGTCTTCAAATTTTCTAAAATCAGCCCATCTATTTTCAGTGTTCATCCAGTTGTATAACTTGTTCAGTTATTTTTCTCTTTCCAATTTATTTAATGTGCTATAGCACATCAAATAACAGCTTTCAAACAAATACAGTGATAACATAAAAAGTTTCGTCGTAATCGGTTTGAATAATTAGATTCCAGCTGTTGGCTATTGTTGTACGTTCCAATTAGCAAACACTTTTAAAGCGACTCTACGATACGTTCGATAAATTGCATTAATAGTTCCACTTGTTACCAATTTTGGTCTCCTAAATGAGTGAACTAGATACGTGGGAGGGAATTATATACTATAAGCCGGCTTTCACGGCTCAACGAGATCCCAGATTGCGCAAACGAGTTCGCGGTAGTTTCTGTCAAAGTTGTGTTACTGTCAATGTCAAACAGCGGCAGCATATAATGTCGTTCGCATCTAACTACATGGGAATCGATAAACGAATCTAGTTACGCAACAGGCCCTCTCTTGTTTCATTTCACTACAGTAGGCAGTAAACGTTGAACGAAACACTACCTTTCATTCCCTTTCGTGATGTTTAAATTAAATTTTGATGGAAAAAACCAGGGAACTCGCGAAACGCTCCCGTTTAAAAAATCCCGACAAAAAAAAGAAAAAAATGGTAGAATTTTGTGCATACAGTGGTTCCACGAAAATGCTCGAACAGTTATGGAAATCTTTTACGAATATATCGTGTTGTACGGAATTTTTTGAAATTTCGTTGATGTTGCAACGAGATACAAACCATCATGGTTATTGTTCGTCAAATTTATGAGGTAAAAAAGATACAAGACATTGATTGCAAATATATTTTGCAGAATTTACAGAAGATAATTTGAACAACTATAAAAGTTCAAATTCATTTTTCGCGAATTAAATTATTATTATTGCTCCGTTTATCGATTACGTTTCGTACGAAATGCGAACAATACCGCCAGAAATCACAGGCTAAAATTACCTTTTCACTAATTAGCGACGTACGATTTTTATAATGATGATATTACTGGGTAATCATTAATATTGATAGTGATAATTTAAGATGTGTGATAAATAATAACGACAGTTACGTTTCAATTATTTAATTATTAAATTTCTAATATTTAGAACTTTTTAATATTTAAGAATTATTTAATATTTAATTATTAATTTCGTCTCACAAGCACAACTTGACGTGTTCGCAAGAAATTTCCATATTAAATATTCAATTGTTGCTTTTATATACATCCTCGTCCATGCGTACTGTGGGGAAAGATCTCGCATTAAATATGATTGCATGTATTTTGAGAAGGGGATGGTTGAGCGATGAATGCAGTCGTAAACTTGACGTTCGAAAAGGTAAATACGCAACGTGAAGGTACGAGTGTTATGTAAATGCCAAGTCCAAGTGCACGACGAAAGTTCCGTGACGTAAATACGCTCTGAAGAATTCGCGTGACATCCATTTGTGCGACACCTTTCAGCATTTTGTTGCCATAACATCGTTACCTCCGCGGCACTTGATACGCCGCGATTCAGCCGTAATGGGCGCTTATATTTAGTCGATTGCTCTTCGATGAATGCGCGCGTTCTTAAACAACACAAACAGCGTGTTTCCACGTGGCACAAAGAAGCACGCGACCCAGAAAAAAGAAACTCCCCCCTCTCCCGGTATAAAAAGCGTAGAAGGATATCGATCGTCGCGGCAGAAAAGGCTAATTAACTGGTCTGGCCTTTCCAAAGATGATACGGCGAAACTTATTGTTTATTATCGTGCAGCCTCTCATTCATCAGGCGAGCCTCGGTCGACAATGCGATCGTTCATCGTTTAGAGAGTGGCGTTCGAAACGATGCGGCGACAAAGAAGGATTTATATCTATTTCCAAAAGGCTAGTTGTTTTAATTGCTTCACATTGAAAATACTTTTCAGCTCGATGGCTGAGGAGGATTTTTATTTCAAAGAAGGATTTGGAGAATTAAGGATTTGACGAGAAAGGAGTGTGATTTTAATTCATTTTATCTCTTGCCTTCTTTCTCGAAGCGAATATTTTATATTGGCAGATAGTTAAACGAGCTTGGCGATAATTAACGAGAATTTCAACGTGATACAGTTAAAAAATTGCGCTGCCTCACTTATTGCCGTATATGTGTATTATTGTGTTTGTTGAGGTGAAATCACTTTGGCCTGTTTCTATGGCCTAGATCAATCAGAATGCGCAATTCTTCCAAGTGCTTCTTTTTCTCTCGGCAAATAATGCTCGATCATTGTACGTACACATGTGTGTACGTCTTTCGTTTATTTCATTTATCACGTGTGATATCGTTTCTGATGATACTTGCTGTTGTTTGACGATAGCAGGAATAGTGTCAGTTTTTTTTTTTTCTTTATCAAACGGAAGTGATTTATCAACCGTTGGAAGGGAAAGCCATTTCCTGTTCTCCGGTTCGATTCTTGGTATCTTGCAAGGAGAAGCCTTATCGCTGTTGGTAAGGTAGATATCTAGGCAGCTTTTCCAATGGCTAGCTTTTTCCAGCTCGTACTCGGTACAACTCTGACATCCTACCTTACCGGTGGTTTTCAAGCTCGCTGAGAGTGAACTTCCGGTCACTTGGCGCGACCTACTTGGGCTCTAGAAAATTTTTATACGAAACCTTGAGTATCGTTGAAAATCTAACGTTACCACATTGACAATTATTAATTTACAATGTTCGTGAATTCTTACACTATTCTTACAATATTTTCCTCTCCGATTATTTCGAAATATAACACAGTCTAAATATTATTCAGTATTATTCAGTAAATTCAGTAAACTACCCTTGTAATTTTTAAAATTCAAATTTCAAGTAATTTAAAATGTAATGATTTCAAACAGTTCTCGAAATAATTTAACAATTTTAAATAATCTAAAATTTAATAATCTCAAGTAATTTGAAATTAATTTAAAACAGAGATCTTCTCGTGCCCTCTTCGAAACAAAATTGTCCGACGAAGTATCGAGGGAGTAAAATGATCATTTTTTATCAGATGAGCGTCAAGATCAATTTCTACGCTCTCTCGACGTATTCAATTTTAAACTTCGCTCGGCCTTCTGTTATTTATCTTCCATTCGAACAGAATAGAAGATAAACAACAATTGATGGGGCCAGTAATCAGGCTATTTCGAGTGTGATATATAACCTGGCTGAGGTTGTTATCAGCGGTTGCCACCCCTCTTCTGTATCGCGATGATGGCTCTCCGCTCTATCTAGTTCCAAGTTTCTTATCCTCCTATTTTGACGAAAGTGGGGCTCTCAATGTAGCGAACCCTACTTATCCCGGAGAGGGATTATGAAAATCTTGAATGTTCACTTCGCTAAGATGCCGAGTAATAAGGGCGAGATACGATGACACTGATCATCTCGCGATTTCGTTTCGCTGAGAGCTAAAGCATGTACGCGCGCTAGAAATTTTTGTCGCTGCTCGAAACATACGCATCAATCACTTTTCCTCATCGTTCGAATTAAATCCAGATTTATTTCACGGCATGAATTCTTAAGGCGCGCAGAGTCCTCGTTTGCCTTTCTATTTTGAGCTGAAAATTAAAATATATGGACGTAAAATAGCGGACGTACATTTGGAGCAGGGAACAATGATAGATCGTTTGTTTTATTCAAGATCTTGTTTTTGAAACGAAGCCTCAATATAAATGCAAATTCTGCGATTCAATGAAGCCAACTTGCACGAATATTCACGATCAACATTTTTATAATAATGAAATTGCCCTACGTGTAAAATTTCTCACTACGACAACATATCACAGTTAAAGATACGTGTCAATTACAGTACTAAAAACTGTTCGAATGTTTTGAACAAAATAATGAACTAATGTTGATAAAATTATAAATAGTAGCGTTCATCAAGTGTTCATATTATTATTTAATTTTATAGTTGATAGATTCTATCTTTTGATTTAACAATCGGAGACGAAGAATTGTATTAAAATAGTGTGATTAATCCAAGAACGCACAATGTATATTTCATTCGAATTAATTAATACGGTTGATAAAATGAATTTAATATTTTTCGTGTAGATTGATAACAAGATTGTGATTTCAAATTACGTTCATTGTATTTTCATCTTTTAGATTTAGAGCATAGAGAAAGCCAGCAGTGCAACATAACAAGTAAAATGAATTATAAATTTCTGTAAAAAAAAAACAGGATACATGATATTCCATTTCGTAAAAATATTTTACATCCATTTTGCGATTTGTGATCATAAATATATATATATATTCACTTGCGACGCATTTATACACATTATTTCATAGATGCTCACACTGTGACATGATTATTTTAACAGTAATATAAATATAATAATGTGATATTTGAAATAAATACTAAAATGGAAATTGGAAAACGAATCGAAATATCGAGTGAGGGAAGGGAATATGAAGTAAGAGCGTTGAAGTTTTTTGTGAATCGATTCCAATTCTTTGTTCGTATGATGCTCGGCTGTCGATTTCATTTCATTGATACTGACACTTATTAGTTACTGCCGTGACTTTTCGTCCATCAATCGTATTTTAATTGATATTGGATTTCTGTATCCTTCGGACAGCGTGTGGTAAATTTAGATTCTCCCGTTGCAGAATATTTGATCCATTCTCGAACGATACACTTGATGATTTCGTTTTTTAACCGTGTAAAAATTTTTCACTGTCGCGAACAACTTAATCCGTACGACAATTTCTTGGAATATTATTAATACATTATGTTCATACCGTTAGTAATAATTTTGGAAAAAACTTGTTCCAGATGATGGTGTATCGTCTCGTATCTTATATCGCGAAATATCTTTTAATCGCGATTTTAATTGATTATATTAATGTATTGTATTTCAATACGAGATCACTTGAACAATTTTTACTTTGCTTTTCAATGCTCGAATCTTTAAACGATTGTCAGAAAGTTACAGATATTTTTGGTGAAAAAATAACGTTTTGAACAAATACAAGTCAATGCTCGCAATTTCTAAATTTTAATCATTTAACTGAATTAAATCATTAATATTGCGATGAACAGAAATTAATTTTTCGCTTAGGTGATGACTTCAAACATTAACTTCGATTAATTTGACAAAGGCAA
Organism: Tetragonisca angustula; assembly: GCA_036937485.2. Taxonomy (NCBI): domain Eukaryota; kingdom Metazoa; phylum Arthropoda; class Insecta; order Hymenoptera; family Apidae; genus Tetragonisca; species Tetragonisca angustula. Next base: position 518,533 of record JAWNGG020000082.1, on the reverse strand, counting down.
CAATAGTCGAATTCTCAGGGCTAAATTATAAAAAAAATCTACTCTGTCGAAGTTCAATCCAAAGAATCTTATCGCAGAAAGGAGAATCTCAGGTAAACGTTGCATCAATATTAAAAGCTAAAACGTTCAAACATTATTATAAAATTTCACTTTACAAAGTTACAGTTATAAAGTTACAAAGTTGCAAACTCGAAATTTCTAAAGTTCAAACTTAATTAAAGTTCAAATTTACACGTTAAAGCTCAAACAATTTATAACACAAAGCTACGAAATTAAATTTCTTGCGCAGTGTGAATATTTTACATGATATGTGAATTGTACGAAAATATAAGATACAAAATTTTCGCACAACAAATTCCATTTCACACGGCTGTTTGAAACAAGTAGCAACTGAGTATTACGAATTCATGTCGAGCATGCATTGAAAATGTGCGTTCAATTTACTCTCTGCTTGTTAATGGCGGTGAGGGAAGTTTCTTCGTTGCACGCAGAGCGTAACGTGTTTTTGCAAGATGGTAATGAAAGCTCAGGGCCGATCTTGTCAGTCGTAAGAGTTTGTTCGGAATTGTCGAGCACCCCGTCTCCAAGCAGTTTGTACCCGCCGGATATAACCGGGGAAATGAGAAAGATCCATGCTCTTTGTTGGCTTTGTGCAACTGTGAAAGTTCGAAGGCAGACGGAAAGATAAGTTCCATTTCTCGCTTTTGGTTTCCCTTCGGCGGATCCTCTTTGCTCCATCGTGTGTTTGCATTCGTCGTAGGAAACAAAAAGAATCTAGATGACAAATGGGCTAAACGAGACTCTCCTCTGTTTATCCTCTTTTATTTCTCTAGCTCGTACTTTCTTTCTTTTATTCTGTCCAACTCCTTCGTTCTGGTTGTTCCTTCGGTTGTTTGGAAATTTTTCATACCGTCAGAAATATCATTTACTGGTGTTCGGTTCGTCGGGGGGATGAAAGAGGAAGAACCGAATGAGGGAAATCAAGAAATCCTTACTCAGGGCGAAGCATTTGATTCTTGTTACTACTGAAACAACAAATGGAAGTAATCTACGTTTGAAATTATTTGGAACACCTTGCCACTTCGATAAATATTAACAATAGAATCATCAGAGCAACGACTTATTTATTGAAAATATACACGCGTTAAGGAAAATCTGTGCTTCTCCTCTCTCGCGTGGATTTCTCCGACGCAAGTTTAATATTTAACACTCCACATACAAGTTTGTTGCAAAGTTCAACTTAGTTTAACGACTGATATTTAATCTTTCATTTAATAACATTCGCGTTGAATTAAAGTTTACCGTTTCAAGTTTAGGTGCATCGAGTCATCGTTTTAATATCACGTACTTCGTGCACGTGACAAATACACACGTTATTCTCAAAATCTGTTCTTCCTCCTCTCGTCTTCACTTCTTCGACGCCAGTTCAACATTTAACGTCACAGTCGCAAGTTTGGCGCAAGTTCGACCTATCAATTTAACGACTGATATTTCATATTCAATTTAACAACACTCGCGTTTAATTAATGTTCACCGTTTCAATCGCTGTTGCCTCGAGTCACCGCGCCGCGTTAACATTACGTACTTCGTGTACGTACGATTTCACACAGCTTTAAAGCTCCCCCATCGTCGTTTAATTGAGAAAAAAATAAGGCAGACGCGCGATTTCCAGAAGCAAACGTCAAAAGAAAGGGAATTAGGATTATTGCATCTCAAGGTGAGAAACAAAAAAAGAAAAAGAAATATTCTCCTCGTCTCGATTGTTCGAAGTCGACCTTCACAGAGACCTTCCGCCCCGGCTCTAATTAAGTAGAGACGTCATAGCGTGTAGTCGATCGGTCGAAGTCCCTCGGCGTGCCTTAATTTCGAAATTGGCGACACACAGTATTCGGAAGTTCGTGCGCGTTACTATGAGTGACACATGGAGCTCGGTTTACCTCTGTCAGGACTTAATTTGCCGAATACGCTGGTTGTGGAACTTCCGCCGTTTAATTCCGCGATTCAACCGAAGAACGAAAATTTCCAATTACGCTTGCGGACAGATTCAAAGCGAACTTCACCGGAGAAATCGTCGTAGTGTGCGTTCGTCTCGGTCCTCTTCGGTTTCCATCGAATTTGCTGTGATACCGCTTAGAACGTTGTCGATTGCTTTAAATCTCCTGCGTCGAGAATTTTTTGTGTCCCAAAACTGCAACATTCTCTCAGTTTTAAGTATTAAATATAATTGAATGTAAATCTCAGTATTAAGTATATTTAAATGTAGCCCGTACAAAGCGAATGATAAGTTTATTATTTCTATAACAGTATATAAGTACATATCTATAACAGTGTTACGTCAATGTTTATTATTATTATATAATAGTAAGTTTATTATTTCTATAATAAGTTTGCTACTTCATAATAATTTCTATCCAGCGATACCATACCGACGAGTTCAAAAGGAAAAGAAAGCGACGAGTTGTCGTGTTCGGTCACTCGTTATGGTCCGCGAAACCAGTTGCCAGCGCAGCAAGGGGTTAAAAACAATAACTGAGCTTCGATTGAAACTAATTGTAAATAAGTCTTCTTTCACAGCGCGTGGAGTATAAACAGGGTAATTACGGTTTTGTTTACGCGTTTCTGGGAAATTAAAGTCGACGAAACAGGAAGTAATAATAATATATTGAATAAATACTCAAAGTAAAATATCGGAATTAAAGTATTTGGAGGATGAGGAAAATGTCGTTTAAAAAATTTAGTTTTGCTAATAATAATTATAATTGTAATTGGTACTATGTTCTTCATTTAAAAAATATATTTTCTAAAACTTAAGTACGTATCATTATACTGTCACGTTTATTCTTCAAAGAGAAATTCACCTTAGCGATAACAGAGAACGAAATTTTCCTCAGTGTTTAGGAAAGTCGTTTCTTTAATATTTTCTTGCACGAATGTGACAAAAGTGACGATGATCTGGCTACAAAATTGATTAGCCAAGTAAAATCAAAATCAGTTGGTGTTACGATTTTCTATAAGAAAGATCTATAATTCACACAATTATTTTCAAAATTTTCTAGAATGATTTCCAACACGAGATTTCAACGTTGAGTATCGTTGTAGATTATATTCAAGTAGATGTAAAAACTATCTGTTTGAATGTGTAGGATAGCAGAGTGAATGATAAATGACCATTCATCCTCCTCGATCTTACTTTTATAGAGGTTTACTAAAAGGGGTTTTTGATACCCTAAAGACTGGAGGAAACTTTCGAAGGTAATTTCAAAGTTTTGTCACGGGTCAGAATACGGTGTTTTTGCAGAAAAAGCAAAAGATATAAAAGCAAATTCTTGTTTCGCGAAACACCTCGTCTATTTCATTTTCGTGGTTTAAATAATTCAACGTTTTTTTTTCTCTTTCATTTATCATTTTATTCGACGATCGTGTGTTTTTTTTTTTAAATCGTAGAATTTATATTTTTATACTCCACCGCTCGTTTAAATAGAACCTTATTTTCGCAAAAAATTGAAACGAAAAATTATTTCGACAGATTCGATTGAAACGAAAACACATCGATAGATCACGTTTTATCAAAGTGACATTGAACTTGCGCGTTTTTTTTTTTCATGGAAATAATAAACGATAGAATGATAAAAATTTCAGTTTGTCGATGGACTATGTTTGTCCAAATAGCACAACATCAACTGCATCTTCGATACTTTCTACAGTTTTCTTCAATGCGAACCGTTTCTAACCGTTTTCATAAATATTTCATGCACAATCCATCTATCAACATAAACGATTTCTTATCCCCTTCCGTCTCGTATCTTTCGTATTTATGAAATTTACAAAACGAGGCACGAATAAATCAAAGAGAACCGGGACTCAATTATAAAAAAAAAAAAAAGAAAAATCGATTACGAAAGATCTCTTTCATCTCTCGCAGCTGTACATATTATCGAGCAAAATATTCACAATACCGTTAATAGTATCACGAGCAATGATGAATGGAACACTATATGTTGCATAATGCATTCGCGCAAGATCAGAAACGCGCAAGTTTCAACTGTGCACGTACGTACATCGTGGCTGTTACGTTTTCCACCTTCTCGCCTCCCTCGCGCGATCTACATTTTTTCCAATAATCAACAGACGTGTCTTCGGGTCGAGATGTCAGTGTAGTTCGCGTCGTCATTTGTCTCGCTGTTCGTTACACATTAAATCATTCTCTCAGCGTGATAACTCGTCCATTATCCCTTGTGGCCGAAAGCAATAATTACTCGCTGCTGTCTGCTGTCAAAACGTAGATGCCACAACGTTTTGAAAGTAATTCCACGGTCGTGATTCATGCATAGAGAACGGTTGCTTTCCTCTGTTTTCAGCCTCGAGACGCGTGAATGCAAATCGGACGAAAACGAGCGACGAGCGCGTGTTTCGCGAGCGTGGGTTTGCCTCGAGAGAGAGAGAGAGAGAGAGAGAGAGAGAGAGAGAGAGAGAGAGAGGAAGAGAGAGAGGGCTGTTTGAATAATTATTACAGGAGATCTTCGCGTACAGTCGACCCTCTCTTAGCACGACATTCTGAAAACACGATTTAATAAACTTCGACCCTTCTCGTGTAACGCGAATTTTCTCATCACACTTCGCTCAACGCAGTCTCGATACAACGTGAAATGAACGTGTTATAAAAGAGTTGAATGTATTGGTTTGAATTTACATTTTTCACTATGTATGTTAATAAATAATTAAGGAATAATGATAAAATTCTGATAACACGACTCAATAAACTTGAACAACCCTCATAAAGCATGAATTTCTCTCTATCACACTTGTATCTGTACTCGAAGTTTCTATGCACTTAAAGTACACTTTGGAATAATGAAACGTTTTCACGAAACGCTCGTAATACAGCTCCCTCGTAACCGAGTTATTTTATATCGGATTTCTCGCGAGAGAGTTGTTCGGAACAACTGGAGCCAAATTACAAAGGACGCTAGACTACAAGAATCGAATTTTGCCTTTTCGGACGAAGCTGCAGTTCCTCGACTTGACACCCAGACAACGAAATTTAGGAAATCTACTTTAGTGCAATGTCAGTAACAATAGTAACAACGAATGAAAAAAGAGCGGAGAGAAAGGATCCCTAATTTCGTTCCAAGTTAAATAAACGTGTCTTTGTACAGAATGCGCTCACAGTGAATTTACAAATACCAACTATCTTATAATTAACTAAAACTAAACGCACGCAACTTAAAACTAAACGTACGCAGCTTAAAACTAAACGCACGCAACTTAAAACTAAGACGCATCCCACGATGTCCCTGTAGATCCCTCGTCGTCCATCGATGGCCCGTTGGGGGCCAAATAGTTTACTTATCAACTAATTGTACCTACAGTTCAGTTTAGATCGTGAAATATACAAAGCGAAGAAATTTGCACGGTCTAAACTGAACTGTAGGTTGCGTAGTTCTCAGCTTGATATCGTTTCACAAACATTAAAGTTTGTAAAACTCTAATGTTTGTAAAACGATATCAATTACCAGGTCTCACCACGAGGAGGTGACTACGCAAGAGACCCACCCGGGCCCTAATCCCAGCCACCCTCCATTACATGCAAACAACTCTGCATTCTTAAGGAATGCAGAGATTTTATTCTACTTGGCCCGGCGTTACGAACAAAGGAGACAGACGTTCAATAGTTCAATTTCAAACTTAAGTCTAAATCTTAACTCTAAAGCGCATGTATGAGATTCAACTATGGAACTCCGTCTCCCAGACAACGATCGCGTTAACAATGAGTTCAACTCTCACACAATTATACAATACATACTGTGCATACAATCATACAATTTATACAATACATACAATGCATACAGTTCATACTTACAATGCTTACAATGCTTACAATGCATACAGTCATACAATACATACAGTACATACAGTCATACAATCATACAGTACATACAGTACATACAATGCATACAATTCATACAGTACATACAATGCATACAATTCATACAGTACATACAATGCATACAATTCATACAGTACATACAATGCATACAATTCATACAGTACATACAATGCATACAATTCATACAGTACATACAATGCATACAATTCATACAGTACATACAATGCATACAATTCATACAGTACATACAATGCATACAATTCATACAGTCCCTACCAGCGCATTTTGTATCAAAGACACGTTTATTAAACTTTGAACGAAATTAGGGAACGAAACTATTGACACGCTTCAATATCGTGCCTTGTAAGAAATATGAAGTGAAACCGAAGTGAAGCCGAAGTGAAACCGCAATTTGTCAGTATGCCAATTCAGGGTTCGAGCATTTAGAGGCAAGCAGTCTAGCGCTACCCCCAACGACACAGTGGGGTTCCAAAGAACCACTGGAGCCGAATTACCAAGGACGCTAGACTACAAGAACCTACCTCGTCCTTTCGGACAAGGCTGCAGTTCCCCTACTTGACACACTGACAATGAAAGATAAAAATCTACTGTAGTGCAATGACAGTAGCAATAGTAATAACAAAAAAGATCGGAGAGAAGGGATCCCTAATTTCGTTCCAAGTTAAGTAAACGTGTCGTTGTGCAGAATGGGCTCACAGTGAATTTACATAAACTAAACGCACGCAACATAAAACTAAACGCACGCAACTTAAAACTAAGACGCACGCATCCCACGATGTTCCTGCGATATCTCTCATCGTCCATCGGTGGCGGGCCAATAGTTTACTTATCAACTAATTGTACCTACAGTTCAGGTTAGATCGTGAAATAAAGAATGAACAGAAATTTTCACGATCTAAACTGAACTGTAGTTTGCGTAGTTCTTAGCTTCATATCGTTTCACTAACATTAAAGTTTACCGTTTTACAACTTAGCTTGATAACGTTTTTACAAACTTTAATGCTTGTAAAACGATATCAATTACCAAGACCCACCACGTGGAGGTGACTACGCACGGGTCTCATTATAATTTATTGTAAATCAGTACTGTTTCATATATTTCTTACACAGGTTTCAACTTGTATTGAATTTAAATAATTTGTTAGAAAGAGAAATGGTATTCGTAAAATAAGGCACAATTGTTTGATCTATCTAATGACTAATTTCAGATATTGAAGAAATATTCTTGTTTGACTAATTAATAGCAAAGGACTAAATTATTTTCCAAATTATAGATTCAAAGAGAAATTTTGAAAGTATCTAATAATATTTAAATAGCAATAGTATTGTTGTATTAATATTATCCATGTATATGCAGAAATATAACGTATATCGCGGTAATTGTTAAAGAATGGTAACTAATAAAGTATATCTTGCACGACTACGATACAAGTCATGGAAATTGAACTCGTATTCAGGTTCAAATAATCACGATCAAGTATTAACTCAACACCAAAGAAAGCAAACCATGTAACTTACCAATCGTTCAAGTCAGAATTGTACATTAAGGTTTGGTTGCAGACATATTATTCAAGATATTTCTGCTAAATGTTGATTGATGTGCACACAACGGAAGTTCAATTGGTAATGAGCCTCCATACCGCTGAAGGTTAATCATATATTTTAGTCGTCAGTGATCCGGAACTGTTGATAATTTTTTTTCGAACTTCTAAAATTTGGTCGATGTACACACGACGGAAGTTTAATTGTTAATGATTCTCCGCTCAAGGTTAGTTGTATTTCGGTCGTCAGTGATTCAGGACAGTTGATAATTTTTTTCAAACATCTAAAATTTGGTCGATGTGCCCACGACAAAAATTCAATTCGTAATGAGCTCTTGTTTCCGTATCGATATCGACATTGATCTGATCTTTCGGTCGTTAATGATGCGATACAGGTGATGAAAATTTCTGGGAAATGTATTAGTGACTCGATTACTACAAGTCATTAATTGAAAATTTTAAATAGTACTTAGAAATGTTGTAGAAGAGAATTTATTGTTTAATTGTTACAAATAAATTATTAGAAATATTGGATAATATTTAAACAATTAGAATATTCAGAAATATTGTTTAAAACTCACTCCTAAATTTTGGTTGATGTGCACACGACGGAAGTTCAATTGGTAATGAGCCTCCGTACCGTTGAAGGTTAATCATATATTTTAGTCGTCAGTGATCCGGAACTGTTGATAATTTTTTTTCGAACTTCTAAAATTTGGTCGATGTACACACGATGGAAGTTTAATTGATAATGAACTCTTGTCTTCATATCCATCGACATTAATCAATGTCGATGATTAATCTGATCTTTCGGTCGTTAACGATGCGATACAGATAATGAAAGTTTCTAGAAATGTATTAGTGACTCGATTACTACATTGATTGAAAATTTTAAATTGAACTTAGAAATGTCATGCAAGAGAATTTATTGTTTGATTGTTGCAAATAAATTGTTGGAAATATTAGATAATGTTTAAACAATTGGAATATTCAGAAATATTATTAAACTCACTCCTAAATTTTTGTCGATGTGCACACGACGGAAGTTCAATTGGTAATGAGTCTCCGTACCGCTGAAGGTTAATCTATTGTTCAGATCGTCAGAGACCCGGAACTGTTGATAACTTTTTTTTCAATTTTTCGAAACAGTATTTTTCTATTATACTTATCAATAGTTTTTAGATTTCTATCGCAAGGTCATACCTTCATAAATATGTTTCAATGTCAAATTTAATAATTTATCAATTTTTTAATCTTTAACTGGCTAAAACTAAATTTACACTTTCATGATATTAATTTCTAAGTTATAACTGCATTGATGTATATTAAATAGAAATTTATGTGGAGAAAAGTTATGTAGTCAAAAATCGAGTTAAGCAGTGATCGTCGCTTCAGAGTAACATAAGCGTAACGTATAAAAATTTTTACTCGTTTATTGTTTCAAATTGCAAGAATATATGTATTATGTAACTATTTTTCCTTTCTTGTAAATAATATAATTTAATTATTATAAATGAGTTGTTCAAACTATGAAATAATGTTTGGAAGTTCAGTCACTGATTGAATTCCTATAAATAAATAGTCTATTTGTTAAATAATATACAAAAATATCACCGAAATGCATTATTTTACAATTTGAATAACTCATTTGAAATTAAATTATTTTATTTCCACACTATATTTCTAGACACTATTTTATAATTTTCACAATTTTTATATTACGATTAAACAATTAAATTAATTATTTCATTCAATAAGTCTTCGTTATTTCTCTTAAGTACATTGTTCAAGATTCTTATAAATTATTAGTTAAATATTTTAAATAACACTTAGAAATATTACAGAAGAGAATTTATTGTTTAATTGTTGCAAATAAATTATTGGAAATATTGGATAATGCTTAAACAATTTGTGTATTCAGAAATATTATTTAAAAATTCACTTGAAATGTTTAATCGATGTACACGCGATGAAGGTTCAACTTATAATGATCTTTTTCACTGCTCAACCATCATATAAAGGTAAAGTCAGCGATACACAACAGGTGTTATATATATATTATTATTATATTATTTATAACTAATATTTTACTAATTTATTTCCACCTATATATAAAAATTATAAATAGTTACACTATATATATATAAATTTATACACTAATACAATATAATTATATACAATATAATTATAATATATATATATATATATATATAAGTAATATATATATATATATATTATTATTTATAACTAATATTTTACTAATTTATTTCCACCTATATATAAAAATTATAAATAGTTACACTATGTATATATAAATTTACATACTAATACAATATAATTATATAAAATATAATTATATATAATTATAATATATAGGTCTTTGTCCAAAAACACTGTTTCTATTTTACAGTAATCAATAGTTTTTATGTTCTATTTAGTTAAAATTTTTCAATTTTACAGTTTTATTGTTTTAGAGGCCCCATTAATTTTAGGCAACAATAAATACTGTAATTTTTAGGGTGTTAGGGTTAGGGAAAACCCAGTGATCGAGTCGGGAAGAGGTCGTATCGAATTCCCGAAAATTTCTAGATTCCCGAAGGATTTGGATTTCTCGAAAAAGTCGAGATTACCGAAAATTTCGAGAACCTGGCTATGCTTTCTCGAACTACTCTATAATGCTGTATAGTAGTCTACAAAATATACAGTAAATGCACAGTTCGATTTCTGTTGCTAGTGAAGTTGTTGGAAACACGGATTCTAAGTGTTACCTGATGTAAATGAACGTGTGATTGCGTGCTTAGTACTTGGACATTATGTACACTGTTGAGCAGCGTCGCTGAGAAATTCGAGGAGCTCGTATATTTCAAAATCTGTGTAAATTTAACAAAGATTAGAAATCTTTAAAAAGAAATGTCGAGTGATAGTGAGAGTAAAGTTGTGGTAGCAGGAAGAAGTGCGGAAGATATCGTGCAAATGATTGGAGAATGAATTATTAACAGTGAACATTTTGCATTTCTTTCTAATCAAAATTCAACTCTCCAATTTTTTTCCTTTCATGGATGTCATGAATGTTCTTTGGAAGCTTGTTTAGACCAAGTTAATGACCTTTTGGTCTTCCTCCGCGTATTATTCGAAAATTCACTTTTTGAGTAATAAGAATTATGTGATACTTAGGTGTCAATAATTTAGATACAAAGTGTCGATAATTTTTCATTCAAATTAATCGCGATGCAACACCGACTGCTCGAAAACAGTTTTTAACTGCCAGAGTAGCGATTATGATACTATCTGTGACATTTTCTTGAATCCTATCCCACGAAACACTTGCTTTTTCTACACGCAAATACCTGATAAAATATATATTTGTATTAAAATATAAATTATTAGTATAAATAAATATAAACATTAATATAAATATATTAAAATATTATTTACATTAAAATTCCACGTGCGTGCGTGTGTGTGTGTGTGTGTGTGTGTGTGTTCAGTTATGCTCGTCGCTGCGTATAAAACGATTATAAAAATATAAAATAGGAAATCGAATCTGAAAATGTATATACATCGATAGTTCTCGTTAATTTTATCGATTTTTGGTACCGATCAATTTCTTACTGCCTTTTGTTCATTTTTCAATTTCATTCACGATCGGCGAATTCAAAGAGCGTTATTCAAACGCTATCGCGAACTCCATCGAACGGAGCCTGTAAGAAAAACGCAGCCTGAGAAATCTAGTGGGATGGAAGTCCGAGGGGTTGACAAAGAGTCGACGCGAGCGTGGTGGCTTGAAAAGAAACGAAGAAGGAAAGAAAAGGGGAAAAACTGGGACGGAGACTGGCTTCAGTTATATAGCATATTTTATCTCGGAGATGGCTTTAGCTCGCAAATTGCGCTGCTTTACGACTGTTATACACCTCACCCGATACAGTCTGTTGACGAATTACGTTGCTATGAGAAGAGAAAAACGCTTCTGGTGTACACAATTTAATCGAACAAACGACGGGGTGAATTCCTTTGAAACGAGTTTTTTTTATTTCGGAGGGGAAGTATAACGTTTCGTTGCGGCTGTGTATATTTATAACGACAAAATTACCATTCTTACTGCCACGGAATTATAATGATATTCTAAGAATAGTAATATAATGCTGTTTACTGTTGCTATATAATTCTATTTACTATCTAAATAAGACTTATTGTTAGATTATAAATGGAATTTACCAAATAGAATTATATTATTATAATTATGATTATAACTGTTAGGTATAGAATTATGTTCTGAAAATGTTATTATAATCTTAAATATTGAACTGACTGACTGATTCATTGTGAGTTATTACAGTCTTAGATATAGAGAATTGAGTTATCGTGGTTTTCATTAGTATATAACAGTGGTGATATTTAAAAGACATGAAATTGAAAGATTATACACGTTTTGAGCTTTTCGATGTACCTGAATTTTTTTCACACATACGAGAGATAATATTGAAAGTGATAAAAATGCAAGAAACAAGTTATCCCTTCGTTATATAAATTTATATAAAAGAATTTTTTATACAGACTCGTGTTTTCAAAAATATAATTAAAAAGAAAAAGATTAAAACTTTGGTAGAAAATTATTTTAGGTATCGGGTATTATAAAAGGCACTTGTACTTTGCACATTTAACATCACGCTTATTCTAGGCAGTTTTTTTAATAAATGCATAAAAATCTGCAGTCTAGCATATCACGCACGACGTGAATTTATTACACAATTTAATACGTTATACAAAGTCAATTATAATCGAAGCAACATAAATAATAAAATTTAAAAAATAACTTATTTCTTTTTCAAACAGATTCAGAGATCCAGTAGTTCTACTCGACTAGAAACGGAACTGTTTGTCAAAATTTTATTATTTTCAATGTCGTTCGAATTGCGAATGTACTTTTGACATATTATTATAAAACTCAGGTTATAATTCAAATTACTGCACGAACTGAAACAAAGTTAATTAAAATGCAATTTTGCAAGCGTATTTGTAATTTCATACGCGATCTCGAAGGTTAATTAGAATGAAATGTGAATATTCAATTTTTTGCGAGAGTAAGTATCCCTTTGCTGACTATATATATACAATTAACGTGTACTATGTATTAGCAAGGTAATTTACGCGAAACATATTTTTGAATCTGCTGAAGCGGCGTACATTCACTCTGAAATTTTCATCAAAATTTTGCATGCACCTGCCACAGAGAGACGTACGTACTTTCGTAGAGACAAATTATTATTCTCTTTTTTTTCTTTTGTGGATGTTAATAAACGCGTATTCCTGAAACGATTTTTAGGTACTCTAACGCGAGAGGTATGAATGGCAACGCGTTGATCTATAAATATGCATTGCCTTGTTACTTTAAAAATGAATACGCAGATTTCAAAGAAATTTCATGCTTATTAGTTTTGGCCGTGTGTTGAAATTTAAATTTATCGCGTGACGTAATCGTTTGGTATCGATGTCTCTATCAATTTTCCTACCTCTCGAGAATTGTTTCTCGTTGGATGAACATTTTCGAGATTCGTCGATTAAGACTTCACAGTTGGATTGTAAAATTCGAGTTACAGATTTATTAATTACGAAAGGGGCGTACAGTGTTCGAAAGGGTTTGGGGTTCATTTTAAAAAATAAATTCTCTCCGTTCTTTTTACTCGTCAGTGGGTTTGAATTTTTCTTTCTTTGTATTTTTATCAGTGGCGTTGTATCACACACTGGGGCTTTCAATAACAATGCGGAGTAAAATTTTTCCCCCCTATTTCATCGATGTACAACAGTGTTACTGTACTGAATACCTGGGCAATTACGAAAAGTTCCTGTGTTGATGTGTACCCCAGATTTATTATTTTTATCGTTGAAAATTCAGAGCTTCGAAGATCTTACAAAAAACTGCAAACGTTGAACGAAAATATCATGAAAAATAAAACAGTGGGATGAAGATAAAATGAAAGGAAATAAAATTAAAATAAAACAAACGAAAGTAAAATAAAAATAAAATAGTAGGAAAAATACAAAATTGATAGAAACCTGATTTTTTAGTCATAAAGTCATCCTTTTTGTGTATTCAGTTTAACGCACATTTATTTACAAGTCAGTATAAACGAAATTGAAATGTTTATAAATTGTCAGACCCTTTGACGATAGAATGTCAACGAGTGTTAACCCCTTGACTACGACAGACTTTGAAACGTACCAGCCGTATCGTACGGTAAGAATTCTGCATTTCTGAGAAAGTATACTAAAATAATCAAAACAACTGAATTCCACTACGTTAAACCAATATTATTTATTTATTCGTATTCGGCATTGAATTGTTAGCAGACATACTAAAAAAATTTAACATTAGATAACAGCGGATCATAGTACCCAGAGGCGCCCTCAGTACCATGAGAGCAATTTTTTAAAGCACCTTTAGGCACAAACGCAAATTTTCCAAGCGCTTTTTTAGGCGCCAACGATAGTCAAAGGGTTAAGAAGATTTGAAAATTGACAAGAAAATTACGATATTGATGAGTCGTATAATTGTTGATGAGAAAATCACGATACTGATGAGTCATGTAAATGTCGATGATAAGTTCACAACGAATTTATTACGAAAATCATGGTGAAAGTAGGATTTTTCCTCCAGATTTCTGGAAGACTGTTCGCAATCTTATTTTCCACCGACGTAAATGCGCTGCACGTTCGAACGATCGAACAGATTTTGTATAAATATACGTAACAAAGTACACACGAGCGGTGTTCGATCAGATTATTAGAACGTACTTTTCGGTTGCGAATAGAATTCAAAGATGCTATGTGCCCGTACGGAATTCTATACATCTTCCACAATAGGAGAAAATGAACGGACCTTCAGAGACGAATAATCCGATAAAAGCTGCACGTATTATGCTGCTTCAGTATATATGGAAAATAATAAGAAACGACATATTGTGCCATTGCTGAAAGAACTTTAGATCGGTCGTTTGCTTAAATTTGACAATGTCCGACTTTTCAGTATTATTCTTTTTTTCTTATTGACTGTTGATCGTCGAGAAAAATTCCTGTTAAAAGAAAATGTAATTTGCTGAAGAATTTTATCGAAGATAATTTAAAGTTTGTTGTTGAAGTTTTTATGTTGCGTTTTTATTTCTTTGAAAAATTTTTTTTAAGATACTGGTCACATTTTTCCTATCAAGATTCGAATATTTTTTATTATATAACGTATTACGACTAAATATTTTTGATTATTTTGAAAGACAGTCTTCTCGTTGATATTACAAATATATTCAGAAAAATTTATTTTCTGAAAATTCAAATTTCATTTGTCAAGCTCCGTTGTTAAAATTCGTACTTTGTTTCAATGTCTTTCACGATAGATTAGAATTTTTTCGATTCCTTTTTTTTTTTTTTCTTTCTTATTGACTCTTGATCGTCGAGAAAAATTCCCTTAATTTGCTGAAGAATTTTATCGAAGATAATTTAAAATTTGTTAAACTCTGTTGTTGAAGTTTTTATGTTGCGTTTTTATTTCTTTAAAAAATTTTTTTTAAGACACTTGTCACATTTCTCTTATTAAGATTCGAATACTTTTTAGAACGTATTGCGGCTATTTTTGATTAAAGACAGTCTTCTCGTCAATATTATAAACATTCAGAAAAATTTAATTTCATTTGTCAAACTCCATTGTTAAAATTCGTACGTTTGCACTTTGTTTCAATGATATTTCAGGATAGATTAGAATTTTTTCGATTCTTTTCTTTTGAAACTTGCACGTGTTTTAAATTTTCGGAACGTATAGTAATTCCAAATTTTTGGCCACAGCTGTGTATAAGGAAGAAATTGATGTAATGAAAATTTGACGACGTTGAAGAGAGAAAAGTGTGAAAGCGAGGCGGGTCACGTAGTTAGAAAGTGATGCGGAAAGTTTCTTGAGCGAAGACCGATTGAGAAAGTAACTTCTGCTAATTTGGTGCCGGCGGACAACTGGCAAAGACGAAATTAAACGTCAACGTACCACCGAACATATCAAGTAGCTGTAGGAGGCAACGAAACGAATAGAAACAGGCCTCATTATCAGTTTTACCGCGTCAACGTCGTTGGAGATAATCACGCGAACAAATTGAGTTTTATGATCGTGATATTTATGTAATAAATGGTAATTTTACTTATTAGAATTAACGCG
Source organism: Tetragonisca angustula (assembly GCA_036937485.2). NCBI lineage: Eukaryota > Metazoa > Arthropoda > Insecta > Hymenoptera > Apidae > Tetragonisca > Tetragonisca angustula. The sequence goes on along the minus strand of JAWNGG020000082.1, from coordinate 502,893 downwards.
AGACAAATGAAGAATACTAAATGGAATATCTCAGCGACATGAGAAATGAATGAGAATTGGAAATTGAGAATTAAAGGTGAATGAAGCAATTGAGAGAGACAACGAAAGAAGGTATAATTAATCTGTCAGGAACTGAAAAGATTCGTTAACGACGTCGTAAAAAGGTCTCGCCGAGTTGACTCGTTTGAATTAAATTAATTAATACATTTATAATAATATCATCGGATTGAAATTCTTTTGAACAACTCTGGAAACTCAGATCAATGTGGAAATTTTACACACTCGTCGAAAAATGTTTACCTGTACAAATATTAGACGTACAAACAAATGCTTAGACAACTGAAATAAAATACAAATGCTTAAAATAAAAAAAAAAAAAAAAAGAAATCGTCAATGTCTGTTGATTGCACGAATTATTATATTGATTTATCTGTACAAATATTATGCGTGGAAATAATTGCTTAGACAACTGAAATAAATTGCAAATGCTTAAAAGAGAGTTACCTTTATCGATTGGCGATTTTCTTCGCGAGATTTTCTTCGACTCGAATGAAATCCGAACGTGGAATTCGAGAAACTGGCAAAAACTCATGCATAGGTGATGCGGTAATAAAAGTTACACGGACGGGAGAGTGAGAAGTGACGAAATGGACTCGGTTTTCAGCGATAGTTTCTGAATTTTCAAAGGTCAATCAAGATGCAGAGTGTCGAAGACACGAGTCTGCGACACTTATCGATCGGAACAAAAAAGAATTCACCGACGATGATTCTAAAACGGAAGATGAAATTTCCTTTCTTTCTTTCTTCGTAGAAATATTTTTAAATACTTTGAACATTATAATTTTAATTTTGTAGATTATTTTAACTTTGTCTATAGAAATATTTTTAAATATTTTAAATATTTGTAGATTATTTTAATATTAATTTTGTTTCTGTAGATTGAACACTTGCGACTTCAGTCGACAAATAAACCACGAGTAATTAAAAGATTCTGTGTATGTTTAACACTCGTGAAAGCATATAAATTACTAAATTCTCATTTTTTGTTAGTATAATTCACACAGAATCAATTACACTCTTGCTCAGTAATTTTCAAATTAATAAATTTGATCGAATCTGTGTCAGAAAAGCAAGGTTTAACATCGTTAAAATTCTCTTTTCATTCAGCATGTTATATTCATTATTTGTTATATTCGTTATTTGTCATTCAGTCGCAGTCACGTTTTTCGCAACTGGCGTAACAAGTATTCCTTTATCAAAGTTAAAACAAAAACGCGCGTTATTCTGATAAACAAATACTGCACTCATAACGCAATTTCCATTTATATTAACGTTACAAGAGGTTACGTGAAATTATCTCAGAATATTTTGACATTTATATTTACGAGCGGTGACTCGTGAATGAAACGAATAAATTAATTTTTAATCAGACAACCGTGAAAAACTTCTTGTACAAAATAGCATCGTTACAATACTTTCTCCAATTAATATCTATTTACTATTGTATTAAAACTTGTCTAATACATCTTTCGTCATTTATCGTTTCGTCATTTATTTAATACATCTTTCGTTATTTACGCCTGTATGTATATGTTTCTGAGGTCTGAATTAACGTAGATTTTGATTTTCTCGGTGAAAATCCGCCACACGGAATAATTAATTTTCACTCAAACAACTATGAAAAGATAAATCTTGAAATAAAAAATTAAAGCTTCTAACTTTATAATTAGATATAAAATTATATTTATTAAATATGTGGTTTATTTAAAACATTACATTTTCAATATAAAAACATTTTTATAATTATATTTAAAAATTCCTAATTTCATTAATATTTTCAATATTGTGCTCTATTTAAATTATAAAATAAATGTAATATAATATAAAAATTATGATTAAATATATATTAAAATAATTGTACATAATGATATTTTATTAAATAATAATTTATTTTTCATATTTATTTAAAAATTTATTAGAATAATAGATAATAATTTTATATATATCAATTATATAAATAAAATTTTGTAAAAAAATTAATATTATTTTATCAAGTAGCATTGTTTACTTTCTTCAATTAACACACCTTTATTATTAAAATTTGTTTAATAATATTTTTCATCACTATTCATCTGTATACCGACGTACAGTTTCTGAGGCTCGAATTCGTTTATTTTTATTTTCTCATTCCCCTAATATACATTTACAACCAGTTCACGATACTTAATACTCATGAACGCCAGCTGAGAGCTAAATTTTATCATACCACCGTTCAACAGTTCGTTCTTTCCACTTTATAAATTCCGTCAGACACGATCAAATATATAACGCACATAAAAAAAAAAAAAAAAAAAAGGAAAGATCACAGATCGATAAAAATTCAAATAAAAAAAGAACATACTGATACGCGGCAAGTGCATGTACGCGTGTGTGCACAGAGGCAGAAAACCTCGTGCCAAAGGAGTGATAAAGAAGTCGAAACGAAACGATCGCGGCCGCGCGAATCGTATTAAAGCGGTTGGGAGCGGAGGGTGGTGAACGGAGAGACAGACAGAAAGAGAGAGAAGGAAGGAAGGAAGGAAGGAAGGAAGCGAATGGTGCAGATGTGAAAACGCGATGTGAAACGAGAATAACAGATCGCGGCGGGCGATTGTTTTGGGGCGTCTGCGCCTGGTGGTGCGAGAGAGGACCACCGAACGACCAGCAGGAGGCGTCTAAGCCCTCGGGATGCCAGTCGATTCCAAGCCGCCGCGCGGTTCAGATGCGAGCCGTCGTGCTCCCAAAAACCACCGTGTCACGCGTAACCTCGTGCGTTTTCTTGTCGTTTCTCGCGATCGTCCGTTTCACCTCCTCGCCCATCCCTGAACTTCCCACTGCTCCGTCGTCCGAGCCGATCTTGTCCCCTCTCGTCGCGTAATTGCTCACGAGATCGCCGTGTTTCGCGCACGTGAACCGATGTCTCTCGCGTGTAGCGTTCCTCGGAGCAGAGGTTCCTGGAGAGTCTCCTCGGTGTGATTTCGTCAAGGGAACTCGAGGAGGAAGAGTTTCCATCGTTCTCCAAGACGAAGAAAGACCGCCACGGGCTAATGGCCGTGCGTAACTCGTCCGATCGGCTGTTCTCCACGATGACCGGAGGTATCCTCGGGTTTGGTCGTCGCTGGCTTCAAGGTATCGTCAGTCCGAGGGATTAGGCCGAGAAACGTGAAAAGTGACCAGAGAATTTGCCTGAGAACAGCAAGAGTCGATCACGCGCGCCGCTGTTGATCCGAGGATCGACGACGACGATCTCAAGTTGGACGACAAGAGGATCTCCCTCGAACGCGCGAGCGAACAAACGAACGTGACACGACACGGGTCGTTCTGCGGGTCGAATTTGTATCAACGGTGGGGCGGTGTCGAGGATTTCGAGGGGATAGTTCGCGATCGTGTTCGAGCGTTTTGGAGTTTGTTGCACGCGCGAGCGTGGCGCCACCTATCCCGCGGTACACGTAGAACGGTGCCTGTAGTGTGTATGTATATATACACATATATATACATATATGTTGAACGTGCCTCTGGAGAGATCCTCGGGGCAGCAATACGTTGGCGACTCTTCCCAGGGAACGACATTTCAATCCGGACGTCTGTCGGGAGGAAACGAGCTACCCGTGTATTTACCGGTCGACCAGTCCGCGGGATCGATCGATCGATCAATTTTCGAACGGTTCACATCGAACGCCACGTGAACACGATCGGCTACGGTCGTTCTAATTCATTCGTTCTAATTAGTGTCCCCTTAATTGACTACGCGCCGGGACGCGTCAAGGTGATACGAGCGACGCGTCGCGACGGTCTCCGAGGAAATGAAAATCGAGCGATCCGACCACCCGCCCCTCTAACGCAACGTAACACGCCTAATATACCCGTTAGAGAATAACCGAGAGAGAGAGAGAGAGAGAGAGAGAGAGACACGTGTGCATATTTGTACGTACGCGCAAGTCTAGTTTTGTATTTCATCTATACGATTAAGAGGACAGGCGTATTTTGTAATCGTAATTAAAAGTTAAGACAAAGGAGAGGGCTCACTCTCTCCTGATGATGCTTATGGTAGCAGAGCTTTAATCGAAAGTAGACACCCTTCTCTATCTCACTTCGACGACGGATAGGGTCGTAGGAACAGAGTGACCTGGCGGATAGGAAATAGCGATCGATTTTGTGCCACGAAACGCCAGAGTCTCGTCTCCTGGAAGACAACGATCCCTCCAGCCCCTCTGCTGGCGTCGCCACCTTGACCAACACGAAGCGTCCAGCTTGCGTACAGTTTCATACACGGTAACTGAGATTCACGCTGTTTGATTTTCCAGAAAGTGAATTTCCAGCGCGGCTCGCGTGCCACTCTGCTTGGGAACGCTTCGATTTCCAAGTGTTTGCACGGACGAGTTTGTGTCACTGCCCTCGAGACACCGGGCGTTGTTGTCGACGAACCAGCGAGCGGAATACTCGAATTAGCTCCCGTTCCCGTCCTCGATGTTCCATTTCGTTGTTTGATCATTTCATTCATACACGCGAGTACACGCGAGCTATCGATTGTCTGGAAAGAGTTCAGATGAAACGCTGATGATGAGTGATCGCTTCTTAATGAAATCAAGCCGAGAGTCTTACTTGTATTAAATAATATAAAAACACTTCGATCTTTCTTTAAATACTTTAGTCCACGTTTGGGATCGTTCGATGTCAGTTTTTAATAATACGATAATTCCAAGCTAACAGACTAATGTCAACCACTTTCTTAAACCATAATTGTGCTATACACGTATATCGTTGTTTTCACCTGAATTTGCCGGACGTTCGAAAATTCAAGGACACACGAGCGTACATTTCTATTGAAATTTAATTTAACCTCGCTTTCCACCTCGCTTTTGGCGAAAACGTGGAAATTTACAAGCATTCTCGTTAATTTCCCCGTGGATTTTTATATGTCGCGCTCCGCGACGATAAGATCTCTTGGAAAGTATTGTCGGAGTTATAGGGTGGGCCAAAATTACTAAAATAAATAATTTTTAAAACATAATAGAGAAAATGTCAACGTTTGAACTTCAATTTAATTTAAAACTAACGAAATTAGTTTTTCTCTCATATTTTTGTGTTTTATTGAAAAAAAAAGTAGGTGGAAAGAAACTTTTAACCCCCAGCTCTTGTTGTACTTCTAGTTGCTCGAGACTACAGGTTCGATAAAAACAACGTGAACAATTTTTTTCAAACGGAAATTCGATTCGATCCTGTTCGCGATGATGCACGCGTGCGCGAACCGATCGCTCGTAGTTGGCTGCAAAAAAACGCATTAACACAACTCGGTAAATTAATTCCTCGAAAACCGTGCGTTCCAAACGTGAATGAGCAAACTGCATTGCAAAGAAGAGGCAGTCGTTAAAATTTTTTTAAAATCCCGTTGGTGTTTGACAGTTCCATTGCGCGCGTGTTTGTTCATCGAAAGCAAGCTCGTGACGACACGTATTTAGTGTCGACATCAAATCTCTTGCATTAATGATCGTGCACAGTGAAGAGCATAACTGCACAATGAAAAATTGTCGATAATTGAAAATGATGGAACTTTGTAAAAAAATGACAAAAGTGAAACGACTCTGTTTGGTCTCGTTTCAAAAGCGTGAGTTTATTCCTCTCGAAGATGACTTTACATCTCGTCAGAGGGTGAGAAAGCGAGGACATTGTTTTCTTCAAAAAAAAAAAAAAAAAAAAAAAAAAATGGTAGAAACGTTAGAAAATTTTTCTCGCTGCCAAGTCCACCAAGTCGTAGCCTTGAGGATTAAAATTTTTCTCTTTGCAACGAGTCCTCGAAATTGTACAAATATTTTTATCATTTTATTGAACTTGCAACGTGACGACACGTTGGAGTTTCTTTGAATTTTTAACTCTAATCTTTCACGCTTTAAAATGAGATCAAACGGATCGTACGACAATTTTTCGTTGCGCGCAATGCAGATACGATGACAGTCTTTTGCCAAACACGCAAGTTAGTGTTGTAAAATGTTCTTTTTTTTGGGGGGGATTTTTTATTTGAGAAAATCGATGTAAGAAATGCTTCGAGTATTTACGACGTTTGTTCAGAATATTGCGAAAATTAATTAAATTACCAACAAAAGTACAATGTCATAACGCGAGACTTATCGTAATGAATTGAATACGAAACGACGTTAATTGAAATTTAACTTTCTGACGTAATCGAACGTTGCAAATTAATCGAAAAGGAAGCTAATGGTTAAAACATGTAACATCTCCCGCTGGATATCGAATTACAAATGTACTCTTTAATTTACAGTATCTACCGCATACATTATACTCATCTCCCGATTCAAATTGCTTTCCGACGAGGAAAAAAGTATACTTCAATTTACAGCTGTGGGAATCAATTGGAAAAAATAGTTGGAAAGGTTTTTGAATAATTCATTTGTTGGACGAATATTTTCTCTCTTTCGTTGCGAGTGCAAGTCTCGGGGCAGTGCAGTAGATCACTTTGCAATTCTAACTTGTGTGCCTGCGTATGTGCAATACGTGGAAAGCAGAACAAAAATTCGCGGCCGTATCGTTTCGCTTTTTCGAAGATGTGCGAAATGAAGAGGCGATCGATCGATTTTGTTGCCATCAGCTCAAGAGAATCAGATTATGAATTTCATTTCGTTCGAATTGCCCGGGGAAATCGGCCGTACTCCCATAAGCAATTCGCGGAAGCGGAAAGCATAACGACGCGTAAATCCCACGCGCGAACGATAATTGACGATACAAATTTCACGTTATTTCGTAATTAACGTCGATCGCGGCGTGAACGACGGAAAAATCGAGCGAGTTCGAATTTAACGCTACAACTACGATATTCTTAGCAAGGAGATTAAAGTGCAAGGTACAAGAAAAAGTTAAAGGACATAAGCTTTTGTCGATAAATTTTATTAAAAAATGGAGCATTTAAAAATATATAAAATCTTCATGGTAAATTACAAATTAATCATTTTGACCATTTTGATAGTTCTAGTGTCGACGACTAAAGTATAATATTCGTAGTAAAAAAAATTAAAGTGCAAGGTACAAGAAACAGTTAATAGTACAATAAAAGATACAAGATATAAATTAGTCATTTTAACCATTTTGGTAGTTCTAGTTTCGATGACTAAAGTATAATATTCGTAGTAAAAAAAAATTAAAGTTCAAGGTACAAGAAAAAGTTAATAGTACAATAAAGGACACAAGCTTCTATCGATATATTTTATTAAAAACTCGAGCACCTATAAATATATAAAATCTTCATGGAAAATTACAAATTAGTCATTTTGACCATTTTGATAGTTTCTAGTTTCGACGACTAAAGTATAATATTCGTAGTAAAAAAAAATTAAAGTGCAAGGTACAAGAAACAGTTAATAGTACAATAAAAGATACAAGATATAAATTAGTCATTTTAACCATTTTGGTAGTTCTAGTTTCGATGACTAAAGTATAATATTCGTAGTAAAAAAAAATTAAAGTGCAAGGTACAAGAAACAGTTAATAGTACAATAAAAGATACAAGCTTCTATCGATATATTTTATTAAAAACTCGAGCACCTATAAATATATAAAATCTTCATGGAAAATTACAAATTAGTCATTTTGACCATTTTGATAGTTTCTAGTTTCGACGACTAAAGTATAATATTCGTAGTAAAAAAAAATTAAAGTGCAAGGTACAAGAAACAGTTAATAGTACAATAAAAGATACAAGATATAAATTAGTCATTTTAACCATTTTGGTAGTTCTAGTTTCGATGACTAAAGTATAATATTCGTAGTAAAAAAAATTAAAGTGCAAGGTACAAGAAACAGTTAATAGTACAATAAAAGATACAAGCTTCTATCGATATATTTTATTAAAAACTCGAGCACCTATAAATATATAAAATCTTCATGGAAAATTACAAATTAGTCATTTTGACCATTTTGATAGTTTCTAGTTTCGACGACTAAAGTATAATATTCGTAGTAAAAAAAAATTAAAGTGCAAGGTACAAGAAAAAGTTAATAGTACAATAAAGGACACAAGCTTCTATCTATATATTTTATTAAAAAATCAAGCATCTAAAAATATATAAAATCTTCATAAAAAATTATAAATTAGTCATTTTGACCATTTTTGGTTTAATGTTAAACATCGAATTTCTAACGTGGAATTATCTGCGGTAATTTACAACGATTGTTCTTACACCGCGTTTTCTTTTTTCTTTTCGTTTCGTCGTTTAGCGCAGTTACGCGGGGAATTTTTCGCTTTTGCGCGTTCGAATGGTGCTTGCAATCACGCGGAATTTTCACCAGGACTTAACGAGGATGCGTTCACTTCTTCTTTCTTTTATCTCGCGATAGTGAGCGAAACAGTCCGAACGAGGGTCCATCCATTGATTTCTTTTTTACATCAATTTCGCAAATTTCACGCGAACTTACAATTCAACTTTCGTGCGATTTTCCCCCCTCTCGCCGTGCTCGTCTACTCTTCATCGAACTTCGATTCTCCTCGACATTTTCAGCAGAGACTTTCGTTCGATATTTTCTTCCGAGTTTCTTCTCATTTCCTCGACTTTTCCCTTTTACGAGACGTCAGTCGATCGACTTGATGAAAATTGTTACTATGAAATAGTCCTCCAGTTTAATAGACGAAACTCCAGCTATACGAATTGGAAAGAAATTACAAAATCAATAGATGGGGATGAATGATGTAAATACAATGATAATGGTGGATATGTTGTTCAGCTGGTTTCTATATTTAGTTGATTGTCTTTGGAGTATTTTTATTTTCAACGCCCTCTTGCATAATTCAATCAGTATCGTTACGAAGCGAAAATACGTGACAATTGTATTTGACAATAAATCGCGTTCGAAGTAATAATTCATTTCGATAACAAATCCAATGAATAAAATCCATCTTGTAATATATCTTCGAAATCTAAGATATATCTTGTAATAAATCTCTCTAAATCTAAGATGCATCTTGTAATAATCTCGTTCGTTTCGCGGATACCGTTCGATGAATTATTATGCAAGAGGTGTCCCTTTCGTTATTTTTCGTTCGATTTGCACGACATTCTTGCCTTCGTACGCGCGCGGGTACAACAACGAAGCTCAACAGGTGGAAACGAAGTGCACAAACGTTGTGACAGGCGACGGAAGAAGCTGCACGAAAACGAGCCTATTATCTGTAACTTCCATTAAATTACGTCTCGGAGAAAAAGTTCAAGTCGCACTGGTTCTACACGCGTTCTCCGTTCTCCTTGTTTCTCTCGCAAGGTTATTTACAGTGCACGTCGCCGTGAGAAATAAGGCGCTAGTCTAGTCCCCTCGCTGAGAAAAATTTCATATAACACGCAGAGATTTGAGAAATGTCGTAATAAGCCGCGAGAATATTCTCGAAGGGATCTGGATAAGACAGAGTTACGACTGCGGCATGAATCTCGTTGACAAAAATTACTTTCGCCGCGTTTTTAGCTGCTTTCGTTTGCCGCTTCGTTCGCCTCCCCCTTTTTCGTAGGAGGATGAAGAAACGTTCTTTCGGAAAAAAACACAGTGTTTTTTTTTTGCCATAATCGGGGATATTAAAGCGTCCGTGACACACGAAATTCGCAGAGCGATTTTTCACGGAGATCTCGGGGTTTTATGGAAATTGTTTTGGAGATGTTTTCAGGGGGTGTTACAAGTCTTCTTTCGTGTTTCAAAGTGCTGGAGAACGTTATGAAAATTGATTTACAAGTTGATCGGATCAACGATGATTAATTTGAAGTCCATCAGAATCAATTTAACCTGAAAATGGATATGCAATCTGAGTCGTTTCAAATTTTCATCTCTTAGGGAAATAACCAGATTGAAGACTTGAGAACTGTGTGTAGTGAAATCGATTTACAAAGTCGATCAGATCAACAAAGATTAACTTGAAATTGCTGTTTTAACCTGAAGCAGATATTGACCTAGGCAACTTGAGTCGTTTGAAATTTTCATTTTTCCAGGAAGATAAGCATTCAAAGGTTTTACTTGACAACTGTGTGTATAATATAGCAGAGATTTCATTGGATGATAAAAAAATTTTATTCAAATTTTTTGGAAGGGTGGAATATTAAAAAAGTTAGGCGCGAGTATGGACAACTTAGCGTCTATATGGACAGGCTGATAATATGCTAATATCCATGGAGGGTTAATTAATTTTCTCAGTAATTAACTTCTTCATTTCGTCTCCCTTTCTGTTGCAACGAACATAGTCAAGTTTAAGACTTTACTTCACCAAATATTTACGATATAGGATTTTAACTTTATTAATTACTTTAATCAAGTATTTACATTGTAATCTAATTGAAAAATGGAGTACCTGTGGTTCGACGATTGGTCGCAATTTACGTTTCATTAATTTAAAATTCTTCTGCGATATTCCCGGGTCAATGTTGAAACGTTGAAACGTTTCTCGAAACTTGCGGGAATGGTTGATTAAAAGCAGATTGCTTTCATGCATTTGCGAAAAATTGGAAAATGCAAGTTTGCACGGGATAAACACCTAACGTGGGTGGTACTTTTTAATTTTTTATCGAGGTTCTATTTTCTCAACTATGAATTTTCATTAACCTATTAATGACGGATGTTGAAGGTAATATTTCACTTGCAATTCTTCTCATCAGTCAATTTATATCGTCATAGTTGATTTTTTAAATATCGGGGCTATGAAATAGAATTCGAAGGATTCGTTCAAATCATCCTTCACCTAGATTTTATAATTTTAAGAAACTCGAAGTAATTTCAATATCTGCGTGACATTACACATGATTGGTATACAACGTACGATATTATAATTGTGACAATTTTGTTTGATCATACCGCCAATTATTACTAATAATACTGTGATAAATGATCGAATTTTAACCTTAATAGGTTAAAATTCACAGTCTAATTGCGAGTATCTCCCGTCGAGGAATTAACGAGGTTGACCACTTGCGCTGGCAACTGATTGCGGACCATAACGAGTGACCAAACTGTGTACAATAGTTTGTCGCTTTCTTTTTGAACTCGTCGGTATTATATGACATCACCGGATAGAAATGATTGAGAAGTAATAAATTATTTGCTTTGCCTGGGTTATACGTAAAATATACTTGAAACTGCGACAATATTGCAATTTTGGGACAAAAGATTCTCGACGTGCGTTAAAGCAATGCACGTGTTCTCGTAGCAAATGCAGACACGGAGTGCATAGGGTTGAAACATATTCGGGGATATACACGCTCGTTACACCCTAGCCCCTACTCTAGTATAATTCTCGCAGAAGTCGATCGATCGTACGATTTATCAGCGTCGAATTCAAAGAGAGAGTCGCGAGAAACTGACGAAAATTGACACGCGGGGACACACGATCTCTGGTCTCTCCTTTCCAGCTGAAAAACGCGTGTTCAGCGTGGTTCGACTCTGACGAAATGAATTTTACCGCGGACTTAATCAAGCCACGGTTCTCAATTAATCGGGGCTCGGTGGATGGCGATTTGTCCCTTTTCTTGTAAACGGGTCACCCGAAGTTTCAACATCCAAGCGCTCTTCTTAATAAACGAGATTAGTAGGGGGACAACGCGAGGGGGGAAGGTAAAAGAAAAAAGGAAGAAAGAAAGGAAGAAAGAAATGCGTGAAAATTCGTACGCACTTGCATCTGAATGTTAAATTTTTGCTCTGCTTTCTGTATCAATCTTACGTCCTCGCGATTTCTCATCGGCAAGGTTGTATTTTTATTCTTGGGCAAGAAAATGTTGAATCTCCCTCCTCGTTTTGAAGATGTTCGAGGGTGTATAACACACACGCGCTGCGATATAATAAGAGCCGTGTGTATCGTAGAAAATATTTTTAAATTAATTAATAATGATATAGTTGCATCACAGGTGTTAATTGCTTGGAAACTACCAATGATACCAACGTGTCTATTAACCTTTTGTGTTCAATTTTTATACTTGTTACAACGTTCATTGCATTACACCATTTTTACATTGCCTTACATCAACATAATCGCGCCTCACTGTGCTGCTAATGAAGTTTCAACAAGTTTGCATAATGCATTCATGTTGTCACGTTTAATGACGCGGTAAAATGCAGCTGTATTCTACGTTCAAGAGATCATGTTTAATAGCGTGGCAAAGTGTAGCTTTCGTAACATCCGAGAAAGTGGAAAATTTGTGTTTGCCCGAAAAATTACAACACGCAAGTAGTCCTTTCTGTTGTATGATAATTTCAACTCACAGATCACGAGAAATATAATTCTTTCGAATATCATTGTTTACTGGAAATAATCGTATATCTCGCCCGATATCAATTAATGATATTAATCACTAATTCAATCGCAGTTTGTCCCATTAATTTTTAACATCGCGATTACCGGCGTTGAAGTAAAGAAGAATAAAAAAAAACTTTACAACGTAATGAAGCGCACAGACTGTTATACATTTTACGAAAAATCTCTATTATTAATTCTAAAGTCTATCTTCAATTCTAGAATTCTATAATTAATAATAAAATGTCTGAAAATTTAAATCTTCACAAACACACTGTTCTACTTCTGCAAAGTATCCAACAGAAATCACGAATTGGTCATTTCTACCATTTTGGCAGTTCCAGCGTAAAAGTGAACGAAAAATTATTCTAGTCTAGGATTTCATTTATGTAGTTTCCATTGGCGACAATTTTCAAGAGTGAAAGAACAATTTTACGGGCATTAAACAAATTGACGAACGGTTACGTCCAAACTTTCGACGTATATCTGCCACTGTAACATGTCTGTATTTCTTTCGTACGGTGGACGTCCCGTTTGTTCTTCTCCCTCCTGAGAATACCACGTCCCATTCGTTTGTTCGATGTAATAGGGTCCACGATGGCCCTAGCCAGAGCCAATAATCGTAATCGGTGTCATATATTTTTATCATGGACAGTGGATGTGCCATACAGATCTTTCCAGTCCTATTTCGAAGAACTATTCTAAGGTGTAAGAGTGTGACGTAACTTGTGAATCATTTTCACTCGTCCACACGTGAGATGTAGCTACATAATCAGATCGACGGTTTCGCGATGAATATTTATTTAATATCTCATTTCGACACTGGTTTTGCAAACAACAATACGCGTTGGTAACAATCAGACTGACAATTTTACAAATTAATATCTATTTAATTGTTTAATTTCACGTTGGACTGACCGAGTAGTTGTACAAATATTGTCAAAATGGCCACGTGGCGACTATGCTAGCACACTGTCGAATCTCGTCCATTATTAACCTGTTGATTCCGTCCCGAGTTCTTTCTACTTTACAGCTGACATGAGCTGTGCCCGCGAACAGAGTTGACTTAGGGGTAGTTAACATCAGCGACAACATAATATTCATAATATCCATAATATTCAACATAATAAGGTTTTCCGCAAGAACACCTTATTATCGATAGGCAATATTCAATGTACATTACCAATAATCAGACAATATTTAATTAACCATATTTGACAGTATTTAACCGCTTGCGCAACTGATTGCGGACCATAACGAGTGACCAAACCGTGTACAATAACTTCGTCGCTTTCTTTTCGAACTCGCCGGCTATGACGTCACTGGATAGAAATTGTTGAAAAGTAATAAATTTATTATTTGTTATATACTTAAATTTGAACATACTTAAATATACTTAAGATGTACTTAAATATACTTAAAATTGAAAAAATATTGCAACTTTGGGACAAAAAGTTCTCAACGTGCGTAATAATTTAACAATAATTCGACGTTGATATTTAATAACAGTTCGACATATTTAATTGACAGTTTCACGTTGGATTGATAGTAGTTGTACAGATGTCGCCAAAATGGCCACGCGGTGCTACGCAAATACACAGACAATTGATTACACTGTCTACATCTACCGAATCTTGCCCATTATTAACCTGTTGATCTCGTTCCGATTTCTTTCTGCTTTACAAACAGACGGGACAGAATTGACTTAGGAAGCCTAACGCAAACGCTATTTTACGCAAGAACGCCTTGCCGGTAGAAACCGTGATCGGTTACAAAGGCGAACAGCTGATTCAATCGAAATGAATAATTTAGTTGCAACCGTGGTCGATCGAATAATTTCGTTTCGTCTCGTGCTAACGGAGTAGTAATAATAATGGCGTTGAACTTGGTGTGTTGGTTTGTTGAAACCCTGAATTTTTATCAATTTCGTTCCTGATTGATAGTCAGAGTGAATTTTCAAAGGCTGCTATTGAAAATGCAGGAAACATAGTTTTTGATATTATTGCATCGCAAAAATTATTGGAAGAACAGAGATGTTTTGATTGACAGATCAGATTAATGAAGCAATACACTCGATGTGCATTTTTTCTTCGAAAATCTTATTTTATATGCAATACATTAAAAAGTAAAAATGCAACTGTTCATTGATTAACAGACAAAGTTCATATAAAAATATTGTTATCAATTTTAAAGGTAAACCAAATGGAAAAAAGAAGAATTTTCAACTGAAAGCTGAACGCCATTTGCATTTTTGATGGCACTAAAAGCTAAATTAAAGGCAGCCGTGCAGGTTCAAAGAAAATTGTCGATTGTGAAAAATGCATCAAAGAATTCCTCCATTCTGTGACAATCTTGAAAGCTAAAATAAATTATTCTAGTACCAATAACTTTTAACGCACGAAAAATCGTTTCCTACTTTCTTTCTTATTTACATCGTCCGTCGTTTTAACTCCTCGATCTATCGAATATCACTGGACCTTCCTTCTCTACGGAAAATCTGCCATTACCGATTCTCTTCGAATAAACGTTATTCACTGTCTGCTGTCCTGATTATCTTACATTAGCTTTCCAATTATTATTAAAATTATTTCAACTCTCTCAATTTATCGAAACGATTTTCTATAGAAGAAAGGTTAGGTCAGTTAACTTTTTCGCTGTTTTACTCTTTCGAGAAGTGTAAAAGAATATTCGGTCACTCAACGAAGTATCTAAATATCTGGAAAGGTCTTTCAGGATGAACGAAAATTCGCTTCGAAGATATTTGCGAGCAAAGTTTCACTCAAACTGTAAACAACTCGGATTGCTCATGCAGAGTTAAAGTGTATCTTTTGTCATTACTGAAACTCTGCAAAGGTTAATCTGTTTCCTTAGGAAGAAATCTTGATAGAGGCGAACGATCTTTGCAAACAAATAAGTTACTAGCATCCTCGTTTATGACACGATTTTGACCATTTTCAACTCCTTAATCAATTATTAATTTAAGCTTTTAAGAGCAGCAAA
Organism: Tetragonisca angustula; assembly: GCA_036937485.2. Classification (NCBI taxonomy): domain Eukaryota; kingdom Metazoa; phylum Arthropoda; class Insecta; order Hymenoptera; family Apidae; genus Tetragonisca; species Tetragonisca angustula. The sequence continues at coordinate 487,589 of JAWNGG020000082.1, read as the reverse complement.
TCCTTGCTTTGCTTACTTTACTTTATCATTCGATTGTACTTGAGTCACTTAGGACTGGAAGCTGAAATAATTTCCAAATGATTAATTGTATCAAAAAATGTTTTGTGTGTAACTCGATAAATTGTAATTTCGATTTGAAAGAAAAGCATATTAGTAGTCCTGTGGAATGTGAATTTGAATTTTCAATTTTCATTTTTCAAACTGAAGATTAATAAATACAAATTATATATATACATACATATATATATATATATATATATAATGCTTTTAATGCTTTGTATCACGATATAACACTCATAGTTATAATAATTAATGTTCATTGAAGGCATTGAGAAGAAAATGACAAGGTAATTCGAGATTAATTTATGCAGTTATTTTTTTTTTAATGTGGACATGTTGGAAAACAGTTGCGTTTGTTTTTTAAATTAAGATCTGTATCTTTTAACACACCGATTGATTCAGTTCGTCGTTCCAAATCATTCAGCTTCTAGTCTTACAATTAATTGATTCACTCGGTATATAAATATATATATACATATATATACTTAAAAATTTATAAAATTTTTAAGTATATATAATAATAATAGTAATAATTAAAATATACAATAAAATTTAAAACCAGTATATAAATATATACTTAAAGTTATATATACTTAGAAATTTATAAAATTTTAAAGTATATATAATAATAATAATGATAATAACAATTAAAGTAAACAATAAAATTTAAAACCGGTATATAAATATATACTTAAAGCGTATTCATAAAATTTTAAAGTATACAATAATAATAATAATAATAATAATAATAATAATAATAATAATAATAAAAGTATACAATAAAATTTAAAACCAGCATATAAATATATACTTAAAGTTATATATACTTAGAAATTTATAAAATTTTAAAATATATATAATAATAATGATAATAACAATTAAAGTAAACAATAAAATTTAAAACCGGTATATAAACGTATACTTAGAGTGTATTTATAAAATTTTAAAGTATATATAATAATAATAATAATAATTAAAGTATATAAATATATGCTTAAAGTTATATATATTTAAAAATTTGCACGAAATATTATTTTTTCATCTAATAAGAAAACATATGCGTTCACATTACGCAAATGTATTGTCAACGATCTTAAAGAGTTAAAAATAGTTTATCATTTTTTCCCTCTCTCTCTCTCTCTCTTTCGGATACGTAACGTAAAATCATCTTCTTTCCTTTTTGTTAAAAATCTGCGATCAATCAATTCCCTTGGAAGGTAAGGCTCGATGGTCGAACGACCTTTTCCGCAAGCAAATAAGTCATTCGCGTCGCGCTGTCCGTAACACGAATATATTCCATTAGCCAACGAGCGCCGGGGACGAACGTCGGGAATGAATAACTAATCGAACGTTCGGACGGGCGAAATTAAACGGGTCTTTTAAAATCTGCTTGCGGCGCAGGTTCGACTCCGCAATACCGCGTCGAATGACTTCGTGATTAAAGTCGAGCCGAAGTTAATTAACGCCGCTGCATACGGAGATGGTCGTGACGTATTTAAGCTTTGAGAGGCTCGTAACGAACGACCGTGGTCGAAATCCCCGCCGCGTGTTTCCATGGAACGGGAAACGGATTGAAATTCGCCGTGTTCGTCGACGGTGGGAATTTTTATTCCAATGTAAAAACGTATTTTTCTTTTTCTCTTTTTTTTTTTTTTTTTTTTTTTTTTTTTAAGATAAGTTGCGGAGAAAAAATTGCTTGGGGAGCCGTTGAATATTTTAAAACAGGGGGAGGGGGGAGGAGGAGTCGTTATCATCTTTTGTATTTTGGAATAAAATGGTGGCGAGGAGGTAGATCAGCTTTAGGCAGGTTACGAATATTCGTTCATCGTCGCTAATGCTGAGATGTGTTTGAACGTTTTCTTGTAATTTATAGGACCAGTTGTAATTATTGATTGTATTATACGACATGATTGTGTCATTGTGTAGTATTCGTGAGCGTGCAGGAATTTCCTTTCATTAGGAATTTCATTTGAGCGGAAGCTCCAATTTGAAAAGTGCATGCACGCGTAACGAAAGCTGCAAAGATATTTGGCACACGTAGAATATTTGATAGAGATCACAAAAATTTCTTATTGTATCAGTATTCAGTATTAGAGTGTCTCAATGTTTATTAAACCTCGATGGTCGATAAATTTGATATTACATTCGATGCAATTTCTACAACTGTCCACCTTCAGATTCGTTTCAAATCTTTCCAACGTGTGGGTAATCTCGTCTCGTCGCAGTGCTAATAAAATTTTTCAATTTTTGACTTTTCACGATTGTCGATCATTGTGTCGAAGTTCCCACTATTTTTCTATACTCTGATTTTTACATTTTCCCTGCTAAAAGAATGTGAATATATAATTTTATAATTTTTATATATTTTATAATATTATTTTTATATAATATAATTTTTACATTTTCCCTAAAAAAATGTAGATATATAATTTTATGTAATATGATTTTTATATATTATTATATTTTACAATATTATTTTTATATCGTATAATTTTTACATTTTCCCTGCTAAAAGAACGTGAATATATAATTTTATAATTTTTATATATTATTATATTTCATAGTATTATTTTTATATAATATAATTTTTACATTTTCCCCCAAAACATGTAAATATATAATTTTATGTAATATGATTTTTATATATTATTATATTTTACAATATTATTTTTATATCACATAATTTTTACATTTTCCCTGCTGAAGGAATGTAAATATTTCGCGCGAACGAAACAGAGGAAAATAAAAAAAGAAAATAAAGAAGAAGATAATTTTTGATATTTTCAATATTTCAACATCAATGCAATTGCTCTCGATGCTACGTAACCATCGCCACACCATGTCACGAGCAGTAATACCTCCTGCGAATAATATTTTGTTAATCGAGATAATGCCGCGATGTACGCGCGAACCGACGGATGGTTCGTCGGATCGAATGTTAATTTATAACAATGCGCGAACGTACTCGATCGGTTCACTTTGGCCGGCGACTGGGCGAATTAATTCTCGACGAGCGTGAACAAAGGACGGAGAGAGACGATCCTAATGAGACGTCAAGTAGGCCAGCGAAATAATTACGCATCATTAAGCGATCCGCCGATCGAATGCCAACGAGGGGATCGATTTTTCGATTGCACCATCCGCGAGCATCATGCATAACACGCACACATAACTGTGCTGCTTGCTTCTAAAAGTGTCTATCTACATTATGTCGCTAGAACAACTCGTTGAACGTAGGAAAAATATGTGCAACTGTGAAATTATAAGGCGACACTGGTTTCTTTCTTTTTTTTTTTTTTTTTCTTTGGAAAATAACTTTATTGTTTAACTTGATTAATATTATTACTTAAACTTAATATTATTAATTTACACTTAAACATTCATGGTTTTCTTATTGGACGAGAAAGAATCAAACATTTGGTAGAGACAAAAGGAAATTAGAAGTTTAATTTATTCTTTCAGATATGATATTTCTTAAAGCACGATACGACGTGTAATGGCACTTACAATTAGCATGTAACCAATATCTAGACTCTTAGCGTATATTATTTTTTGAGTATAGCGAACATCTTCGTGTGGTTTTACTTAGTAAAATGACTCCCGACGAAACGTTTAGGCTGCGTTGCAGATTGCCAATCAACTCATGTTGAATACGTGTTGAATTTATATCTTCAGTTGCATATGATTCAACTACATTTTTTTCCACTACCTGGTTAGACAGAAAATTTACTTTTTATATAATAACTTTATATAATTTCTATAATATATAAATATTCCATATATATAATTAATATTTAATATAGTATTTAATATTTAAATTTATTTTTAAAATTTAATATCTAATATACATATAATTTTTATAAATAACGAAAATGAATTTCGGGAATCTACTAAAAATCATTCATTCAATTCGTACGAGTTGTATGATTTTTGCACAACACAAGTCGCGACAAGTTGCGTAAGATGGCAATCATAGCGATCAGGAAGAAAATATGTAGAAAATGACGCGTCAAATCTAGTCACGGAACATTCCAAAATGTTTGAAATTTAAAGTATCCAAACATGTTTCACTTTCCACGAGAAACTTGACGTACGCAGCAAAATTTGTTTTACTTTCCTCGCACGACGAGTATACTGTGTATACACAGTAAAGTTGCCATTTCTTCGTGATTAGTATACAAGACGTTAACGTTTAAGCAACGACGATTCGCGAGTGAAATTCGTCTCGCAGAGAGCAAATGTAATGTAAATGTAGTTAAAGACGTTGAACGAACATTGGTGGAAATTCCAACTTGGAATGCGATTGAAGAGGAGAATATTTAGGCCGCGTTGCACGAACGGGGCAACTTGTTGCATTTCGGAGCATCTTTGGAATTTGTTGTGCATAATGGTTTCCTGGAATTTGATTTAATGACGTATACGTGGGTGCTACAGAGATACGTGGTTGTACGTATGACTCTCAAATAGAATTTCTGAGTTTTATCGATAATGAGTATTAGTTATTTTTGTACGGAGGATGATTAATTCGAGTTTTTAATCTCGTCTCGTAAAGTTGTACGTGTAGTAACACGTTCTGAGAATGAATAACGAAATACTAATAAATGACAACGTAAATGACGATCATAATTAATAACTTTTGCCGTGCCATAATAATTTATAATATAATATAATATAATATAATATAATATAATATAATATAATATAATATAATATAATATAATATAATATAATATAATATAATATAATATAATATAATAATATATAATATAATATAATATAATATAACAATAATAATAGCAAAATCCGTAAGCAAAACGTGTGAATTTAAGAATTTTTCATTTTATTTGAAAATATTCATGTAACATTCATTATTACATAGTACATACTAATTGTATGCTTCGTTTTAAAGACTCGAACAATTTTTACGACATGAAGAGCATGCTACAATTCAAAAATTGTGGAATTGAGCGATACTTCAGATTATTGATCGATGTGTTTTGAAAAGAGGAGAATTAAATCAGTAAAAGCAACTCGACCCGCGAGAAAATTTTATTCGAGACACAGTCGCATGGAAAGAAAATCCAATGAAGTAGGCCACCCAAATATTATGCCTCGTTACTCGAAACGCATATGAAATGTCAATTGCTCCTTTGATCGATAGAGCATCTAATTAACGCGTTGAATTTCAGTCGACAAATCGAAGAACGTTTCAATAAATAAATAAATAAATGAATAAATAAAGGATTATGTGAAATAAATAAATAAATACAGGATTATATGAATCGATGAAATTTCTAGTCAATAAACGTTTGAAATTTTTCGAAACGAAATAATTGGAATATTTTAAAGCGTGTAAAGAGGAATAAAAATTGAACGTACGAGATAATATAAATATAAAATTCGTTTTCAGCGTAGAAACTCTGTTTCATCTTTCCTATTTTAGATTTTTTTGTTTCAATAAAGCATCGCGAAGCTGTAATTAAAACTATCCAAACATTCGTCGATTTGTTGGAGATATTTTCCCGAAAATTGCCTGTGTTTCTACATTCGTATTGCGAAACTAGTCGGTATCTCTTGAAGTGAATTAAAATTGTTGAAGCTCGAGTGGAAATGCTCGCTGATACAGTTCCATTCGGAGAAATTTCATTTTGACTTTCGTGTCTATGGCACAGGATCGAAAAATCACTGCTTTCTTGTATTTCGCAACACTAGAGTAGCACAGAGTAGCTAGCAAATTTTCATTTTAATCATTTAATTTTATAATCTTAATAATTTTCTATCTTTTCTTTTCTCTATCGAATTAAATTTTAATTCTGTTCTAACGTTATCTTATAAACATCAATGACTTCCGAATCTTCTTAAAGAAATTATTATTATTTTTTCTTATTTGTTGGCGAGTTATTAAAAAATTATTAAAAAATTAAAATTAATTTTGTCATTGTCAAATAACAACTATTGTTGGTATTATTGTTTCTTACGACTGGGGTAAATTACTCGACGTACACAATTCGCGTCTCGCTCTTGAATTTGTAAATTCTCCCAGAAAGATGATATTCCAGCTCGCTGATTTTATCATCTTTTTCTCCGTTTCCTCCCTATTCGTTCGTAGTTATAATTTGCAAGGATGATAAAATTCACCGTAAACTTAATTCACCGTAAAATTAAAGAATTCGAAGAACCTTTCCTTCCAGAGTTCTTCGTTTCCCCAGAGGCGGAGCGTTCTTCACTCGAGAGTCGAAAGTTTGTATTAAAAATTATCCCGTTACTCTAGTAATTATCCTCCGTGCTTGTGTTCGTGAATAAAGAAATTCTAGATTCGATAAGGAGAAATTCCCTGTGAATTCAACGTAGAGTCAACATATTTCCGAATAATTCTGGAAATTAGAAAAAAAGAAGCGAAGAAGGATGAAATTTGATGAGTTTCACTCGTCATTAACTTCTCCATTAGATTCTTTACCTTCAAGGTGGCTGAAAATCGAACTTTTATCGTGTCAGTTCCCCTTCCGCCCCCCCCCTCCAAAGAGAGAGCTTTCAGCTCTGCCTCTTCGTGAAATGGCCCTCGCGGAGATCGAATTAATCGCCGGATCAGTCGAACTCCTCCGATAGCGTTTTACACGCTTCACTCCGATACGATTCGATCGAGGGTTGCTTAACCCTCTGTCCAACATTCGTTCCTTCGTTTTTCTTTTTCATTCTTTTTTTTTTCTTCTCTTCTTCTCTTCGCCTCAGTCGCTTTGGTAATCGTGCCGGCGGAGCGTATTAAATAAACTGCTCTTGCGTAACGTAAGCAGATCCAAGTGCCCTCGATCGCGCCACGGGGGAAAATTGAAATTCCTCGTCGTTTGGATCTTGTAAACTTTCACAGACGGCGACGCGACTCGGATATTTAATTTCAACTCGCGGATCCAAGCCGGGGTCTCCGGCCTTCTTATTTCCTCGCGCCTTCAATTTTACTTTTCATTCACCCGGATTTTCACCGAAACCATTTTCAGAAAATAGAATCAGTGTTTACGGACGATTATGGTTAACTCGTGTCAGATTAGCGAAACTGCGATCATTTTGTGTTTTACTCATTTTTTAACCTAGGCTCTGGCCTCCTTATTTCCTCGCGCTTTCATTTACTTCTCGTTGGATTTTTAATTAACTATTCTAGTTCCCTTAGAATTTATCCACTTGTTTCTCTAGTTTTTTTGTTTTTACTTAACTCTTGGATTGTGGATGATTATAATAACTCGTGTCAAATTTAGCGAAATTAGGATAATCTTGAATTTCATTTATTTCAGTTTTACTCGCGCTTCCAATTATTTTTGATATTTTCGTTCCATTTGACTCGGATTTTTAACTAACTATTTTCAGAAATTTACATTTTAGCATTTATCTGTTAGTTTCTCTATTCCTTTTTTTTTTTTGCTTCTATAGTAGAGATTACCCTTGGATTATGGATTATGATAACTCGTGTCAGATTAGTGAAATTAAGGTAATTTCGCATTTCACTTATTTTACTTATTTTTTCAGTCCAATTAAATCCATCTGCTGTTGATCATTGTGTCAAATAATATTTGCTCAAACCTGATGTACACGCTAACGTTCTAATCCATTATTTAAAAAAATTTATAGTATATAGTTTCACATACCAACCCTCCTTGGGCAAATATATCTCTTCGTATTTTGGATCGTGTTATTACAATTAATCAAATCTAATTTTCATACTTTTTCAGGCATTGAACAGTCAGTATCAATGATTCAAAGTCAGTCATTCAAAGTGATAATACAATCTAATAATATAAATTATTATAAATATATAATGAATATAATATAACAAAATATAATATATAATATAATATCAAATATAATATAAAAAGATTATTTATAAATATAGAAAGAGCTCTGTGTTTTCCAGAGCCTATTTTCATTATCGTAATTTAAATCGTAATAATAAAAAATTCAGAACTAGAACTTGCAGTACGATTTCTTTAATTCATCACGAGATCAAGACAATTTATTTACTGCGAAAAGATTCAGAGATAAATTTTGAGAAATTGGCCAATGTTGTTTCTGAGCGACAAGATTCGCATCGTGAATATCGCGAGGCGTACCAACGCGAATTTTATTTGACAAAATTTTATTTGGATTTTAAAATTGCGTGTTGCGTCGGTAACTCGCGACATATTAATACATAATTGGTATAAACGTAGAAATAAACGTGAAAATTGCGTAACCCGGAGATCGCGTGGATTTTGTAACAAATTAATTAGCACGGAACTGGATTAGCAGATATTAACATTATAATTAGAAGCGAGGATACCAGCAAATTGACGTACAAACCTTCGTGTATTCTGCTTTCGTAACAGGAATATACGAATTATTAGACAAATTGGAAACAAAACTGACGTACGTAGATTATATTATATAAAGCTGGAAACAATTTTGGTTTAGTAACAACAACGATATTGAAATAAGTGAAGAGATAGAAATAGTGGAAGCTCGTAAGCTTTGGTATTTCGTCGGAGAAATAACGCGACATTTCCCGACGAGTTCGAAACTAAAATTTTATAGTTTAGATAACTGTCAATACTCTAAATTAAGAAAATCCGAAATTTTCAAAAAGACCGCAAACTCGAAATTTAAAATACTTGCAGAAAGTTGTGAAACACTTAAAATTCTTCGTCTGATTACTGTTATATCGATTAACATATTTTAAAAGGTAATTTTCAACTTTTGCCACAAAGATAGATTTCAAAACAAAAGGCAAAGTCGAAAAAGATATTCAAGTATCATCAGAGCGAATTTCTTCTTTCCTATATCAATGACGCACGACTTGTTTAATTATCTACTTCAGCTAATTAAATAGCCATTCCAATAACGCAACATGTCGCGATTCTAATCTCCTGAAACTCCTGAATCGTTTAACATCAAACACGCCCCGGCTTGTCGTCAAACGATTACCAAGAAAATCCATTAATCAGGAGAAACTGTAACTCGTAATCTAGAGAGATTACATTTACATTAGTTGAATCCGACGGTGTTACTCTTCTATAAAATCAAACGGGGGTTGAAACTCTGTGAGAAATCTCTGACCAGACGAGAGATTCCCTGTAAAAAGAAAATATTTATTTGGGCCAAAAGTTTCTTCCCGCCCATTTTTTTAACAAAACATAGAAATATAAGAGAATACTAATTTCATCAATTTCAAATTAAATTTAAGTTGAAACGTTGAAGTAAAAAGAATGAAAAAGTTACAGTTTTATTTTAGTAGAAAGTGATTTTTGCATTATTTCACTTCAACGTTTCAACTTAAATTTAATTTGAAATTGATGAAATTAGCTTTTTCTTATATTTTTATGTTTTGTATATGTATATTAATATAATATAATTTAATATAATACAATACAATACAATACAATACAATATAATAAAATACAATACAATACAATACAATACAATATAATACAATACAATACAATATAATATAATACAATACAATATAATACAATATAATATAATATAATACAATACAATATAATACAATACAATACAATACAATATAATACAATACAATACAATACAATACAATATAATACAATACAATACAATACAATACAATACAGTACAATACAATATAATATAATATAATATAATAATATACAATACAGTATAATATAATATAAAATATTAATATATTTTATGTTTTGTATATATATACACATATAAATTTCAACTCTTTCATTTACAGGTCAAAATAGTTCTTTTCTCTTCGAGTTTCCATTTTTATGAAAAAAAGACTCCAAACATTTGACACTGACACTGCGAAAAGTATGTCCCCTGAAAAGTTTCTGCGCTGTTCATCGTCGCGCAATTCTCTGGAGAAGAGAGGAATTTGGCGCAATTCCTTTTCTTCGTTATTTCGTCGCTCTTATCTGAAAGTTATCGCGCGATAACAGTTCGTTATCCCTTACGAAGCATTTTGTTCCATGTTGTTCCCCTCGGCGTCGTCGATGGAGATTGGATTGAAAAAGTTGCGAGGCGAATCGCTTTCAAAAAAAAAATGTAAAACAGGCGCGCGCGAAATGCGAGAATCGGGAGAGGAAATTAAATCCGCCGTTAGCTGAAACTTAGTTATGAATCTTAAGTTTCCACTCGTTTCCTCGATGGTCGCGCTGGATAACGCTTTTAAACTCTTTATTAATCTTCGCCAACTGAGCGATAAGATGAAAATCAGTCGTTCAACTCGTTGAAATTCTTCCCTCGTTCGTCCTTATCGTTCTAGTCGCAGAAAGTTTCGATTAGTTGATTAATTGCCTGCGGTTATTCAATTTGCTTTGGGCCAAAGGATCCTTGTAAGTACTTGTAAGCTGTGTAATTGAAATCGGTTAGTTCCTTTTTGGCCACGTCGGGCCTCGAACCGCGTTAAAGCAAATTTTCTGAAACGCGGTTAACATCTGAAATTCATTATTGAAATTACGCGCAACGTGAAAGTCGAAAGTGGAAAGTTCGATGTAAAAAGTGTCAAACGAGTTATTTTTCACGATGTGATGTAAATTTCGAACGCACGTTGCGTTATTACAATTTCAATTAACAGAGAAAGTTTCTCAATTTAGAAAATATCAATATTAGCAATATTTGATATAATAATGGCATTGTTGAGTTGTAATATTATTACGTTCAACATGATTGAAAGCATTGGATTTTATAAGGATGTCACAAAGATCGGATATTATCATATTCAATATTTTATAAGGTTTCCGTATTATATTATCGACATTGAAGATATCTCTTTTGCACAGTACCCATCAGAAAAATAATTTTTCGCCGAGCAAATTGGAGCTACGAATTTAATTATTTTTACGTCTCAGGGAAGTCAAACAAGTACTTGTATTAAAGTACTCTGATTAGGGATCATCTTTTCAATGTGAAGATAAAAGAGGCATGCTTATTTGAATCTCATTTTCTATATTCTTCGCAATCAAAGAGTTCATCTTTTCATCGAGGAAGGTATATCATTCGTATTCCTTTATTCGTTCCTTAATTTTCGTATTTGACATTTTTTTTTTTTATAGAGGAATATTATTTAGATTCAGTTTCGTTACAGAAATTATTCTTCAACGTTCCGCCATAATTGCCAGAAACAGGGACGAGCTGCATTATTGATGACAATGCGTGCTTTAATTTGAATTCGTCCTCCCGGTCGTCAAAGCGATAGCAATAAAGGTCTCGTTAACATTTGGCATAATAAGGCACCCTGTATCATAATTGCCTCCAGGTCACTCAAAATTCTGTCCCTTTTCGAACGTTCTCCGTGAACATTCATCTCTTATCACGCTTTTCGTTATTTCTTTTAAATGGTTTATCGACGATTAAACTTCGTAAAATTCATCTTGATTAATTAGATTTTTCTTCTAGTTATCGAAAAAAAAATAATAATAATAAATTAAGTTTCAAAATTGGAGTTCTATTTGGTTTTTCTCAATTGTAGCTCCAATAATTAAACGTCACAAGATTCATCTCGATCAATCAAATTTTTCCTACAGTTGTTCAGAAGACACAGATTAACCCTTCAAGCTTAGAAATCTGGTTTTTCACAAATGTAGTTTCAATACGATGTCTTCCAATAATTAAACGTCATAAGATTCATCTTAACCAATGGGGTCCTTCTTCTAATCAAGACATAAATTAAGCTTTACAAGCTTAGTTCTATCTGCTTTTCATAATAATTGTAGCTTCAGCAATTCAATAATCTTCGCAAAATTCATCTCGATCAATCAGATTTCGAGATCAAGATCAATTTTATCTCTAGTAATTCAAAAGATGAATTGATCCTCGACCTTGTAATTGGAGTTCCGCATGGTTTTCTTTTTACAATTCGTGTTTCAATAGTGAAACTTCACTTCATAAAGTTCATCCTGGTCGAACTTTTCTTTCGATTCTCCAAAAATATATAAATTAATCCTGAAGCTCAGAGTTCCATTTGGTTTTTCACAATTGTAGACTAGACTTACCTCGATGCACAATGTTCCTCAGAACTGCAGTTCCAGTGCTGGACGTATCTTTCTAGTTCTTCGGAACTTCTTCTTCCTGGATTTTTACAATGGCTTGGCTTCGAAAGAGTGTTGAAACCTATTTCTTTGCGCTATCAAATAATATTGAAGAATGTATCCTCTCGATTTAGCGTCAAATTATAATAGAATTACCTTATTAATGTATTTTAATTTAAATTTTATCAAATTATTTTATTAAATTTTACTAAACTTTGTTCTATTTTTTCAGAAAGTTAATTAATTTTATTGAATTTTATTAAATTTATTATTTTGTACATTTATATTATATTTACTATTTTTACATTATTTTTTTCAGAAAATTAATCAATTTTATTGAATTATATTAAATTTTATTTCATTCTTTAAGAAAGTTAATTATTTCTAACAGCACAATCAATGGCATATTTACTGTATTCAGGAGGAATGTAATAAATATAATAAAGGAAAGGTCGTAATTGTATTGCAAAATATTACCAAATATTACAAATATTACATTATTAAATATTATTTAAAGTATTCTATTAAAAGAATCGATAATATATTTGTTGCATTCAGGAAGGATAAACATGAAAAGGAAAATCAGTGACTTGTAAAGTGTGTGCGCTGAAGATTATGTCAACTTGTTACGAATTGGTTCTTTGACAGATATGTTCTTCCTCAGATATAATTTCTTCGTTTTCTTAATGTACAGTTTTCGAACAAAAGTGATGTTCCTTTTACAATCTTGATCTCAAAAGAAAAAAAAAAATGAAACAAGCTTTTCTCTTTTAAATGTTTCTCGATTTACTGAAAAATTGTGGCATTGTAGTACGAAGTGACACATTCGTTGTATAATATTTGGAAAGGACGTAAAATAATCTCTTTTAACTTACAGTCTCAATACGACGTATTTTTCAACGTTTTTTTATTTACCAAAGTGATTACATATCGATACGAATCCTTCGCGATGCATCATCCTTCTCATCATAAAACCAGTGACGCGAATTAAAATTAATCTAATAGCTGTCTATTATTAATTCGAAATCCGATATGAATCGCGAATGAATATTCAATCACCGAGATTCTTCAGTATTAAAATACCCGTATCGATATTTTATTAAATATTTTATCCATCCATGAACGAGATATTGCACATCGCACAGTTTTATCTCAGCAGAAGCAATTTTACAGTTATTGTATCTACGTTTAGCATTCAACTGAGTTTTCTCTGACGTAACTAAAAATGTAATAAAAATAAAACTGCTGATGTAATTCAATTGAACATTTGACACTTAATGGAGCAACGAAGAAAAATATATCCGCAGGATTCGTAATTAAACTACCAAGAGTCAAAAAAATATAAATATAATTAATTAACATTAATATTAATATATAAATAATAAATATAATATAATTAACATTGATATTAATATAATTAATTAACACAAATACAGTTCAACATTTACATCGAGTTTCGTAAGTTTATATCTCCCGTAATTAACATGAACGTCGTGCCAAGACTAAAATAATAAATTATTATTATTTATTCTTTACGAGCTTCCACAAAACTGACGTAATTTGTATTTAGATCGAAGTAGAATTGATTCCTAGCCAACTAGAAAATTCTAGATTGTCAGAACGCTAATGAAAGACCAGCAACAAAAGCTTAGGTTATTGCTTTCCGTAGTAAGATGATTTCATTGTTCGACTTCGTCTCACATCGTAGTTAACAACATCGGCGTCGTGTCAAAAACTAAATTAATTAATACGCTTCAGTCAACGGAAGATTCTAGATTAACAGATCCCCATTCAAAGAAGAGCAACAAAGGATAACTTCACCTAATTGGATAGGAAGAGTATCAATAATTTTGGAACACGTGTAATACGAGGCGTAGCAAAGTCAACAAGACGATCGAGAGGCTGTCTTCGCTTTTTCATTCGTCGTCTGTCGTCACGCAAGGGCGAAGCTCGTTCTGAAGCTTCAATTTAATCCAACGCTTCGTCTTTCACGCTTCTTCTCACGCTGGGATGAGAAACTTCGTGATTAACCTGATCTCGTCGGTAATTTTATTATTTCACATTGCGTGTGAAATTCCTCGAAGGCACTGAATTGGCCAGCATGTAACTTCAAATCTCATTTTTCAATTTGACGAAGATTTGAAGGAAAGAAAGGGAAAGAGATCTTCATCGTTACTTGTGCGCGCCATTTTTAGGTTAGGACAATCGTTCAATTTCTAAATGCCAATCGAAGAAAATTAGCCTGTCGTTATCGAGTACGACTGATTTGAACTGAGTAAGTTCAAGAACCGAGTTCTTTTGAAGTAAAAAGAGTTATGTTATACTTGCAATTAGTTCCTTCGTGTTTTATTGGTTTTTCGTACTTTGACTAAACATAACAGCCTAGGTTCTGAATATATAGTGACGCAAGCGATATCAAAAGTTCTTTGATTTTTTCGATTCCTGGTTAAAATAAAATAAAGAAATAAAAAAAAACATAAAGGAAGATATCTGTAAAATAAAAATAGAGGAAGATTCGACTTTCAAAATATTTTCAAGACTCGTCTCGATCCGTATCGAGTATCCGGTGTTGAAAGTGTCGAAAAGTTTCATAATTTTTTCGATCTCCTGTTACAGTTAATAAACTAAAGAAATGGAGAAAGATATCTTCGACTCTCAAAATATTTTCAAGACTCGTCCCGAATACTCAAATACGGTATTAAAAATGTTAAAAATTGAATCACCAAAATGGTCAAGACGACCAGTTTATAATTTTTTCAGAGTAGCTTTGCAGAATCGTTATGTCGCGTTTTTAGAGATTTTAATGACTTTTGTAAACTATACGAATAAAGCGTTGCGTCCTTTATTCTATTATAAATTTCTTTCTCTGCCTCGCACTTTAATTTCTGTGATATCACTTTTATACCTTGATCGTCGGTAGTTTTAGTGTTAACTGTTAAAAGATTCCCCACTAAAGTTAATAAACTAAGAGAAAAAAAAAGATGGGAGATAGTATCTTCGTTTCTCAAAATATTTCCAAAACTCGTCCTGATCTCTCGATCCACGTCGGATATTCTCGACGTGAAATTAGTAGACGTCGGTCGTAACGCGCGGTAATTACAGGAAACGATCCGCGCAGAGAGCGCAAAACAGATCGTGTGCCGTGATCATGGCGTCGTTTGACCTGGATTCTGTGATTAGGTCTCTCTCCTCGCAAGTTCACACTCGACTTTGACGAGCCTCGTCTCTCGTCTGTAATTCGTCGCTCGTTACCTTTCGAGCTTGATTGAAAGAAACGTCAAAGTGGCTCGCGTGAAAGTGAAACCATCGGACAGCATGGCTCGCAGACGGGACGAGAAAAACACGACGAGAGTAATTCAGAAGTTTTTTTTTTCTCTCTCTTTTTATCACGCTACTGGACTTATTAGCAGCATGCACATTGCCACGGATACTAGCGGTACAGAGAAAAATTCACATGCTTTTTGTCTTAAAGATCACACAACTATGAGACATATTTTACGTTTACACACTTGTAATTAGAACTTGAGGATATTGTTAAATTGTTGATAGTCATTGCTAAGCACCCGATGCAAATTAATTGTAGACGCCAACTGTGGTTTTTAAGAAATTTGCGAATACACCTCTCTAAATTCCTCTGCGGTTTCAGTTCAGTTCTAGAGCAGAGGTCACGGCTATTTAAATTCATGGGTGATTTAAATCCAGATGTTAAAGAAATGGAGAAAGATATCTTCGACTCTTCAAATATTTTCAAGACTCGTCCCCGGTGTTGAGAGTTGCGATTCAGATTTTATCGTGCAAAACCAGAGGCTGAGGTAAGAGACGAGATTGTCAAAGTAATTGACAAAATGCTTCTTGCGAAAGTTTGAACGTCGAAAGTTTTTATTAGAGACGAGGTAAATTTCACGTCTCAAAATAGATTCTTTGCGTCTTCAATTGCGCCACTTTCCTCGCTGTAGACGCGACGCGTCTGTTTGTTTATTGTTCGTTGTGTGAAAAATTGCTGGAAACTTTAAGATTTGCTTTAAATGTGAGTACCGTAACTTCGAGAGTTCATCATTTCTATCTGGGCAATCTACTCCATTTTATAATATATATATTATTTTATTTTATTTATACTTTGTATTTATATATTTTTATATGTATTATACATATTTATATTTTTATTTAAAATTTATATTTTATACTCAAATTCAGTTTGTTACTATGACTGACTTTAATATTAACCTTATTCTGTGTATTATACTTATTAATATCTATATTGAGTGCCTGATACACTGAAACTAACAAGATTGAAATATAAAATTTGTTTATGATACAGTGGAAAGCACATTTTCATTTATTTATATTTATATTATTGTTTTATTTACATACTCGTTTGAACATACGCCACTGTTGGCTTATAAAATTTCTGTTAAAAATTACGAGATGATCGTTTTAATCACTCTGGTAATTCTAGCATTAGAATAGTTAAAAAGAATAGATAAGAACTCGAGTCAGTTTGCATACAAAAATATGCAATTGGTGGTAAATAATATGACAAATAATATTAATTTTACGAGTCCAATTTTACTTGTCGAATTAAAATCATATTCATCAAATAATAAATAAATTTATGACAAAGCAGCAGAAAGTCAGTATCAATAGTGAAAATCATAATCGAACTTACACTTCTCTTATTGCAAACCAATGTTAGCGCAAATCCAAAAGTTTCCAGAGACACTTGTATAATGTCAATTGTTTTGTTGAAATCGATACGACGACGATTATAATAATAATCGTATAAGTGATGCTCAATTTGACAAGGTGTATAGGAGTCCAACTAACCAATCTAGAATTTTAGGATGCACGTGAAAGCTTGGAGATTACAACAATTATACCAATTCCGGTAATACACAAGACTATTGAGTAGATTCTGAGAATATTCTCAGAGATTGAAGCAACCACGATTTAGAATCCGGAATCTAGATGAACACGAAGATCCGGGATGAAGGGTTTAATGTCTGAAGTTTAATTAAAGAAAATTTAAGTCCGGATATTTGTGCTCATAATCGGCTTAACGATGCTCCGCAAATCAAGAGATTTTGAGAAATCCAGGATTCCAATCATTATTCTTTAGCACCGTGGCGTTTAAAATCAAAGTTCCAGGTTTAGCCTTTTCTTTTTGGAATTTCCAATTTTTTTTCTTTCAGGACTGTGGTGTTTAAAATTAAAGTTCCAGGTTTTTTTTTCAATTGTAGAAATCCAATTATTGTTCTTCGAATTATTCTTTAGTCGTTATTTTTTAGAATTGTAATGTTTAAGATTAACGTTCCAAGTTTAGTCTTGTTTTCTTTTGGAATTTTATTTCGAGAAACCTAGGACTCGAATCGTTATTTCTTAGAACCGCGGTGTTTAAAAGTAAGATTCCAGGTTTACTTTCTCTTTTGGAATTTCAGGATTCCAGTTATTATTTTTTGAGAACTGTGACGTTCGAAGTTATTGCTATTGGTATTCTCTTTTCTTAATTCCGGGATTCCAATCATTATTAAAATCGTGGCGTTTAAAATTAAGATTTCTAGATTTAGAATTTAATTTTACAAAGTTTCGGGATTAGAGATTGAGTTTCTTAAGATTTTGGTATTCAAAGTCGCGAGTCTGGAGTTTTTTGGCGCTTGCAGTGATATTTTCGGTGATTCCAGAAATTTCTCGAGTCGAAATTCTTGGATTTTGGACATTTTTTTCAGAATTCCTCGATTCGAGGGACCTTTAAACCTCTTCGTGGATCTTAGGAATTTTTCCAATTTTACTTGTTGCGTTTTCAGGATTGTCCCGAATTAAAAATTCTAGGCACGAGAATCGAGTCTCAATTCATTATTGAAAGTTTCCAATGAAGATTCCCAGAATTTTGCAGTGTAAGGTAATCGTGATTTGGTCAATTTAACGAAATTTCTGCGGGAGCAGAGCGGTTAGTCGAAATCACGCCGGTAGAAATAAATGGATCATCCTGATTTCTACATTGAAGGTGACTTCAATGGTTCATTGTGAACATTGACCGCAGTCGGTGAATTCAACGACTCCTGATTTACATAGACACTAGTCATTCAAACAAATGGACTTCCAAACGTTTTTGTTCCTTCGTTTCTCGTTTTATCATTGATTGTCAGCACGAAAGTTTCGAATAATCGTTCTCACTGCTACGATAAATTTCTCTGTGAGATTTTCAACTGCTCGACGAACAATTTACCTTCGATATTCCACTCTGACACAAAAAATGAACAATCATAATTTCTTTTAAAACGTGTATTTACACGTAATATTCATCGTGGTGAAAACGTTTATCAAAACGATAAGTTCTTTCAGTAGTGATTTCATTTGCTCGTCTCGTTCATTCGATTTACTCTTTATTTCTTCCCTCGCGTAATTGCAGTTGTGCCAAATAAAGAATGAAAGGAAAATCGATTCAACGATGAAAAAAAGAAAAAAAAAGAATCACGAGTGATATTTCGGTCGAACACGGTGAATAGGGATGTGTTTATGTAATAGTAATACGCAGGCACTATTGCATCGCGAATTGGACAAAGCCTCAGCATTTTGAAATAAAACACTTTAGTTGAATAACGACGTTGTTATTGTTGCTCCTTTCTGGAACACAGCGTGAACGTCTATTTTACACGAGGATTCATCGTTTTTCTATATTGTTTCTCCACATTGTTCTTCTTTATATTGTTGTTTCGAATTTATTTGCAGCAGAGTACCTTTTATATTCGTGTGTAGGAGCTGCACTGTCATTGATATGCCGAAGTAAATTTATTATAGTGAATTTTCACCCAATTTCAAAAATTCTGTATTCTCGTATCGTTGTGTCGTATAATTTATTAAACGGCCGTCGATTGGTTGACTGGAGGATGAAGCTCTATTTGAGAATCGTCAAAGAATCGACGAAATTTAGTTTTTCATACTTGCTGAAAATTTATCTATCATTTCTCTTTAACGCTGGAACTACCAAATGGTCAAAGTGACCAATTTATAATTTTTTATTAGATGTATTTTTTAAAGATTTAGGTAAAATATGTATAAATAAAAGCTAATGTATATTATATATATAATTTATAATTATAATATATTATATATATTTAAATAAATATATATAAATAAAAACTTGCATATTGTATTATATTATGTATTATATATATATATATATATTTGTAATTATAATATATTATATTATATATATATATAATATACATTGTACTGTATTATATTATAAAGTTTCTCTATTTTTTGGACATGTCAGTGTCTCTGATAAAAATTTTATGGTTGAATCGTCGGTAGAATTCTACCGTTAAAGATCTTCTCTTCCTTGTTCAATGCATCGAATGACATTTTCGTACGAATGAAATGAGAAATTTATGCTTCCTAATTGTCAATCCGCCAGGCGCTGATCATAAGATTTCTTCTTATAAAAATGCTCCTGTGCTCGAAGGTTCTTGCTCGAGAAGTACCAGATTTTCTCCGCGCGAAGGAAAACATGTTTGTGAAATTCAAACCCACTCTGTGCATACGTGGAAGTTTTCATCGTTTAAATATACTTCGGGAGAAATACGAAACGTCATCAGAGACGAAAACTTGTTTCCCTGCCGGTGTTCCCCGTGTTTTTCTAGGAATGTCAAGTAATTCCAGACGTTGCACAACTCTTTGATCCGTATTGGACTCTTTGATCCTAACCTCTCAAGATTGGGAGACTCGAAACGAGAATCTCGAGTCTCGATTGACTCTTCAGACGCTTTTTACTCGACTGAAAGCAAACGCTTGACCAAATAAACATTTTCCATGCAATAACAAGATGCCGTGCTTCTTTTTGAAAAAAGAAAAAAAAACTCGCGAGGGCAGAAGTAACGATTTTTATCCAGATGTTTAATGAGAAAAGAACAATTTATAAAACGTGATTTTTACGTTTAATTTAAACGCAACATCGCAGATTTGTGACACTCAGTTACTTTCAGTGCTAGTAATTTCTTCCCCCAAATTTATTATACGGTTTAAATAGATTGAATTATTTAAATGGATTAAATTTAAAATGGGAAACCTTCAGTGCCAATAATTTTTTCTCAGATTTATTATAAGCTTTGAATAGATTCGATTATTACAAAATTTAAATACATTAAATTTAAAATAATTTTTTTCCGAATTTATTTAAATAGATTAAAATTATTACAAAATTCAGATTTAAATAAATTAAATTATTGCAAAATTTAAATAGATTGAATTTAAAATAAAAACCAGTCACTGTTAATCATTTTTTTCAAATTTATTAAATAGATTCAATTATTACAAAATTTAAATAAACAGTCACTGTTAATAATTTTTTCCCCAAATTTATTTAAATAGATTAAAATTATTACAAAATTAAGATTCAAATAAATTAAGTTATTGCAAAATTTAAATGGATTGAATTTAAAATAAAAACCAGTCACTGTTAATCATTTTTTCAAATTTATTAAATAGATTCAATTATTACAAAATTTAAATAAACAGTCACTGTTAATAATTTTTTCCCCAAATTTATTTAAATAGATTAAAATTATTACAAAATTAAGATTCAAATAAATTAAGTTATTGCAAAATTTAAATGGATTGAATTTAAAATAAAAACCAGTCAGTGTTGATCATTTTTTTTCAAATTTATTATAAGATTTAAATAGATTCAATTATTACAAAATTTAAATAGATTAAATTTAAAATAGTAAACGGTCAGTTACTTTCACTGTTAATAATTTTTCCCCCAAATTTATTTAAATAGATTAAAATTGTTACGAAGTTCAGATTTAAAATTAGGATTGAAATAAATTAAATTATTGCAAAATTCAAATAGATTGGATTTAAAATACAAAACAGTTAGTTACTTGCAGCGTTAATAATTCTTTTTCCAAATTTATTATAAGATTTAAACAGATTAAACTGTTGCAGAATTTAACCGGATTAAATTTAAAATAGAAAACTTCTTGAAAAAAGGAACAATTGTTCAACCATTCGTCATTTTACCTAGATATTAAAGAAGAAAGTAGTCTCGACCTGTCTTTTCAACGCCGATCGATTTCAGCCCACGTATTTCGTGAACGTTCCGCTCTTTGTTGAGACATGTTTGACAATATCCCTTTGCAGTTGCGCTCGAGTATGTACCTATTCACATTGACCTGCACTTATGGTTCTCCGCAGAATGCTTTCTCTGTCCATAACAATAATCTATCATAACTTCGACGCTTTTGCATTCAACTAACCGCGAAAGCGCTGCTGATAAATCTAGGAATTATTGTTAAAAGTTAACGAGAAAATCTTTGCAAGTTACGATCTAAACTCGGAGGAGGATTTTCGCAAAGATCGGCCTGTTTCTTTCCATCTGTTAGTTCGAAACTAACGTTACCAGCGTGTTTCATCATATTCCATCGAATATGTTACACGTTACACGTTAATTGAGGAGATTATTCGTGAAAGCGCGCTTTTCAGAGGAAAGGGGGAGGCAATTTGAAAAATTTTTCAATCGAACGCGAACGGGTGAGAAATATTCGAGAGCTTCGGAAATTTTTGAAATATCGGCCACTGCTGCGTGTGCCTGCGTTTTCGCCATACTCGGGGAAAGTAAAATAATTAATCTTTGTTCTCGATTCGCTGGGCTGAAAAATTTCAATGTTTTCCAACAGTTTTGGATATATCGGCCTGATTGGAGCGATACTCGCGCAGATTGATTTTTATCGTTAAATATAATCGAGGATCCCACGACCGAGAGTGCGTCGCAAAAGTTTCTACCTTTTTGAATTATTTTCAGTTCGCGTGGAAGTTGCAATCCAAAATTCAAAGAAATAGTTGCAAACCGTCTATCTATCATTCGTATTTGCCGCAATGAAAATTCAATCCGTCAGTCATCAAAATTTTCAAACGCTGTATCAATATTGTTGTTAACATATTTCATAATATATAATCTATAATATATTATATTATATATATTCTATAGTAAATAATATTATAATATATTATATCATATATCATATATAATCTATAATAAATATCAATAATCGTTCGTTTCTAAGCTCTGGAAAATCAAAAGCGTATTTTTTAAATACGTTCTTTTTACTTTCAAGTGGAATGTATTACGAAGTTTGATGTTTAGCACTTTCGGAAACATTATTTTCTTAATCGTTGCTCGTTATAACCCGACGAAGATGAATCGCAGCGTTGTGAAATCACTCAAGTAGAACCGTCATCTGCGTTACAGCCGGGGCACGAATAAAAACCAGCGTCGAATCAACCCGAGACCCCTCAGTCCCTTTTAAGCTTAAGAAGAACATTCGTCCTATCGCCTGTAATCTACCTGATCGACCAATCGACGCGGACCAACGAGAGAAGCGAAACATTCGTTCAGCGAAACAGAAGATTCGTAGATTTTTACCAAAGCGATTGTCACGATTTCTACGTACCTGTAATCAGCTGATTCACTGATTCATCCGGGGCCATTTTCAAAAAGAAAACCAATTAATTGAAAAGTCAAAGTCAATTAACGCAGAAAGAGAGAGAGAGAGAGAGAGAGAGAGAAAGAAAAGGTCGAGGAGAGGAAAAAGGAAGGAAGACAGAAGAGAGAGACAGACTCGTGATATTTTTTAAATCTTTATAAATCCGACGTAACGATCGTGAGCATCGAACGAGACCTCGACGAGATCTCTCGAATTTTTTATTATCGAAAGACGATAAAGCACCGAGGCGGCTCTCCTGGACACGATCGCTTCGTATTATCGACGGCGTGTTGAAAGAAAAAAAAAAAAATTGAGAGAGAGAGAGAAAATAAATAGAGCGAAGTGTTTAGTGCGAAACGATCGGCAGGTATTGTGCACAGCCACGTTTCAGAACGAAAAGTGTGTGTTATAATACTTGTTGCACGAAATGTCTTGAGTGTAAGTTGGTGTATTTCTGAATTAACATCGCGCACACACAGTTGTACGCGTTGCACGTTCGAGCTTCCTGCGGCTCGACATGGTTCGATGTGGAGAGACTACTCTCTCGTTTAACTCTTTCGTGCAAGCTGCCTCTTGATAATTCGATCGATCGATTCCATTTCACGGTTTTCTTGCTTCTTTCTGGAGAACTGTAATTCCTCAGTTTCCAAGTGTTTTCATTTTTCCTTTCTTCTTGCTTGTAAAGGAAATTGTGTTCGAATTCGAGATTTTTCGAAATCGAGACTTCGAAACAAATTTGAGAATTCACCGAAATAGCTTCGAGTTGTCGTAGTTTGAATTTGCCTCTTTTGGAACATCGATTCATCATTTCCAAGATCTTTCGAGAGAACGTACATTCCTTTTCTCGATTAAACGTAAAGCATTTCCAATTTGACTCTTTCAATTTTGCTTTGTTCTCTTTTTTGGGACAACAAAATTTGAAACAATTTTAAATTTCGCAATTGAATTTGGAACGATTGAAATTGTCCCAGTCGAAAACTATGACGATCGAAAAAAATAGTAAAAGAAATTTGTACGAACGCGCGAAAGGGTTAATATCTCTGCTTTTGCATGCTGCGTTGTTCATTTGTCGTGTCGCCAATTCTTTAGCAATTTTTTACGTACGTAAAAAATACGTACAATTTTTTATGTACGTAAATTTTATATGTGTACAATAGTACATACATTTATATTGTTACGTTGATATACATTTCATAAATTTTAATACAGTAACAATTTTAAATCGAAAAGGTCGAATATACGTATACGTATGTCTTTTCAATTTGCGAGTATTTGGAATGCGAAAGTTGAACGTGTACAATAGTACATACATTTATATTGTTACGTTGATATACATTTCATAAATTTTAATACAGTCACAATTTTAAATTGAATATACGTATATGTATGTCTTTTTAATTTGTGAGTATTTGGAATGCGAGAGTTTGTCGTTTATTAAACCACGGTTCTCCCAACGTCGTGTCGAGTCGTTCAGTTTTTACTGTTACTGGCGTCGCTGCTTTGAAATTTCGTTTACAACGTAACGAGACCACGAATTTTCTTTTATCAACGCGCAGAATGTATATCGGAATATTGATCGATATTATGAGATTGCCACGATAATTGAATAGCCGGGAACCAATTTCGCAATCGCGTTTGTCTCCTTTTGTCAAAAAAACAACGAGACACCGGTTTCAATTCACTTCTTTCGTCTCTTTTTGGCGCGATACTGATTTTCGACTTTACACCGGTGTTATTGTAATGGATATTATAGGGAATTAAATTAATTATTGAATGGGATTTTCCTTTGGAATTTTCGTTCAATTTCCCGCGTTAAAGGGAGTTTTTCATTGGAGGGAATTTTCATTTTCGTTGAATTCGTTCATTTTTAGTTGTGTCGTTTGATCGAACTTTCTCTGGTGATCAAATAAAATAAAATATTGTACACTTCAGGATTTAAGTATACTTTTATCAATGTGTACGTAAATGTTGTTTACATTTTTAATATAGGTATTATATTTTTTCAATATTATAGGTTTTAATATAGGTGTTATATTTTTTCAATATAATAGATTTTTAATATAGGTGTTATATTTTTTTAATATAATAGGTTTTTAATGCAGGTGTTATATTTTTTCAATATAATAGGTTTTTAATATAGGTGTTATATTTTTTTAATATATTAGGTTTTTAATGCAGGTGTTATATTTTTTCAATATAATAGGTTTTTAATATAGGTGTTATATTTTTTCAATATAATAGATTTTTAATATAGGTTTTATATTTTTTCAATATAATAGGTTTGCATTTTTTTAATATATCGTTTTCGATACTCGCAGATGATACTTCATGTTTTTTTGACGATGAAATTTTCCGCTTTTAGACTACGTGATACCTTCTTGTGCAAATATCTAATATTCATGGTATCTGTATCATATTAATTACCATGTTGAACATATGTACATATGTATGTTTATATTATTCTTCAGCGCTTGAAATGATTACATGATAAATATGGAACAAAATACTATTATCATTTTATCGTCACCAGGATTATTATACGTAGGGAGTGTTTCTTCGCGCGTTGTTGTTTATAAATACTTTAAATTTCGTACATGAACGCACAACGACAAATACATCTGTTATCCCGGATTTATTCGAATTTACTTTCCTAACGAGAAAAATATTTACATATCAAATATGGAAAATCATAACATTTGCATTAAATATTCAACGTTACGTCAACGAGAAAATGCTTCTAGTTTCATGCGTCGAATGATTTGAATCTTATAAATTATTTTCATTTCAGAGTAGGACATATTCGTCTTCAGATAATTACAGGAATTATTTAAAACAGGAAACTTGTAATATTTACAAATTCTTAGACTACACATTGTATATATTCTCTCTCTATTATTAAACTACACATTATGTATATTTTCTGACATATCCATTCATTGGTAATTACATAAACAAAGGAAATTTAAAATAGAACATATTTGTTAAAAAAAATTACAAAAATTATTTACCCACAGAAAGTTGCAATTCAACAAATAGAAATATTTGCAATATTTGCAAATTCTCAGATTATTAGACTGTACACTGTGTATATTCACTGATACTCTATATTCATCAATGATAAATTATACGAGAGAGACAATAAAAGATAAAACATATCTGTCTCCAGAAAAATTGCTAAAATTATTCAAGAAATAGAAATATTTGCAATATTTGCAAATTCTCAGATTATTAGACTATACATTGTGTATATTCTCTGACACATTATGTTCATTAATGATAAATTATACAAGAGAGACAATAAAAGATAAAACATATCTGTCTCCAGAAAAATTGCTAAAATTATTCAAGAAATAGAAATATTTGCAATATTTAAAAATTCTCAGATTATTAGACTGTACGTTGTGTATATTCACTGACACTCTATATTCATCAATGATAAATTATACGAGAGAGACAATAAAAGATAAAACATATCTGTCTCCAGAAAAATTGCTAAAATTATTCAACAAATAGAAATATTTGCAATATTTAAAAATTCTCAGATTATTAGACTGTACGTTGTGTATATTCTCTGAAACACTATGTTCATCAATGATAAATTATACAAGAGAGACAATAAAAGATAAAACATATCTGTCTCCAGAAAAATTGCTAAAATTATTCAAGAAATAGAAATATTTGCAATATTTGCAAATTCTCAGTTTATTAGACTGTACGCTGTGTATATTCACTGACACTCTATATTCATCAATGATAAATTATACGAGAGAGACAATAAAAGATAAAACATATCTGTCTCCAAAAAAATTGCTAAAATTATTCAAGAAATAGAAATATTTGCAATATTTGCAAATTCTCAGATTATTAGACTATACATTGTGTATATTCACTGACACTCTATATTCATCAATGATAAATTATACGAGAGAGACAATAAAAGATAAAACATATCTGTCTCCAAAAAAATTGCTAAAATTATTCAAGAAATAGAAATATTTGCAATATTTGCAAATTCTCAGATTATTAGACTGTACATTGTGTATATTCTCTGACACACTATGTTCATTAATGATAAATTATACAAGAGAGACAATAAAAGATGAAATATATCTGTCTCCAAAATATTGCTAAAATTATTCAACAAATAGAAATATTTGCAAATTTTCGGATTGTTAGACTGTACATTCTGTCATTAGATTGTACATTCTCCGACACGCTGCGTCCATTGGTAATCAGGCAAACAGAGAGACAATGCAACGATCGACGTTAATTAACCAGTCCGCTATTAGCTGGTCTGGAAAATCTGACGTATTAATCCAGGAACTGTTACGGCCGTCCTTGTACACATGTGTTTGCAGCCATACGTTTCAGGGATGAGATTACGACATGTCAGACACTATTGGACCAGAGCTGTCGAATTTCTCTCAAGTACTAACTACATTTCCAAAGTTTCTTCTTCGCTCACCGTGAAGAAGAAACTAAAGTGAAAGCCACCAGTCTCGATCATAGTTTTCAACTGTGGTTCACGGATTAGGAAGGATTATTGCTTTCTCGGTTTCTCGATTGACGTCAGATCGGCTGATGTAGCACTATCTTCGTATTATTATATTTTTTCTAACACTTCAGATACTTGCAATATAAATTATATTATTTCGGTTTGTTCATATTTATTTTGTAATGTGCAGTTTGATGGGTAATAATAGGTGACAGGTAATTTGGCAGGTGACGTAATAGGTAATTTAATACGTAATCTTTTATTTTTTTTACAATTGTCGTAATTTAATACGTAATTTCCCATTTCTTTTTCTTTTATAATTGTCGTCGTAATTTAATAGGTAATTTGATACGTAATCTTTTATTTTTTTATAATTCTCGTCGTAACTTAATAGGTAATTTGATACGTAATCTTTTACTTTTTTATAATTGTCGTCGTAATTTAATAGGTAATTTAGTACGTATTCTCCCATTTCTTTTTATTTTTATAATTGTCGTAATTTAATAGGTAATTTAATACGTAATCACCCTTTTTTTCATAACTATCGTCGTAACTTAACAGGTAATTTGATACGTAATCTTTTACTTTTTTATAATTATCGTCGTAATTTAATAGGCAATTTAATACGCAATCTCCCATTTCTTTTTTTTTTTTATAATTTTCGTCGTAATCTAATAAATAATTTAATACGCAATCTCCCATTTCTTTTTTTTTATAATTTTCGTCGTAATTTAATAAATAATTTGATACGTAATCTGCCATTTCTTTCTTTCTATAATCATCGTTGTAACTTGACAGGTAACATAATAGGTAATTTTAACAGGTAAACATTTACCTTTTTATATTTGTAATCATCGTCAATTCGTTAGGACAGTGGTTCATCTAGAGAAAAGTCGTCGCTGTAAAGATCAACTGTAACAGAAATTAATAATGAAAATGATGAAAATGTCACAACACGCGTGACGCGACTGCATTATACCAGAGGAACAATGCCGCAGTGTTACGTTGCACATGCAACGTCCCGTACGAAATTTCCATATACCCTCGGAAAGAATAAATGTTCCATCGGCATCGTACGTTGGATTCAGCTTGGTTCAACGCCCCTGCGAAACTAAAAAAAAGATTTCTCGAACGTGGAAACGCGAACTGTCATGCGAGTTCTCGTGCATACACGCGAGAACGTTGGAATTGCGTGTACCCGGGAACCCGAAACAAACAGTTCGGTTAACAAACTGGACGCCTGCATTGCGGTATGGAAAACACCAAAAACTCGCCGGGCTTTCATCGTGCTCGCTTTCACCGCGAGCATTCTACCATGTACTTCTGTTTACTCGAATTTGTTTCGACTTTTTTTCCATGCACTCGTGCGTACAACGGAGGTGCTATACTCTCGCGATACTACGTACTGGCTTTCTAGCTTTTGCAATGCTCGTTGCGAATGCCAAAGACAGATCATTTCGACGTGGATTTGCCATTCAATTCGAGAGAGTCTCAAGTAATTTACGAAAGACGATAAATACCGGAGGAGTACTAATATCGTGAGAATGAAATTTTCCAGTAGGCGAAAATTGGTCGAAGGGGAGAGCTATTCGTTCAAATTTGCAAACACATTATTTGTTTCTGGATTATTATTATGGTTATTGTTATTATTAGATGAGGTGAGATTAACAGCGCACGAAAGACGGAAAATATAGTAAAAAGAGAAAGGGAAGAACGTGTCACGTGTTAGGGTTATTGAATCCTAGAGGATTTGGTTAAATCCTCTGAGAAAAAGTCGACACTTTCAGGGTATCGATTTGGCTAATCTGGTAATCCATGCTAGCCATAATTGATGGCAAAAATGTTGGCCTCTATCTAACAAAATCTGCACACAGATTTATCACGTATTTATCGTAGTACAAAAAAAACTTTTACTTGTACGAAAATAAAAAAATATATTCCTTCAACATGTTTTTTTATTTATTATTATTCATTTATATATTATTTACTTTTATTTATTATTATTTATTTGTATATTATATATTATTTATTTTATTGTATATTATTTATATTTATTTATTATCGTTCCTGGTCATTAATGCTTTGATGATTGACAGCAGGAAATATTAGCCTCTTTCTAATGCAAGTGCATACAGATTCATTTGCCTTTATTTAAAAACAGGTGTGAAATTAATTTTCGTTACTTGCATGAAAGTCGAAAAATACATTCTTTGAACGCGTTCTTAAATATGTTTGTTGATACTTTGACGACCGACAGCTAAAACATCGGTCTTTTTCTAATACATTTAGCAGACAAGTGCAAAGTTTATTCGCGTCTTTATTTATTTAAAAAGAGACGTGAAATTAATTTTCGTTACTTGTAGAAAACATGTTCCTTTTATTTGTTCATTCTACATATGTTTATTGATATATTTTTCTCAACGATTCGTTTCTATACATTGATAGACAGGGTGTCCATAAAGTCTCTTTACAATTTCAAAAATTTATTACGAAGGCAGATGAAAAGACAGATAAGTAAAAATTATTTCAAAATAATACATATATATTTAGGTTTACGTGAGCATCATTAGTTGCACGAAGCACATCAAGACGGTACTCAATTTCTTACCATGTTAGCTGTAGCATATCCTCATCAATGGTGACAATGGCATCAGTGATCCTTTGCTTTAGATCAGTGATGTTCCGTACATTTGTTCAATGCAAAGAGAACTTAAATATATACGTCTTATTTTTCAATAATTTCCACTTATCTGTCTTTTCACTTGCCTTCGTAATAAATTTTTGAAATTGTAAAGAGACTTTAGGGACACCCTGTATTTTTCTCAACTGTTGGTCTCTATACGTTCTTTGCTTCTAGTCCGACATTTCTCTATTCATTATAAAGAATTCAGGAACGGTGACATCGTTTCACGATGGCAGGCGTGATTCGGGGCCATCTCGGTCTCTCTCTTTATTAATGTCGCGCTCGAGAAAATGGAACGAGAGGAGCTGGGGGTTTGTCGAGACGTCGCCTTGTAAATGTAAGGCAATCTTTTCCCCTCTGAGCACTCGCGATACCTATCGTCAACGTGATCGCCGCGAACGATTGAAATTTCAAAGAAGCTCGCGTAGAAATCGGTCCGGGGGACACGTGTTATTCCGAGGCACGGAAGTTTGGAATTTCAACTAGTTGGCCTCTCGTAAAACTCCCGACAGGCCGCCAGGGTGAATTCGAGCGTTCGAGTAGCTCAGGACTTGATCTCACTCGGCAAGCTCGCTTCCGATGTTTTATCGACGAATTCGACTTCTGCTTTTGAAATCGCGACGCGGAGTAATTGGCCGGGGAATTACGGGGACTTACAGGGGAATTAATTTGGTAATCCGGCCTTCGAAGGAGATCCGGTTACCAAAGGTTAGAAGATCTCCTCAATTGGAAGTCTGGCGAATTTTCCAATTCCCTCTGGCTCGCGATCCGAGAAATCGTGATCGAAAGAACTTGCGATTAATTCGTAATTGTGAGAATAAATCAATAAAATTTTGGATACAAGTTTGTTTTATTTATTAGATATTGAAATTTTATCGTACAGTGTATTAGGAAATTTGTAGTTAACTTGCAAATTCGTAATTTTGATAATAAGTAAATAAAATCTTGGATGTAAATCTGTTCTATTTAGTGAATATTAAATTTCTATCGTATAATATCGTATAGTATATTAGGAAATACATAATTAATTTACAAATTGGTAATTCGTGAAAATAAGTAAATAAAATCTTGGATACAAATTTGTTCTATTTATTGAATATTAAATTTCCATCATATAATTTCGTATATTAGGAAATTCATAATTAATTTACAAATTCGTAATTGTAAAAATAAGTAAATAAAATCTTGGATATAAATTTCTATTTAGTGAATATTAAATTTCTATCGTATAATTTCTATTGTATAATATATTAGGAAATTCATAATTAATTTACAAATTCGTAATTCGTGAAAATAAATAAATAAAATCTTGGATATAAATTTGTTCTATTTATTGAATATTAAATTTCCATCATATAATTTCGTATGATATATTAGGAAATTCATAATTAATTTACAAATTCGTAATTGTAAAAATAAGTAAATAAAATCTTGGATATAAATTTCTATTTGGTGAATATTAAATTTCTATCGTATAATTTCTATTGTATAATATATTAGGAAATTCATAATTAATTTACAAATTCGTAATTCGTGAAAATAAGTAAATAAAATCTTGGATATAAATTTGTTCTATTGAATATTAAATTTCTATCGTATAGTATCGTATGTCGTAATTGTATTCTACCTCTATATATGAATTTCTCATAAACGAATAGACAATAAAGCGTGGAGTTCCAAAGCGAAACGAAACAAAAAGAACGTGTCAAATATTACTTGATAAGCATCGAATTTGCACGAGAGATTTTTGCAGCGCGGTAATAAAAGTTGTTTCAACTTTCTAACAACTTTCGAGGGTCCGTCAAACCGTGCGTTTCTGATGTTTTGCATGAAAAATTTGGCGTGTCGTCGGATTGTAATTATGCGATTTTCCACAAAATGGATTTCCACCCGGTCCTCAAAAGGATTTTCAGTCATTTCAGTGGTTAAACACTTTGACAAATTTCACGCCAACAGACTTGAAACAATTCCCAGTCGCGACAAAACAGTCGTGTTCCTTTTTCCACGTTAGAGAGCTTTGCTATAGATTTCAGAAGCGCAAATTTATTTGTCGTCGCGACGAACAATGTCAGCGACGAGGTTCTCTTTTCATTGCGACATTATTCGAAATTTTCAAATAATTGCTTGAGAATAGTTGTCCCGTTTGCATGAACGTTAATTAACTTGAATATTGCTGAATATTGGAGGTTTATTTATTTTGACAAGAGTGCAAATATTTCGAGATTTTCAGAAATTGAATATATCGATTTACATTTTGAAATTCGTAGAAATTAAATATTTCGATCAGTATTGCGAGGTTTTTCTGAAAATCAGACGACGCAGCCAATGCTCTGAGATTTTTTAGAAATTAAATACGTATTTTGATTCACGTATATTTCGCAATTTTTAGAAATCGAACGTTTCGATCTGTGTTCTTTGAAATCAAATGTTCCAATCAATATTTGGAGATATTTTTTAAAAATGAAATAGTTCGATCAATGTCTCAGCATCCTTAGAAATTTCAAGTGTCAGAAATCTCGTTTAATCCCGATTTCTATTCACGTGAGCACGATGTGCCCCCCATTTTCATTTCTGCCGTCGTTGTCCGACGATTTGGGACATTAAAGCACAATTGAACGCATCCATGTTGTCATACAATTCGCATTAAGGCCGATTCTATGGTAGTTCCACGTGTTCGACGTTTCAATTCCGCGTTCGAAGAGAAACGGAAGAAAAATCAATTTGCTATTCAATATCAAAGATATTGTTCGATTGTAGGACATATGCAATGTCGTAATATGTTAGAATCGTCGTTATCGGGACTGGGCATGATTAATTCAAAAATGAACAATCATTTCTTTTCGCTAGAGAAAGAAATCTCTTGTTTAAAAATGTATAGTACTTTCATATTAATTTTTCTTTCACTTAATAAATAATTCGAACAATTTTAGTCAAGCGTTGTCAGACAATTGCTAAAATTTTTGAAACAAATCAACGTCCTTCAAAAATTACGATGTCGAACGTGTCGTCAGTGATTATATCGATATCAGTTGATGTGATTAAAAAAAGAAGAGGGTATCGCCTGTTTTATCAAATATAATCAAAAGGTGTAAAAAGAGGGTCTTCAAAGTCACGTGTCGCAGTTTTTACGCCCAGAAATCACGAAAGTTCTACAGTAACGGGATTATGGTTTTATTTCAAAAATGGGAAAAAATGGTCGAACAGAACGGCATATGTTTGGTTGAACAAACTTCATTTAATATAAATATAAATATAAAATAATATATATAAATATTATTATATAAATATTAATTTAAAATATATAAATATATAAATATAAAATAATATATATATAAATATTAATTTAAAATATATAAATATATAAAATAATATATATATAAATATTAATTTAAAATATATAAATATAGAATAAATAATAGTTAAAATCTAAAATACATAATAAACAGATTCTTAAATATTACTATAAAAAATATGTAGTTATATTTAAGAATATTTTATCCAACGTGAATTAAAGAAATGCATATATACATTGTGCAAAGTTTCCCTGTTGCTCCAAAAATATGCAAGCTCTGGGAGCAGATTGGGCGCGCCGAGTGTGTTTCAAAACACGAAAAAAAAAACTTGTTTTCACTTTTCCACTAAAATACGAAATTAGTTTCACAACTGACAACACTGGCGGAGCTTAACCATTGAATGAAGTAACGAGACAATGTAATTTGTTGCAATGGCACTCGACGTCGTTGGATACGCAAATTAAGTCGCGGTTTGATCAACATTCGTGAGCCGACGCGAACGATCGTGTGCGTGAAATTCGGAATTCAGGTCGACGTTGCCGAGTAAATAATCTACCGACCATAAATAAACGGGAGCATCGATGTTGCGTAGGATGACGCGTTGCTGCCAACCACTCGAGGGTTAACTCATTGCGCGCATCATCTGCTGACTTCGCGCCGTGTTTCGCTCTCAGCTTTCGCCTGGAAGCTCGCTCTTCGTCGACTCGTATTTCGTAATTACGAATTTCAGCGTGCCTCGACGAATTTTATAGTCCTTTGCACGCGATATAATCCATGTATTCCGCGGTTTCGGGGGACGAGTAGAGTCTCTAGAGAAATATTTTTCTTAGAAACGCGAGAGACGACGGCAAAATTTGAAAACGCAGCGTGAACGTAAATGTGAGTTCGTCATCGATCGAACCAGTCGTTTGTTGACTTGGCGAGATGTAAGATGAAAGAGATTTCTTCGAATGGACGTTGCGAAACGGCATTAAACCGTACTTTGCTTTGATTCTCTGGCAAAAATATTTTGGACACCTGTAGACACTTTGTTCGTTGAGTTTCGCACAAGATTTTTTAAAGAAACGATATCAACCACTTGCGCTGGCAACTGATTGCGGACCATAACGAGTGACCAAACCGTGTACGACAATTCGTCGCTTTCTTTTTGAACTCGTCGGTATGATATCACTTGGTAGAAATTATCATTTGTTTTGTCTATTTTGTTTTAAACTTAAATATACTTATAAAACTGAGAGAATGTTACAATTTTGGGACAGAAAATTCTCGACGTGCGTGGCAGAGGTTAAACAGCAACGAATACATTTCTGATGAAAGTTAACAAGTTTACATATACGTTGGCTCAAAGAAGTACTTGGTAACTTGAACTAGAATTATAGCACATTTAACATAGAATAGTGCTGTATGCAACATGTTATGTGTATTGTAGGAAGTATTTTGAAAGAGTGGCCGAAAATGTCGCTTGTTTCTTAATTAAATTTGGTACTATTCACTATGAGATATCAGCCACAGTAAATTCTCTTCTTTACATTTTTAATAAATACCAATTATCAAAATCGATACTTTTAAATGAGAGAGTTTAAAGTACACTTCGTTTGAATTATCTATTATAATAATTGTAATAATTATAATTATAAATGATTATAAACTATTATAATTATTCAAAATTAACAAATAATTATAAGTAAATTATTTTATATATGATAATATATAATTTTATACGTTATATATATAATTTTACATATTTATTTTATTATAAATTATTTTTTATATTATTATAAAATTAGTAAATAATTATAAATAATTATAATAATAAATAGTAATAATTAATAATAATTGTATCTACTATCGAACCTCGTCTGTCCACTGTCGCTTCGTCACAATTCGTTGATTCTCCTTCCAACGAAACAAGCGCACCGCAATTTTCGCAAATTCCCCTAACCGATAAGTTACGTTTCTCAACCAGATCGCGTGGAACATGTTCCGAGGAAATCGTAGGGGACTCAGCCGGAGGTGTGACTCCGCGAGAAACTTTGTCCACAGGTTTCTGGAACTTGTTCGAACGCACGGATTGCCGCGGCACGTGGAACTTTTCGGTCAATACCGCTGATTCGTAAGGAAGTTTCGTTCGAGAAACCAAGAACAGCTCGGTGTAACTCGGTTTAATTTTCTCTATTTTCGGAATACATTCCGGGGAATCGCGTCATCGTTCGACACGCGATATCACGTATGTACGCGTGAAGTCACAGCTGGTGCATGTAAATCACAAATGGGAATAACATTAACACTAGAGCTACCAGAGTGGTCAAAATAACCAATTTATAATTTTCTATATTTCTATGGAAATTTTAGACATTCGTAACAGTGTATTTTTAGACACTCGAGCGACTTTTAATAAAATATGTTAACACAAGTTTGTGTTCTTTATCGTATTATTAATTTCTTCTTGTATATTGCACTTTAACTACTTTACCATAAATATTATACTTTGGTCGTCGGTAGTTCTAATATTAAGGACGTATATAACACAAAATGTAAGCGGTAGAAAAATTATTTGAATATATTATTTTTCTTTTTTATTAATATTGTAATTTTATAATTTATAATCCACGTTTCGTTCATGTAGTGTCAAATTTTTGCATTCGTCGTGAAAGTATCGTGTACATTACTAAATGACATATACTTGGATTTAATTAACATTATTATATACTTACGTATATAATAATTAGATTCAAGTATATCAACCACATTAATATTAATTATACGATAAATATAATTAATTCAAACGATCGAGTATTAATCAATTATTTGAATTACACTATACAATATTAATAACATGTATCAACCATAATAACTAATATAACAATCTAGGTCCAAGTATATCAAATTTCATGTCGTTTAGTAATAATTTCACATCACTGTGTAAACTTGAATTGTCGATTTATTATATAATAGATTAATCATCTCACTTTCACTTTGAAGCGTTATAAACATAAGATTGATAGTTGGTGAAATTATGAATAACGATTGGAAGTTTGTCAGGATTTTCTTCATCTCGATGTGCATTGATATTATTAGTATCGTATTATTGAGATTGTTATATAATTTCTGGGTATTGTTTCATTAGCTGTGAAATAATACAGATATGTAAATGATACGAAACAGTTGGAAACACATCTCCAAGTTTTGACATTTGCCCCAAGCATCGAAACTTCATTGAACCAACTTTGTTTGAATTAATAATTTCGTAAATGCAATCACTATGCTAATCGTCCCCTCGTTCGATATTCAAATACGTGCTGTTGACTTACATTTGCCAGTCTATGTTGAATTTGATTCATTCCACGCCAATGAACACTCATAACCGATCGATAGATATACGAGACGTGAACGATTATTATTTGTTAACGTTCTGTAACATATGCTAGTTTCTTTTTTTTTTTTTTTTTTTTCTTGAGTTTCATCGATATCTCGAGCAAAATTCGCTGATCACTAGCGAGTAGGATGATTTAATTGTTTCATGGTTGTGAATCGTTCAGAAGTCAATCAAAATCAAATGAATCACTCCAAAGGAAATAAAAAAAAAAAGATTTCTCATTTGTCTTTTTGGAGAGTTGTGACATAATGTTAAAAATAATTAACTTTAGCTTCCATACTATTCAGAAATTTATTTTTCAGATGTAGTATCGAGGACTGAAATTTTTTCTTTACAAGTTACTTAAAATTTGTTGTGTTCCTTTTTTTTTTTTTTCGTTATTTCATTGGACTTTGAATATTTGAATTGAAGAAATTGAAGAATTCGATCGACCGTAATACCGAAGATTGGAAAATTTCCTCTTTACAACGACTCAGAATTACTCTTCTTTTTTTTATTTTACCGAGCTTTAGGTATTTCAATTAAATGACAAAAATTCAAGAAATTCTAATATTTCGTCGCCCAACTCTAATATTTCAAAGTTTGATAAAACGACGAAGAAACAATTTTCTCGGACAAGAAAAAATTTCAAGATCACAGAGGATCTAGTCACATAGAAGATTTTTAAACGTTTCTAAAAATGTTTAAACCTTTACAAGACATTTAACGAAATTTCATTAATTTCGCAATTTTATTCGTTATTTAGTTTGCAAAATTGTCGATATTAGGAACAATCCATTCGTTTGAATGGAGCGTTGAGTCTTCGCTGATGCTTTCAATTCTCAAAACGCCTCCAAATTTTCTAGATTTTTTGAAATTTTTTCGCCACCCAACAAAGATCAACTCGAAGGATCATCGCGACTCGCACTTTTGCAAATCTCTGGCATGCGTCGAACGTAGAGATACGCGCGTTAAACCGATTGCGAATTAGGGCACAGATAGTCGCGCTCGATGCGCGTTTATGCGGTTCTGGGCGGATTTCTATGGAACAGAGAGCATTGCGTGCGCAGCGGTCGAAAGGGCAAGGTTCGCGATCCTACAGCGGCGTCCGGAAGTGGCAAGAAGCATGTTAAATAGATCGAAACCACTCCCTGGCTACCAATCTGTATCTCCTGAGAGAAGACTGAGGCCAGAAAGAGTTAAATGGCCCGAAGCAACAACACGGTAATACGGTGTTACTTGACGCTGAATTTCTGATTTTATCGTGGTAATATATTATATAATATAATATAAATATAATATAAATATAAATATAAATATAATTATAAATATGGATATAGATATAAATATAGATATAAATGTAGATATGAATATAAATATAAATATAATATAAATATATATACAAATATAAATATAAATATAAGTATAATATAAATATATATAAATATAGATATAAATATAGATATAGATATGGATATAGATATAAATATAGATATAAATGTAAATATAAATATAATATAAAGTAATATAATGTAATACAGTTTAAATATAAAGTAATATAATTTATTTAATAACAACAATTAAATAATAGGTAATTAAACAATTAAGCACAATAATTAAATACGAATTCGACAACTAATATTTTGACAACTCGATCGACGCTTTCTCACAATACAAATCGACTCTGTTTCACTCTCGCTCGATTCTCTTCTTTTTCAAAAAGAACAACTTTCACATCACGTTCGTGCTTTCTTTCCTTTCTGGACAATCAGCAAACGTTACAGGCCATCTGGTATGATTAAACGCAACTAAAGATATAATAATGCTACAACTACAGGTTGTAACTTAACAACGATAATATATATTTATATATATACAGCTTATGTCGCCAAAGAAATCCTGATCCCTTATCTTAAGGGAAGAAAATATTTCTAATTTCTTTGAGACGTGTTTCTGTGATTGATCGCTGATCAAGCGACAGTAATGAAATCTTTCGTTCTCCTTGAAAAATCTGAAATTGAAGCGAACGTACAAGAAAACTAGTCTACGAAATTACTAATCTACGAAAGTTCTTTTACAATCAATGAAAAGGTGACTGTTTAATCATACGTCAAAGTAACGAAGCGAGCTCACTTATCACAGAGTGTCCCGTGCATGTGAAAGATCGCAAAGACAGTTAAATATTGATTCACATGAAACTCGAGCAGCCATGGAATACGAGTAAACGCGCAAACAGCTTTTCCAAACACGTCCTCGAAATTAATATACTATCCTCGAGTAAAAAAAAGAAACAGTGAACTCGATCATTTCCATTTTTATTAAAAGATCTTCCCTTTCTTACTTCTTCATGTTGTTTTTCGTGTCGAAATGTTTAACGTTAAATTAACATTTACGATTATCGTCAGTAAAATTATTATCAAGTTACTGTGACATTAACTATTCACGGGCGTATATAAAAATGGGAATATCGCAAATATGAAAATTTTGAACTTTCGCTGAATGTGGGCAATGTACATGATACTTCCACTGAAAGGTCTTAGGACACGTTTATTTTTAACATTCACTATTCATCGTGAATTATCGTACATATTTGCAATACAGTATACAATATATTAACGTATTAATAGAGTCTTTATTGTGTAAAGTATATTTTATATTTATTCCATCTAATTTTATTATAATTTATATTACATATTGCGTATTGAGTATATAATTTGTACTTTTGCATTGTGTAATTTATATTGTAAATATTGTATTTACAATTTATTCATTTATTATGCAAATGTTGTACTCGCGTGGTGAAGCAAAGATACTCTAAAATTCTTGAAAATTAGGAAAATTCAAAGGCTCCTAAAAATATTAATCGAGATTAAAATTCTTTTCACGATTAAACCATATATTTGCCATAATTTTGAAGAGAGAAGCCTCTTCTTTACAGTAGCCACTTAAAATTTGTTGTGCCATTTTCTATCGTTAGGATTAAACAACAAAATATTGGGATTTCTTGAATTTTTGTCGTTCGAAAGATTCGAAAGAAAAATTCATCCAGCAAATTTTAAGAGGTCTTTGTGGAAGACATTAAAAGACTTCAATCTTCAAGACTAAAATCTTCAGATTTTATCAAGAAAAAAAAAAAAATAATAACTTTCCGCGATTTTTAAGGCGTTTGAATTTTGAGAATTTTCGATAACAAAACTAGCTGCACTAGGTGCAAACACATCTTTGGAAAAAAAATTCAAGACTGACAAAGCAGAGATTAAACATTAAACATTCTGAAGTACCGATAATTTGTCGTACGAACACCTCTGCACAGTTACCTATGTAGTCACGAGCCGAGAAACACAGAACGAGAAAAATTTCGTAAACGCAATAAGTGCAAATAAGTCTCTGGGCTCGTGCTCTCGCTGTTGGATTCTCGACTCGTGAAATTTGTTAATTTTGTGTCTTTGTTCCTGCTCCGTTCCGTGATTGAACGTTCGTCGCGAAATAACCACGAACAATGGAAAATCGCTACGAGATCCCTTGTACCAGGGATGGATTGACTTTGTTCGCGGTCCGCGCTTATTTATTTGGCCGGCTGGTATGCCGACCGCGTAGCTACCTTTTCGTTAAATCCCTGTTCGACGTCTTAGAAACGAATTCAGCGCGGGTCGCTTCGAAGGCGAGGCAATTTTCGGAAATTTATTAGCAGACGTGTGCCATGTCGTTCTTTCGGATATGGTACACGTCCCTAGGCAAGAGATAGATGGAATTTCGCGCCAGACTGATTAGACTCGTGTCTTTTGTATTCCGAAGGTATACGCTCGCGACGTGAAAGGTTGAACTACTATGGATGTGTTGTTTTATGGCTTACTACTTGCCGACGTTTCTGACATTAACTTGGGAACGAATGTGTTCTCTGCGCGAGGAAATATTCCGAAGAGTTTTCGTTTAGGTTGGCATTATTAATTGGCATTGACTACGTGTTACATATCAACACCACTACTGTTTAATTATGGTTTTTTTTTTTTTTTTTTTTTTTTTTTTGCTGAAAGAAAATTAATTTCAAAGGCAGATAGAGATAGATACGTAAGCACTACGTGTGTAAGCATAAATAAAAATTATGAAAATAACGCGAAGTAAAAGAAATATACTTTTAGAATTCTGAGGTCATAAAATTTTCGTTATCTCTTTTCTATAAGAATTTAATTTTATATTAATTTTAATTCAGAAAAATTTAATTTTGTATTAATTTTAATTTAGAAAAATTTAATTTATAGTATATAATTTTGTAATACGGTGTATAAGTTTATAACATATTGTGAAGTTTAATTATTAGAGCAGTTTCAGAATAGAATAAATTGAACACGAAAGGAGTGGATTTGAGAATAAATAAGATAGGCACAAGATAGACAACCCAATTTTAAAAAGAATAACGAATAGATATCGTGGATAAAACATTCTCGTGAACATCACCAATGACAATATTGTATTTTAATAATTAAACTGAGGACTTTTAGAGGCGATTTAAACGCGCAAAGATTTCTGAGAATCGTCTGACTCGTTCGTTATTATCCTTCATAAACAAAGATTACAAATTATAATATAAAATGTCAATTACTTTATCAGTGGTCATTGCTATTTTCTACAAACCAAGAGTAAACATTATCCGTCTCTCATCGTGAGCTAATTAACCTCGATGCTTTTGTCATAATCGTATTCTGAATTTTTACACGAATTCATATTTTTGTGATTACAGTTGAGGAAACTTTCTAGATAGATAGTCTTTTCCATATTAATTAATTTAATATGTGAAAATCAAAGATATTCAGTATCAGATCTTGAGAAAATTACTTGTTACCTGAGATCGAAGCGTTTTCTATAAGCCATCGCCATTACAATATAGTGGTCGTGGTTTACAACATACTCTGTTGTAAGGTGCAGTTAGTAAGTTTCTGTAACAGTTAGTTGCTAAGTTTAACTAGAC
The DNA here is from genome assembly GCA_036937485.2 of Tetragonisca angustula. Lineage (NCBI taxonomy): Eukaryota > Metazoa > Arthropoda > Insecta > Hymenoptera > Apidae > Tetragonisca > Tetragonisca angustula. The sequence continues at coordinate 446,221 of JAWNGG020000082.1, read as the reverse complement.
TAAACTGGGTTAGAAATTTGCATTCATTGCAGGCAGAATGATGTAGAGTTCGCTGAATGTTGTCGTACAAAGACTCTCTTGGCTCCCATTGCGTTCTATCTTCGTTGCGATCCTTTGGGAATCCGTTTGTTCTACATGGAGTATCCTGCAATAGATTTACCTGAAAAAGTGTGTTCTCTTGTTCCTTCAAAGGCCATTATTCGGCACCGCTTTCACGAGAGCGTCAGCCTTTGAAAATGATCTTACTTTACCTTACTTATCCCGGGATCTTTTTAGTAACATTCACCGCAGGAATGCATAATTTTAATATTTAGGTTATGGTAGCTCTCAATATTTAGGTAATAAGCAGTTTTCACAAAAAACAAATAATGTTTGATAGATCAAAATTATTAAAAAAAAAAAAGGAAAAATTCTTTGGAAAAAGTAGAAAATTTCATTACAGTGTGAAAAAAATTTTAATGAAAGTAAAAACAACAAAGTTTAATGAAACTGAAAATATTTTATAAATTTAATATGTTAGAAAACTTTGAATGGAATCATATCCACTGTTAACAGGATAATTTATTAAAAAAAAAAAAAAAAAAAAAGGGGGAAGAAGAGGGAAAATGTGTAAGAAAGAATTTTTTTGAGAGAAATTATACATCTGAAAATATATGTATATCGTAGAAGTATGCAGAATCTGGTAAGCTTCCTCTAATCTTCACTTAATTACATCGGTGTAATGCAAAATTCACTGGCTTTGCAATATCTCGGCGCAAACTCGTTCTGCTCCACTCCTGCGCTCTTCGAAACTCACGTAACAACAGAAAACACGAAGACCCTTACTCTACACAAGAGGCAAGGTAACTTCTTCCTCGACAATAGTTACGAGTCTAATATTGGGTACTTGAATATGAGATTTATTCGACCTCCGAGGTCTTCGAACTACTTGAACTGTAAGTTAAAGTTACTTTTCGCTAGGAAACTGCCTCGAGTGGAATATTCGTGCGGTTCGAATGTCATGGCCGAATTACATACGTCTAGCACGTGATTGTCTCGAATGATACAACATAATTTGTTCAAACACGTAGTGTGTGTGTGTGTGTGTTTGATTGTTATAAAAAGTCATCGTTTACAAATTCCATTCTCTTTTATTTTTCAGAATATTCATTTATTCTGTTAACATGTTTTGAGAAAGTTTCGAATGGAACCTTGTTTAAAGCCTCCTCAACTCTATTTTTAAGAATATTTATTTATTCTGTTAACATTTTTTGAAAAAGTTTCGAATGGAACTTTGTTCAAAGATTCCTCGACTTAATTTTTAATATTCATTTACTCTGTTAACGTATTTTGAAAAATTTTCGGAACATTGTTTAAAGATTCCTTAACTTTATTTTCAAGAATATTTATTTGTTCTATCAACGTTTATTCTGTTAACATTTTTTGAAAAAAGTTTCGAATGGAACCTTAGTTAAAGATTCCTCAACTTTACTTTTAAGAATATTTATTTACTCTGTTAACGATTTTTAAAGAAATTTCGAACGAAACCTTATTTAAAGATTCCTCAACTCTATTTTTAAGAATATTTATTTATTCTGTCAACAGTGTTCGAAAAAGTTTCGAATGAAACCTAATTTAAATATTCCTCAACTTTACTTTCAAAAATATTTATTTACTATGTTAACGATTTTTAAAGAAATTTCGAACGGAACCTTGTTTAAAAATTCCTCAACTTTATTTTTAAGAATATTTATTTACTCTGTCAACATTTTTCGAAACAGTTTCGAATGGAACCTAATTTAAAGATTCCTCAACTTTCTCGATCCCTGCCCAATATAAAAATCTGTTTATACACGTGACACATGGAAATCCAAAATATCCCCTAAAAAGAATTTTTCGAGTCAAAAAAAAAAAAAAAAAAAACAGTAACACCATCGATCTGAACAAAGAAGCAATAACACGAACGAGCGATTCTAGGTCGCAGATAGCGTCAACACACTGTGAATCGTCAAGAATACCAAGCACTCGCGAAATTATGGGAACATGTAGGAATATTCTGAACGTCCGTGCCTCTGGCGAGATAACTCGATCTCCGGTGTTGGTTTCATTCGAGACGATTTAATTAAGGGTTGCATAATGTCGGAGTAGGTCACGCTGATTGCCATCAGCCGTTTTATCTTACGAGCAGGGGTTTACTGCGCGGTGCCATCGTGTCGTAGAGGGCTTCGTGATGTCAGCGAGGCGCACGTGTCCTCGCTATAAACTCACTTCCGTTGCTAGCGATGACGGAAGCTTCGACACGCCGGTAAACGGATGACGCGGCGTCGCAATCATCGCGGCGATGGCTACACGCGTCTACTTTGGACGCAACGAGATTTTTTAAGTAGGATCAACCGGCTGAAGTGAAAGGATTTCCGTGATCTCTTTTCCTTTGGAGATCGTTTCAGGATGCGAGTGTCGGGGGAAGACTCTCGTCAAAATTTTCTGGCCAACGTGTGACTTTCATTTCTGTCGAGCATAATTTTTTTTTGATTATTTATTCCATTGTCGAGAAAATTTTTCACATCTTGGGGAATATCGTGAAATATCGACTTAAATCGAAATGGAACTTGCAGTCTGGTTTGACTCGTGATTGGAAGTGTGTCTCTTTGAAATTTCAGAATTAGCAGTCAAAATGATGGGTTGTTGAATGAAGTCTGTTGTGTATAATAAGGAACTGACAGACGAAATATCTTTGTGATAAATTTGTTAATTTATTTCGCAGTATCAGAAGCTAGTTTGAAACATGTACGAAAAACAATTGTATACTTTAAAAATTAAACGTGAATTAGTCATAAATGGTGAGATATTTTCGTGATGATTCCCTACTCACTTTCAAAGTGTCGTTTTCTCTACTTATTATTATTTACTCGGTATTTGTTGAGACGCGAAGAACATTTGCATTTTAATTGCTCGAGGAATCCTTCGCGTATCCGCGTCTTCGAGCCTTCGAATTTTCTTTTATTCGTTGCAGTTGTTTAAATGTTTATTTGAAATCGCCGAGATCATTGGCAAAAGACAGCTACTACCTTGGTGCAAAATTCAAAATGTATGTGTACATTCATTCTACAGCAGACCGACTGCGACGTGGAGTAAATGTATGTAAGTACATTCGTAGCGCTCAAAGGGTTAGCACAGCATCAGAAGTGTCAAAGTGGCTTGAAACGTTGGTCTTTGAGACAGGAAATTAATGTGTATGTGAAAAGTAGAAATTTCAAAAAGGAAAAAAGGAGACAAAGAATTAACCAGAGACTGGAGAATAAAATCAATTTAAGGTTAAGAAAAAAGAAAAGAAACAATCTACAGCATTAATATTCGGACATTGAACACTTAAGCACACAATGTTTACAATTTTAACTAAAATCGTACGATCCAATAAACCTAAGAGTTCATTTTAAAGTTTGAAGCCCGTGCTTTGAAAATGCACCATTCATTTCATTCATTTATTCTAATAATTCTGATTTATTCATTTATTCATTAATTCTCCATCCATTTTGTTCTAAGATGTTTTTATATTCCATTGCGGATAGAAAAGCGAGCATATTTTCCTTTACGCTAAATTGTTTCTCACGGTCGAATCTACAGCAGAAGTTTAAAGATTGTAAACTTCCTCTTTTTACAAGGATCTTTTAATACTTGATATACTCCGTGTCATTTAATTAAACTTTGAATGTCAGACGAAAATGTCAGTTGTTATAGGCGTTATAAATTGTCACAGTACGTAAGAATGTTGAAATTTTTCTTTCACGATTAAATTTATAATATAGGTTTAAAAATCGAAGCTTCCTCTTTATAACTCTAATCTCTTAGAACTTAATGTACGATTTTGTTTTTGTGTCATCTTATTGAACTCTGAGTGTCAGAAGAAGATGGAAATATAACGTTGAAAATGTTACGATTTCTCGATCCTTTATCGTTTAATAATGTCTGAGAAAGTGTTGCCTAATATAATTTGAAAGTTCAATAAAATGGTGAAAAAATATCGTACATCAAGTTTTTTTGGGGAGGGGGGAGGTCCTTGTAAAGGGGAGGCTTTGGTCTTAAAATCTATTATAGACTCAGTCGTGAAAAACATTTTCGAAAAGAAGTGTCTTCGCTTTGCCATCTGCTACATAGTGTAAAAATATCTTAGGATAAAATGAACGGTGAGGTTCCAGGCTGCGAAGATAGAGGTTTCAAGCTTTGAAACGAGCTCGATTTTATCGCTGTACGCGACTCCTTGCTTTTACAAAATTACAACAGTCTCGATATTAACCTCTTGCGCCAGTAACTTGTTCGCGAACCATAACGAGTGACCAAACCTTTCTTTCTTTTAATACATCGATAGATCGCCGGATAAAAATTACCAAGAAGTAGTAAGTTTATTATTTGTTTTGCCTGGGTTATATTTCAGTGTACTTAAAATCGAGAAAGTGTTGCCATTTTGGGCCGAATATTAATATATTATTTTGGGCGCAAGAGGTTAATGGGAGTCGCTGTGTATAAAATTCTTCTTCGTGAGAAAAATTCACCTGACGAATCGACCGAACAAATTATACTTCTCCTATCGACAAATCCTTTCAATTTTCCACAATCGTACGACACCGATTTTTCAAAAATTTCGCAGTAACATCGCGCAGCGAACAAAGTCTCTGTTGCAAGGTACCGGCGAATCAGTATTTTCTGGGAAACAATACAGCCAGATCGTCGTATTTCACGAATGTATACATTTCACGAACCGCGCGGAGAGTTCCGCGTTTGCCTCGTTAAATCGTTAATGTCGACAGGCCGTACGATAAACACCTAATCGCGGCAGCCGCGCGTTTAAAGCCAGACTTCGAGTCCGTTCGAGACCGTTTCCACGGGAACGAAAGTTCTGCATTTGCCCACCGGATGTTTATAAATATTGGCAGATGCAATTTACTTTTATCTCGTCGAGTTGGCCGGATGCCAGCCGCGTATTTACACTTGAAATTATCGAGATCCTCGCTTATCCTGCAGGAAGACAGCGAAGCCCGCAAACTCTTCTTCACAGTTTTATCGCCAAGAGGATGATTAGGTTTTCTTTTCTTTTCTTTTTTTTTTTCTTTTCTTCGCTCTACTCTTTACACTTACATACCTTTCCAAACGCAGAGAAGAAACTGAATGTTGTTCGAACGAGCGACGAATAGAATTAATTTTAGTTGGAATTTGTTGGATTTCTTCTAGAATTGTTGTTATTTGCCAATTTGAGCAATTTTCTCAACGTAAAGTACCATCTCCCGGGAAAAATGTGTGTCTGGAATCTCAACTTTTTCATAGCTGGCTATCCACCTCGTCGAGATTTCACTTTGTTTGTTCTGCGTTTGGGACACAGATTGCAGAAGGATGCTACAAAGCACAAAAAAAAAATTCATATTTTCGTAATATGGAAGAAGAAAACGGCATGTTTCTCTTTGTACGATGCTCGATGTTTGTAAATGCAAATACGTCAATGGAACGTTGTCTTCAAAATTTATGCTGACTGTAGTGCAAGATATTGTGCTGTATAGTGAGTGTCTTCGTGTGTCGCTGTTACGTTTTGCGGAATGCTATAGGAATATAGCAACATGTTGACTACAATGGAAAAGGATACGACAGTGTGGATAAATATTGTAGCAACGATTCAATGAATATTATACTAGATTACAGACTGTTCTCATTGTAGTCCTGTTCGGATCAATTACTTGAGATTATTGGAATATTTAGATGATTTTAAGTGATTTAGATCATTTGAGAATAGAACAGTAGCTTAGGGCGATTCATCTGTAAATTAAATAAAAAATAAAGTAATACGTCATCAATTAAATTAAATAGACTTTAAAATATGTGAAAAGTAACGATACAATAATATAAAAATCCAAATGAACTTGTCATATAGCTCGTATCTAAAAATCTTCATGAAAAATAACAAAAAATCGTAGCTTAAGACAGTTAGAGAAAAATCGAATTCTAAAATTTATCTAAACCTATGAATCTGCACTAGAAATTGATATCTAGAAATCTAAAATTTATCTAAACCTAGAACTCTGCTCCCTGTCATAGAAATTGATATTTATTACAAAAATCTTCATAGAAAGGAAAAAAATGGAGGTTAAATTCGAAAATTTATCTAAATCTAGAAACAAGCTGTCTATTATTCGAAATGTATATTCGTACTTAGAAATCTTCGTGAAAAATAAAAAGAAATCGTAGCTTAAAAAATTTAGAGAAAAATCGAATTTTAAAATTTATCTAAACCTAGAACTCTGCTCCCTATCATAGAAATTAATATCTATTATAAAAATCTTCATGGAAAGGATAGAAAGCACAAAAAATTGCAGGTTAAATTCGAAAATTTATCTAAATCTAGAAACGAGCTGTCTATTATTCGAAATGTATATTCGTACTTGGAAATCTTCGTGAAAAATAAAAAGAAATCGTAGCTTAAAAAATTTAGAGAAAAATCGAATTTTAAAATTTATCTAAACCTAGGACTCTGCTCCCTATCATAGAAATTAATATCTATTATAAAAATCTTCATGGAAAGGATAGAAAGCACAAAAAATTGCAGGTTAAATTCGAAAATTTATCTATATCTAGAAACGAGCTGTCTATTATTCGAAATGTACATTCGTGCTTAGAAATCTTCGTGAAAAAGAGAGAGAGAAGTCGCTTTTAAAATATGAATAGAAAAATCCATTTCCAAGAAAGGGAGAGGATACAAAGACTAACTTTGACAAGCAGATGGATCACTTTGCAAACACTCGTCCGGCAAGCTTGCCGGAAAGGGTAGAACGAGGGCAGAAGTAGGAGGCAGAGAAATATCGTCTTTCTCGCGGCAAAATGCCCTCCTCTATGTATCGCGTAACGAACATGTAAAGAGGATACGTGGTTGCAGTGGTTTTAAGATATATTTAGGGTTCGACCCTGTTACACTCGACTCTTTATCATCGACGTGGCAGACGGAGATAGGAGAATTTTCGAAAGATGTAGAAGGATGGCCGATTTATGGCGATGCACGCGATGGTGTAACGTAACAGCACGTGAGAAAAGCCGGGGAAAATAAAGGACGAAGTCGGTAGGATAGCTGCGTAAGGGATACCTTTGTCCAAGGTTTTCCATATCGATTTCGTTCCTTGTTGTAGCAGCCTATCGAGCATTGTTGGCAGAAATTTCGTTGTCGAAGAATTCTGTCGACGGACGTGAACTTTCTCGGTATTTGTTTCGTAGTTCTAAGCAGACGAGCCATAAAAATATTTCTCCGATTGTTGATATTGTACGATTGACTTACAAATTTTACTCTTTCGAAATGAATTAAGACTTGGCTTAATTCGACTTTGTTTGGATTGATATTGATTTTGATATTCTTTTGAAGTAATTAAGCTTAACTAATTGATATTCTCATAACGCATACAAGCATGCATTGATGAAAATATACGTATCGTTTAAGTACTAGAACGTTAGAAAATTATTCAGTGTTATTATTATAATTTTATAATAGATTTCATTGTTGTTATTACGGAGAGTTTTCTTGTAATGCAAGGCTTTTTATTTATACATTTTGTGTTTATGAAACGATGGTTATTACTCCAAAGGGTCAATAGTAAATTAATGTAACTTAATTATTTTCATTGTACAATGCGTTTTACGATCATATAATCGATTAGTATATTTTATTTGTGCATTCTCCAATTACGGAGTAGAATATATCACAAACAATATTAATTTAATAAAATTAAATTTAAATAAAATTATTAATGTAAATAAAATTAATTTAAAGAAAATCTATAACATGTATCCGATAACGTGAAGAAATTCGTACTATCATTGTTTCATATAATTATTAACAACTGTTAATAGATGCACACCAAAAATTGCTACAGTAAATTACTAATGCGAAGAAATTTATTATTTATTTATTATGTCTAATATGAAAATAACTATTATACACTTAATTACTAATATGAAAATGAAGAAATTTATATTGTCATCACTTCACAATGATTAATATTCAATGTATCGAGCGACTCTAAAAATTTCCATCTACTAAAATCCTCTCTATTTGCCAATTTTCTAGCTCTGTCGTACTAGCATAAAATATTTTCTACACTAACAGGTTGTACGACGTCTACTAATATCTCGATGATGTGAAATTATTTTCGACGGAGTTCGAACTGGTCGCAGGAAAACGAGAACTTTGCAAAAATAAACCGAAAAAAAAGAGAGAAACGAGCGGAACAAATAAATAAAAAATTAAAAAAAAAGAGGAAACAGATAGAAATTCAATATCAGCCGGCGACTCACGTGTTAAAATCGGAAAACTGCACAGCAATAACCCGATTGCCCGAAAGACAAACGTTCAGCGAATCTCGTTTCGCGACTGATCCGAAGGAATGTCGATCATCGACGCGGTGAGGGGAAAGAAAGGGAGGAGAGAAGCCGCCAGGGATGGTCCTGAGGGTGCTTTAACTACGTGCCAGAAGTGCCAGATCGTTAACGGAAAGATTTCTCGTGCACCCTCGATCGATCCAATCGCGGCGAGCAAATATAATCAAATATTTTCGCGTGATCGGCATCCTACATAGAGAGAACGTTGTCGATTTCACGCAGTATGTACATAGAACGCAACTGCGTGTATCATGAAATGGCGTCCGTGCTTCATAAAACACGATGGAGACGAGAGACTGTCCGGTCTCTTTGAAAAAAGAAAAAAAAAAAAAAAGAACGAAAGGATTACACGAAACAAATATTTACGCGGACTTGCTTTTTTCTTTCCATCTTGTTCTGGAAGCGTTACTCTCCTTTCTAAAGTTTATGCTCAATTGTTGCGAAACGTTTGTTTTACACAAACGTATTCCCGGTTCAAAGGGGAATCCTTTATGTTTTGCTTGGAAATGAACAAACGTTCGAAACTCGTGGATTTCAAGCGAGGGGACGAGCATTCGGTTTATGTGAATTATCTTACGTTATGGTAATACGAATGTATACAGTCTCGAGTGTCGTCATTTAAAAAATGTCTCAAATGCATTAGTTCTTTTTTTCTAAGAGAGCAGTAATTTGGTACACTTGGTTTGTCACTAGATAGACGAGCTATTTCATTGCTATATTTTCATATACAATTATTCTGCTCGAATCGATGCAGCAATTTCCTACAAAGAAAAGTATTAAACCTGTCTAAAACCCATTAGTTTAAGAGATTTAATTTTTTTACAGTTTTTTAATTTCTAGAACTAAAGTTTCTAATTTCTTTTTTTAAGAGAGCAGTGATTTGGTACACTTGGTTTGTCTCTAGATAGACGAGCTATTTCATTGCTATTTTTTCAAGTACAATTATGTAATTTTTTTCTGCTCGAATCGATGCAGCAATTTCCTACAAAGAAAAGTATTAAACCTGTCTAAAACCCATAGTTTAAGAGATTTAATTTTTTTACAATTTTTTAATTTCTAGAACTAAAGTTTTTAGTTTCTTTTTTTAGAACTAAAGTTTCTAGTTTCTTTTTAAGAGAGCAGTGATTTGGTACACTTGGATTGTCTCTAGATAGACGAGCTATTTCATTGCTATTTTTTCAAGTACAATTGTGTAATTTTTTTCTGCATCAATCGATGCAGCAGTTGTCTACAAGGAAAAGTATTAAAACCCATTAGTTTAGGAGAGAATAAATTTTTTAATTTCTAGATTCTTTCTTTAATTTCTTTTATTTATGAAACTAATATAACAACTACCCGTTAGAGAATCTCGCGTAGGAGTGTACGTCTATTTCTCGCTCGTCAGTACTAATTAACAAAATTAATTATCCACCTTCTTCGAAGGAATTAGGAGCCAATTTATTTATCTCAACGAAAGTTCCCTTCCACGTCGTTAAATTTCCAAAGCTGCCAAATCTCTGGACGTTCTCGGAAACTCATCTCTTTGTGGCCGCGAGGTCACCTCCGGGGTAAACGAATCGTTACACGTAGTTGGCTGTTCATTGAAATTTCAGCAGATCGCCACTTCGGATACTCAAAGTTTGGCGAGCTGTGGTTAACGTAAATTTTTGGGCAGAAATGCATGCTCGTTGCACGTTTTCGAGAAATTTTTGTGTAGTATTTGTCACATGTAGTATTTTTCGTTCGAGGCTCGACGACACGACGGATTGAAATGTCAAGTTCGCTGCTTGTGCGCCGTAATGAATGAACAAACTTTCTATGTGTACAAACGACACGCGCCAGTCGAAGAGTTCTGAGGAATGAGAACGTGTTTTGTCAAAGTTTTGCTCGGTTTGAAAAAGTTTCCAATGAAAAATCAGTTTTTGTTTCGATACGAAATGGCGTAATGATGGAAGATTCTTACTTCAATCGAGTTTCGTCCATGTTTCAGCACTTAAATGAAAAAAAGGATACATTTATTTTAAACACTTCCATTTAATATTACATTTTCAAATTTAATTATTATAATATAAAATTGACAATTTATTGATATATATATATATATATATATATATATATATATATATATATATATATGTATAGTCAAGTCTAGAGATTGTGAAAATATAGCGAAAGAAAGAAATGGTACTTTTTGAGAAACTTTCATATTCCTAAGAATACTTTAATAATAATACTATTGCATGCAAAAAGAGCTTCAGGACATGTTCTACTTGAAGATGTGACGCTCAACTTGGACAACTATGTACCAACTTGAAAAGAAATATGAAATTTTTAAATATATCTATAATATATATATTATAATAATATATATTTATTATAATGAATAATATATACTAAATATATCTATATATCTATAATGAATTTTTCAATAACTTCACTACACGTGAAAAACGTATATAATATCTCATCGAAGTATTAAATATTATTATATTTGTACAAGTATTAAATACTAAACGTTATCATAAATATCATCATGTCATTAAATGTTAACTAGCACTGAGGCTCTCGTTGCATCCAGTACGACGATATTTGCATGCTAATATTTCACGATGCACAGAAATCGCACGAGTCTACGTCCCCCATTAGTTTACAGCTAATTATTTACCGTCTAATACCTCCTGCAATTTTTATTTTTCGTTTTTTTTGTTAATTTTTCGTCCCCCCTTCCCCTCTTTCGTTTCATACTCTTTATACGCTCGTTACCGTGTGCCGTCGACCGTGTCTTCGTTATATCTGCGTTGCATGATTGTATGATGGAAGACGTGTACACTGGGATGATCGATGCGAACGAATCTTCTCCTCGAGAAGAAATTTTTTTCTGGCCGAACGATCTTCTCGTTCTTGGAGAGGATGTTGCCAGATAACATAATTCGATATTTGTGCACCCACGATACGCTGGTAGGATAAAATATCCTTTTTGAACGACGATTGCTTACGTCGTGGATCATTTGAATGTTACTCGTATGTTAAACGTGTTGTCTCCTTAAATGTGAAAATATTTTGCAAGTCGGATGTCCCTCAGGGAGAAAATTGTAAAATTCCACGTAATTCAGAGGAATACGGGCATATTCCCTACTGGTGATGCATTTTGTAATTGAAGTGTAACAACGAGGAGGCAGCTTCGATATTTAAATTGAATCTGTTCGAGAACGTTTATTATTTCGAATTGTTCATAGTACATTTCAAGAATGTGATGCTTGACTTTTATTTTCATTTGGAGTTAACTGTCTATTGTTCTTCAATTTTTAAATTACAGAAATTCTATTAAAAATCTGTAGAGAAAGATTATATAATCGTCCGCATGATTCTACGTCAGATGATGGCTCTAAGAGTGAAGATACTTTTTTTTCGAAAATCGTAAAAATCCGGGAATTTTTTGCGACTGAATGATCTGCCAGTCTTAGAGAATGAAAATTTCTCTTTGCCACGACTTCTCGAAACTCGCTCGTACGATTTTTTTTTTTCAATTATTTTATTAAACTTGGAACATTGGACGATAGAATTTCTTGAATTTTTATGATGAAAAATTTTAACAATGAAACAAAAGCCGTAAGTTTTAGGGAGTCGTTGTAAAAAAGAGATTCAATCTTCGAAAATGATGGCGGAGTTAAAAAAAATATTTTTCAATGCTCTTGTAGAATTTGGAATTTCAAGAAAAAGGCATCTTCACCAGTCCCACGATGTCAAAATCACCTCTGAAAAAAAAACAAGAAAAAAGAAACGAACTTACTATCGTCAACGTAGAGACAAACCAGATCCTCTTACAATTGTTTCTTTTTTTTTTCTTACGAAGTCACGTCAAAATCATCGACGTTGGTATAGTTCTTCTATCCTTTCTGTCAAATCGTGGCGCAAAGAATTTAGTTCAGTTTAATTTGGAAAAAAAGGGGGGGAATCCACTCGTTTTGAGGAGATTCATTCGCTCGTGTGCATACGTGTACGTCCCGCTGACCAGCTCTCTCTTTCTCTCTCTGACCTCGTGTGTACTCGCCCCCTCTGAACAGAGATGTCAATGTACTTCTTCCGGTTGCACAACCTGCGCCGCCAGGCGGAGGAGGTACGAAAGAAGCGACAGAAAGGAAGATCGTGTCAAAGTGGTCAACGTGGGACCAATTGTACGGACCAATCGCAACCGACAGCCGGATCCATGCACTGTTGCAACAGGGTGCACCGGGGCCCGAGCAGGCTCTTCGAGCGTGCCCCATTGCAGCCCAGCGACTCCCTCGATGAGATCGCGTTCCAAATACCCAGGTAACGTTTCTTCAATTGCACGATACCTGTTCTCTATCTCTCTCCTTATTCTCCGAGGAATCTATTTTCATTCGGGCAATTCGTGATGCGTGACACGTTTTCGCTGAGGAAACGTCATTCTGAATTCTCTTTTAATCAATGGCAGCGATGTTTCATCTACTAACAAAAATATATTTTTTATTGTTTGAAGGGGGATACTTACTTCACTTTGTTGAACTGTCGATCGTGATGTTCTTTTGTTTTTTTTTTTTTTTTTGTAGGTGATTTTAATGAATTTTAGTAACTAACTTTTTTTTATCTATATATATATAAAGTTAGTTGTAAAGTTAGTATATATATATATAAAAAGTTATATATATATATATGTAAAAGATAAAATAAATATATATATATATATATATTACTTTTATGACTCTTTTACATTTTTTATTTTTAATTTTGGTCATATTTTTTTACTTTGACTGACACTAACATGGTTTTCCAACGAAACGAAAAGTCTTAGGACTCTAATCGTTCGACTTTTCGACGATTGCAATAACTTCGTATTTCAGTGTTCAGTAATTGTTTCAGTAGATGATACAATTTTTTAAACATCCATTTTCTAAACCTAGAGGGTTCTTTGCATGCGTGTTTTGTGATTAAATTGTTCAAATTTCGTATTGATCATTTTCCAGTTTTGAAACAAGAGTAGCATCTGTGTCTAAGACTTTTAAGCAACTTTCAAGCATGAGCGATGAAGGAACAGTTGCTTCATTCGGGGGAATTTAGAGGATTTAATTTAACATCGAAGTGCAAGAAATATATTTCAGAACTATGGTTTCAGAAATTATTTTCAGGTGTATGTTTCAGTGTCGTAGAAAAAGAGAAGTATACTCTATGTATAGAGTATATCTATAGTACAGAAGTAAAATTTCTCATAAGTGTGTCAGAGTTGTACTTGTTAGACAGTTATCTAAAATTGAAATTTAATCAATTTAATGCACTATTTATTACTTATTCTGACTCGTCCAAAGTCTGTAAACGTGACAAGTGCTATACAGGCGATAAAATATATTAGAAGCAATATTATATACAAATGAATGGTCCATCTCTATTGAAAATTTTCATTTCTGCTCATTTCATTTTAATTTCCCAATTTTATCGCTTTTAATCCCTATTCTATTAAGAAGATACATGCATTAGTTCCTGGTTCTTTTAATTCAATTATACTAAATGAATTTAGTAAGAGTCAACAATAATTGTCATCATTTATTAATTTATTAAACTGTTCTGAATGAATGAAAAAATACAATTTCGTACTAAAAAGAAAAGAAATAAAACACTCAATTGAAGTATTACCTTTTGTATTGATATTCTTTTTTTGTTTCTTTAAAAAAAGGGGGGGGGGAAACAGATTGCTTCGGTGTTCAAGAATCTTAATACTCTTTCTTTTTCAAAGATATGACGTCTCATTTTTAAGGAAGAGAGGATTATAAAAGGGAAGTTTGTAAAAGTCGGGACAAGATGTTTTCTCACGAAATAATGGCACGGTTATAAAATGAAACGTCGATGCCTCGCGTAGCGAGGAGTCACGTAAAAGCGTGCCTCAAAGAGACGGATTTTCTGTAAAATATTCTCCTTGCTCCCACGATTTTAGGACTAAGTCGCTAACTTTGCTTTTAAACGTGTGTTTAAACTTCTGAAAGTCTTTTGACTGTCTTTGCCAAACTTGTGATTAAACGTGACTCCGTTAATTCACCCGTGACTAAAGTCTCCCAATGACTAAAGTCTCTGAATTGAATCTTTTATCTCTCAGGTTAGGATTCCTGAGATAAAGATAAAGATTCCCTTTTACCTACAATCGTCAATAATTACGTACAAGTATTGTCTGCAAGAAAAGTGGAAAAATTTTTAGATACAAGCGTCGTCGAAGCACGGACAAATGATCTCTGTATCCAGGTGTTATCGAATTTAATTTACGGCGGGAAACAGTTAGAAAACAGTATCGCGTGCATGGAGAAATTTCGAAACACCGTGCCATTTGTTACAAGTCATTTGTCACGTTCTATTAAACGTTCCTCAAAATACAGACTTGATGAACAAAAAGACACGTCGACGTGATTGATCGAAATCAAATTGTCGTAATATACTTTCTATCGAGATTAGACGGCTAAAATGTGAAACAATTTGTTTGATCCTTGATTAAAATGAGAAGTTTTAACTCCTTCGTTTCAAACGAATGGATAAGATATTTTTAATTAGCTGATATAATTACGACAAATCGTGAGTTTATCTTACTTCAGATACGTGGCAATGCTATTGATGTAAAATTGATGCAACGTTATTGCAACGCTTGATACAACACGCTGGATATTAATTCCCTGTCCTCGAATCACAGACGAATATTTTGTACGATAAAATAAACTCTGTTTGCTCGATGAAAGCACGAATTATTACGGTGTATTAAATAATTTCGAGTTGGAGTACATTAAATTTTATAATCCGCGAAGTTATTTGAGACTTACGTGCATATTAAAGGGAAGTGAATAAAATTATTTTTTATTTTATTTCCCTTTTTTTTTCCTTTTTTTTTTTTTTAGTAATTAGTATTTATTTCGTATCAATGCTCGGCAGTCAGTTAAATTATCAAGGTAGATTTCCAATTAAAAACTGGAAGACAAGTTTAATTATTCAATGCACCGAAACTGAATAGCAGAAGCAATTATTATACGTAATATAATTCTTATATTAATATATTATATTATACAATTGTTATATAATTAATATAATTACATATATATTAATATATATAATATTGTTGTATAATTAATATATTATATTATACGTAATAATTCATAAACGTTTAAAAGCAAAATTTCTCCAGAAATGGAGATGTGTGTCACTTGAGTAAATTGCGTTTGACCGATGTATCAATGCATTATCAATTTATTATATAACACAGTCACATAAAAGACACATTAGAACAAGACATAGTTGCAGAAATTCTTCCACGCAGTGGACCGACACAAGCAACATAATTCGTCATTCGAAAGTTTCCGAGCAAAGTTTCCCCGAACGACAGATGAAACAAATTCAATAAATTTAATTAATGGAATTTAATAAATTTTATTACGTATTAACTCCGTGTGGTTAGGTGGGTTTAAAATCGTCCCACATTTTTTTCGACAGTTAATGCACGGTGAAATATTTTTCCTTAAAGACCACTTAAAGACATGTTTCAATGAATTTCATTTAAAATGTTAGTTGCATGGTGGGATTATTTACGCTCCACTCTGTAATAAAGAATTCATTTAAATATTACTTTTCCTTCCATTTCCAGAAATATTTTATGTTTTATTAATAATTGAAACGAACGTTTCTCTTCTTTTTTTATAATATTACAAAATTTTCTTTTCTTTTTCTATATTGTTATTATATTTTTTTAAATATTATTATTACATTTCCTATTATTATATTTTTATTATTTTTACTAACATTATATTTTTATCTTGTCTTATTATTATATTTTACGTTTAATAATTGAAACGAACGTTTCTCTTCTTTTTTTATATTATTATAAAATTTCCTTTTCTTCTTCTATATTGTTATTATATTTTGTTAAATATTATTATTACATTTCCTATTATTATATTTTTATTATTTTTACTAACATTATACTTTTATCTTGTCTTATTATTATATTTTACGTTTAATAATTGAAACGAACGTTTCTCTTCTTTTTTATTATTATAAAATTTCCTTTTCTTCTTCTATGTTGTTATTATATTTTTTTAAATATTATTATTACATTTCCTATTATTATATTTTTATTATTTTTACTAACATTATTTGTCTTATTATTATATTATCTTATTATTATGTTATTATTTTATTATTATATTATCTTATTATTATATCATCTTATTATTATATTATTACTTCATTATTGTATTATTATATTATTGCTTATTATTATCTTTCCTTTTCTCATATTATTATTATATTTCTTTTGCATTAAAAAAAATTCCGCGCAAGTGAAGCTTTTTTTTCTTTTTCTTTAAAATTGCGTGCCCCTGTGGATTAACTCGCCAAGGTTCTCCATTCCAACGTTCGTCAAGCAGACGGAAAGCAGCGTGCTGTCGAGTATTTATAACTCCCGTGGTAGGAGGGGTTGTTCTTCCCCATTCATCAGATATTGTCTAATGGACACTCTTCTCCCATAAATTACGAACGCGTCGCACTTCCATCGTCGCGAAGCGTCGCCAGTGTTGAAAGAAGTTGGAATTTCGTGGAACGTTGTCGCGCAGCGTCGCACAGTCGCGATATGGGCGGAGGTGGGACGAGATGTAATTTTCAAGCTTGCACTTTTACGGGCCGGATTCAGGCCACTCGCGGTCCAGATTTCATCCCCCTTGCTGTCTCGTCGCTCTCGTGTTAGATGAAAAGTTTAAGGCGAGCAAATGGGGGAACGGGCGCGGAAGGGTCAGAGGTCGAGATGAAACAATCTGAAAAAAGAAAAAAAAAAAAAAGGTGAACTCTCGCGCAATTTTCAGCAGGATACAGAGCGCGTATTTCTGGTTCATTAGGCTCTCCCGTGATTCGCGCAACTCGTCCTTGAAAATTGTCCGCTGTTTTTCACTGGACATTTGATCGAACAACACGTGGCACGCGGAGAAGGTTTCTCGACGAAGCTTGATTCGATCGTGGTCAGAATTTTTAACCTCTTGCGCCAGTAACTGGCAATTTCGATTTGAAATTCTCAGAAACTTGTTAAATTGTTGCACAATTATTCAAAGTTCAATAAAGTGGCATCGAACTTTCGAAGATCATTGTAAAGGGAAGACTTTTACATTTTTCCAATGCTTTCGCACGCCACGATTGCAAGTGTGAAAATATCTTGAAATGAGTCGGACGATTTTGAAAATTTTAGAAACAGAGATTTCAAACTTCAGAATGAATCTAGGTATATTGTCGTACGATTTTGTTTCTTACAAAATTACAGCTTAAATTTTCAATGTTCGAATGTTTAGTAGGTCTTCATTCTGTTCAGCTACACGTATCGTTACGTACAATAATACGTAATTGTAGTTTCGCGCCGTAATTTTTCGTCTTATTACGGTCAGTCCGATGTCGTCACGCGCAGTTGACACGTAAACAGTTGAAATGGCGTTAACTGCGTGTAAACGAACGGTATTCTCGCTGGACTAATCGCGCTTCCGTGCTTCCGAGAAGCAAAAGAACTCTTCTAATTAAAGAAGCTGTTGCGAAACGCGGGAAAAGGGCGGAGCATTATGGCGCCTGTTAATGTTAGAATCGAGCTGAAACGTTGTTAAAAAAGACATAAAGGCAAATGAAAGAAATGAAACTTTGATGGGCGAAATGACAATGGCAGATTGACAATGTTTCTAGCATGAAACGAATATCGTTGTTGTAAATTCAATGAGATTTTAATAAAATATAATCAATCGCCACAAGTTCCTTCGCACTTTTTTTTCATTTTTTTTTTAATAAAATATCAAAGTATGAGAAGAAACGAACTTTGTTAATTTTAAATTAAATTTAAGTTCGTGAACATGATTTTCTCATTGTGTTTTAAAAATTATTTCGTTCAAATGTTGACCAGAACGTTCGCTTAATTACGGATTTATTTTAGTAAGAAGTGATTTCGAGCTCACTCTGTATAAAATGAGCAAAAATATTTTTATTGTTCGTTCATGAAATGACAAATATATATATAGGAAAACTTACATTATATTATATAATTTATATATAATATACGTACTGTATTATACTGTATTATATTCTAGTATAATGTATTATATACCATTATAATGTATACTAGTGAATATTACTTAAAATAAAAAAATTGAAAACTGTTTTGGAAAGAAACTGATTTCTCAATAAAATTATCTTTGTAGAGAAGAATAAAATTTTCTATAGTTAACAATGTTCAATTTTTTCACAACGATACAAGTAATTGATATTGTATCAAATTACGTCATATTAAAGTCTGATACATTATGATAGATAATAGATTAAATTCATACATTATAGATATGTATATTAATAACATATCTAATAGTAAATGTATAATAATATGTATATTAATAAGAATTACTTAAAATTATCAGAACTACTTAAAATTACTTGTATGTTTCGACGCAGATAAAATTTTTAAAATATGGAAACAATTAATATTGAATTTCTACACGAAGGTAGCTAAAAAATTTACGTATAATTAAATATAACAAGAACAATATGGGAAGTACAAGTGACAATTAAGTTAAAGGTTACAAGGTACACGAAACAATTATATTCCTCAGTAAGAGTTAAGATTGTTTGCTCTCTCGAAAATGTCAGAAGGTTATTCTAACAACGTCTAGTCTCTTTTTGGACCTAAAACGTATATTCTCCTAATGGCGCTTCAGTCGTCAAATATTTGTTCACTGGCATTTTATGCGATATTTGGTGAATTCGTTTTCGATAATTGCCACGTTTAATAACTGAAAAGTCGCGGAAAGAACAAGAGGAGAACGTAACGATTACGAACACTTTTTCGTAAATTAATCATTCGCACTCGCCTTTATATTTCGTGTCAAATCGATGTTTTTTGATGAGGACACTTGTTTGAGCAGCTATTGAAAAATTTACAAAATATTCGTGTTCAATTATTTGTATTTTTATTTTTTATCAAATCATCGAACGAAATTATCCATTCAAAATTTTTTAAAAAGCAATTTCGAACGCGACGAGAATTTATTTTTAATCGTCACCTGATGCAATTCATTGGAAACATCATTTTTCAGGTAGACATCATCGCGATTCTACGAGTAATATTGCATTTTATTTTGCAGTTTGAATATTTCTAGAGTGAATTTAAATTTAAAATTAAATTCGAATCACAAATTCGTACGATACTAATGAATTAAAATGTTTCGTCGTGTCAAACGTTTGATTACACAAGTATTAAATAGAATAAGAGACAAGAACTGAAGATCGTTGTTAAATATTTCAGGCGGATTTATTTTATTTTTATTTCTATTAAATTTTATTAAATTTCCATTTGCTCTCATCTCTACGAAGTTCAATGAAAAAGAAATCTCAGAGTAGCGACTGAACATTTTACGAGATATCAAGATCGTATCAACTCCTCGAGGAAGCAACGAAAAGAATGATCGAAATGCACCAGACATCATACCTTTATGAAACAACCGAACACGCGTCACCGTGAAATTTCCTCAACAAACGAATTTAATTAAAACGAACGCCGCGTTGGGTATTTAAAATACCAAGGATCGTGTTACTGCAAAACACGATCGTGTCTCGATTGTCCACCGTTAAAACGCGTTATATCCCCAGTAGAAACTCTGACATTTACGCCGCGTTGCCTGTTCAAAAACAAGGCAAATTAGGTCGCTTATCCGACGCTCTCCGTAAGTACTTAATACCTCGAAATGGAGCTCCGATCGAAAAAGAGAGGGAGCAGCCGAGAGATTTGAATTGAACCGCAGAATCCGGAGAACAGAGATTCCCAGGGTATCATTGAATCAGGGGAATGCTGCCCGAGCAGTCTCGTTAACATCACTTCTCGTTCCCCGTTTCTCGAAACCACGTCAGAGTACACATAAATCTGGTGATGGTTCGAATCCGATGGATCGTTGATTTGTCTCGGGCACGCCGGCCAAACTCGATGGATGCCTCTGCCAGCGGAGAGGAATAATGGGTTCTCGAGTGGTTTGATGACACGAGACGATGAACGATCCTTCTACCGGGTGTTTCGTAACTGGACGAATCGATTCTTTGTGAAAAAAAACAACGTCGAATAGTGATTCTACGGGCGACTGAAAGGCTGAATGATATAAAACAAAGCTAACTTTTACGAACACGTGTTTCTCTTTTTAAACTTTTTACTACTTTATTTGGAAATATAATCAATGGACGTTCTTTTTTCAGTATCATGTGTGAAAATGAACAAGTTATGACTTTTCAAACCCTTCAGTTTTTCAGTGGCCACCCTGTATGTATAGTAATCGGCACTTCGTTTTTTTTTTTTTTTTTTTTTTTTTGGAGATTTAATTGGCATATTTGTCTATTAATTGTTTCACATCTGTCGGTGCTATGGGCGAGAAATCTCGTCGTAACGACATCGATTGTGCAGTACCATGGACGAAATATTTTTTAGCTGGATGCGAGATATCTCGTCCATGGTATCGATATCGTTACAACGAGATTTCTTGGCTGTGGTGTTATGAACGACAAGGAGATAGCGAGATTTTTAGTCCATGATACTGCAGGTGTGATAAATATTGTAGCGAGATATCTCGTTCGACGTAGCGAAGAGGTTAGGATCCACTTGGACTGACTGGATATTATATATGTATATATTATAATTTCTTATTGCGATTATTTCTTAGAGCCTTCTTTATCCGAATTTTTATTTTTATTTTACAAATATCGTAAACGCCCAAGCATTTTATTACTGCGATAGAATGTCTGTCTGGTAATGATTTTTCAGTCAATTGCTGATAATTATGTTAAGTTCGAATATCAATATAATGGAAAAATAATAGTTCGAATAAATCTTGCTATATTTGTATGTATAAAGATAGGAATTCTTCTTTGGAAAATAAATGTAAATGTTTATGCAATTCTGTATAAAAGTAGAAATTCTTCTCTGATGTTTGTAAACTTCTTCGTTTTGCACAACTTTTATAGTAAAATGAGATTGATTCTTTGAAAAATAGTATTTTATGCAAGTTTGGTAAAGGTTTATGCAACGTTATAGTAAACTAATAAAAATCAAAATATATGTTTCTTTTTGGCACATAGTTTTCCAAAATTCAATGAGCATAACTCTATTACCTATATATCATCATTCTGCTTTATTTGTTAAATTAATTCTGTTTATTGCACTTGACGCGAGTGATTTCACAAACAAATTAACTTTAACTGCACATAAATTAATTACGTTACATTCATCTCACCGCAAAATACTATAAAGCAACGACCGATGATCATGAATCTGTAAAATCTCTAAACGTACAAATAAGTAAGTACGAGTGAATTTAAATACATTGAACTCACGACCGGTATTATCAAACTATTTAGTAATTTAGTAATTTGAAGTTCGATCGAATGGTCTATCATCACGAGAAATATAAAATACCAAACGAGATGAAATACACCAAATTTCAGCCCACCCAAGATCGCAATTCCTACGGTCACTGATAAGCCCAACGATAATCCAACTACTTGGGAGTTCAATAATCCAACTAGTTGCTATAATTAAATAAAAGCTCGAACTTCGGCCGAACCGCTAATTACATTGGACACACTGTACACAGAGAATTACGATTCAAAATAACGACGACCGAGGCAAGATGCAAAGCACGAAACCTCTAGGATGAAACACGAAGTCCAAGATTCGGTGAACCTGGTCCACTTATCACATCCTCCCCTCTGACAGATGATCGTCTTACCCTTGTCGAGCGTTCATAATGAAGCGCTCGAGATCCAGGCGACAGATAGAATTCTCTCTTTCTCTCGAAGATTTATCGTATCGATCCCAATTAAACAGACGAAATTTATTACTCGTTTCGACGTTTCTTACTAGCCTAACCACCCAAGGCCGAGAGTTCTCGAAGAACCTTTCCTTTCTATCATTTAATCTCGCGCGATCGATTTTTTTTTTTTTTTTTTTAATTATCCTCGTGTTTTCTTTCAAAAGAGCTGTTCCGTTTGAAAAATTAAGCTCGATTGGGGGGATTAAATAAAAATCCGACGGGGCAATCTCACAGCCATTTCATTGTTCAATCTCGTGTAAAAACAATTTTGTTATCTAGTTTTTGATTGACAGTGCTGTTATGGTTTTAGAAAAAAAATTTTTTTTTTTTTTCCACTGATAATTGGCTTTGATTGGGACAATGTGACGAGACAGTATAAATCAATGGCGATATAAATTTACTACATCGTTGGTAAAAAAAAAAAAAAAAAAAGGAAATAGGAAAATGAGCTTTGTGCGGAATTTCGTCCAGCAGAATATAATTGAATATTTCACTGTGTGCGAAAATTTCGAAGAAAGGCTCGAAATGTTTTTCGAACTCTTCGTTTTGGTAAAAGAGTTTGATCGAATATTCATTCAAGTTTATTTACCAGGTGAGAATATTTTGAAACTAGAAACGCCACAAATATCAACTGCGTTATTAAAGAATGATTATTAATGTACTGACCTCAACGTTGTCGAATTTAGAAAAGAAACGATAAACGAAAGAGAAGGAGTAGAATTGCAATTAAGCGATACAAAGTCTCGAGTGTAGTAAAAGTAAACTATTTATAAAATAGTTAATATAGTTAAATTTATAAAATAGTTAATATAGTTAATAAATTTATGAAAGACAATAGTTAATAGTTTATAAAATATAATATTAAAATAATAATAGTAATATATTATAATAATAAAACAATATTAAAATAATAATAATAATAATAAAATAGAAAAAGTTCTTTAGGGCGTGTTTTCATAGTAGTGTCGTTCACGTCGCGCGTAAAAGGAGAGGAAGAAAATAGTCTCGCCGGGCGAATTATTTTATTCCAGTTATTTCATCGTGCAAACTGGCGATCGCTGATAGCTAAAAGGATTCATCAGGATCAGTTTTCTGCCGCGGAAAATACGTTCTCGTTGTGTTTTCCCTGCGAACAAAGATCTTCGAATCGCGTCGGTTAATCGTCAGAGAATTAAGAAAAATTGCTTTGGAAGCGAACGTAACGAAATTTCGTCAGTATGATTTATTTATGAAATCTGGCGCGGCAAGTTGTTCTAATTCGCCTCGAGAGCTCCTAATCGACGAAGAGTTCTTCTTCAACGGTCGACAATCCAATCGGGTATTTATATCGTTCCGCGTCGACAGAAAGAAGTATAAAGAAACGAATGAACCGAATGAATCAACTTTGTTCAGAAACGCTTCTGTTGCAGTTCAATCTCTCTTCCACGGTTCTTCTGCGATTAGTTTTTATTATCCGTCCACTTTTTCCTTTACGGCTGTGCTCGGGCAAATGGAAACGACGAGCTTCCTCCGCGAATTATCGTGAATCTTCTATAGGAATAATGAATTGGCTGTACCGAGTCGAGGCGATTTGTTTCACTTCAACAGAGATAAAGTGTCTCCGGATGTATAACTGTTTTCTTTGTCATTTATTTACCGTAGTACGGCGGGAAATGAATGGATTTATGGTCGACAGACTGCCGGTTTTCGAACCATTGTGACTTTGTGAAATTACACTGTAGGTTCTCTACAATTTGTATAATTTTCATTAATATGCTCGAGATCGTTTTTGGAGGAGAAAAAAATGTCTTTAATATCGCTGGTATATTTTACATTTATTTTTAGGTTTTTGTAATAGTACTTGGTCGAATGGTTTAAAGAGAGTGAACGTTTTTAACTCTGAAATAAACCGTGCGTTCTTCCTCTTTGTTCCATTTAAGATTTACGCCTTGATCATTTGATGAAATTGTAAACAATTTGAAGAATAATTATTTCTTATCGTGGAGATTTTTCATATTTTTTGTAGAAAATATAAATGCATTATGTAAAATGTAAATTTCATAAATGTAATACGTTCGTGTTGCTCTATGAACAGATTGAAGAAAACAAGTCAAATGAGACACTGATATGAAAAGAATAGTGTTCAAACTATATGTTAACTAGAATTAAGAATAGCATTTAAACTGAACGGAGGAACAGACAATTCTCAAATTACAAAAGCTAACATTTCATTCGTTTCAATTCAGATCACATTATTGGCCGATTACCTCGAACAATCAAGACACGCCTTCATTTATTGATGCTTTAACATTGAATATTCGTCGATATGAATCACAAAGAGTTCTTCATTTCTTCGTTTCAGCCTAACAAAAGCAAAAAAAAAAGGTGGGAATTTATTAAGAGAATATTTAGCGATTACAAGTATTGATAAATAAAATCAGGCTCTGTGATTAACACTTTGATGTAATCCGAATCAAACACAGTTTCATTCGTGATATTTGATAAATTCATTAATATTCATCAGCATATGCGACCTTTTCAGTTATTATTCACAATAATCATAATCTGTTGTTCGTTTGTCCAACGAAGTATACTATAAAACATGTAAGATCTTTAAATGCTGAGGCGCGAGTAGGAGCCAGCAAGTAGAGTAGGTATAGTGTCCAGTCAGACTCTATAATTGATACTTTAATCTAACCCAAACCAAATGTAGTTTCGTATCTGGTCAATTTAGTAAATTTATCAATATTTATCAGAATATATGTGGCCCTTCTTAGTCATTATTCATAATGATTAGACAAAAATCATGGTCTATTATTTCATAGTACACTTTAATTGTTTGATCACATTGTTCATAACGATTACACAGATCATGATCTATTGTGTCATACTATCACAGTATACTTTCATAGTATCCTATGAAAGATGCTTTGAATGCTGAAGCGCGAGAAGCCAGCAAGTAGAATAGGCGCCGTGTTTGATCAGACGCACAGCTGTCTATCGACTCAGTCGTATAGGGGGCAGCTGTCGGCAACCTCGTAGCAGCGTACGGTGCTGCCATTTCCGAGGAACGACGTTCGTTCGTCGAACTACAGAATTCTGTAGAAACGTAGTGTAGGATAAAATAAAATGCAAACATCTAACCAAACTAAATTTATGCGGATCTTTATCTCAGATCAAATGTGTATTGGAAACAATTCGAACAAGGTCCAGTTCTGTTTTAGATTCCTCGTACCAGTTTAAAAAGAAGCTCTTTCCTTCTTATTTGTGAATCAACAAAATTTTCATTGACAATGCGGATTTTATGCATTGTTACGAAAAATTGGGGAAAATACCTATATAAAGTGGGATATTATATAAATAAATTGTTATTCCTATTTACAAATTTTATGAATTTTCTATCTCCTTGATGATGTTCGTAAAAATTTCGAAATGCACAAGATTTACGTCCCAGTTTAATCTGTATGTTCCGATATTAATTAAATTTTAAATTTGCAAAGTGAATATCGTCTTTTGATAACGAGTTTTCGAGACAGTTAATACAATGACAAGATAAGTAACAAGTCACTGTCTCATGAATCAAAATGACTTCGATCCGAACTTGAATATGTAATCAAATCACTTGGGATTACGTATCTTGAAATCAAGTAACTTGATTGATCTAAACTCGCACTATTTTGAGATAGAAAGATAGCGATAGCGAGAAATTTGTAGCGTTAGCGACCATTCGTTTCCGTTCACATCAAAATGCAAAATTTCCCGAGGGAATATTTCACGTCCATTTGTTATCAGGTCGTTCATCTATCAAGCAGATCTATACATCGATAGATCAAAGACAATGCCTTGGAAAGCGAAATAAATCCTTCGTTGAAAAAAAAAAAAGAAAAGAAAGGGAAATACTATAAATTCGCAATTTCTGCGGTGTGAACAGACGCATAAATCGTTCATTATAATCAGACTGCGAGTGTTCATGCAAATTTAGATTTCAACGGAGCAGAATTATAGAAATGGAATCTTGCTAGAGATTTGGATTATTCGCTAAATATTGTAATGAGTACTATACTTAATCGTGCGAGTATTCTGTTTATTAATGCATTCTATGCATTTGTGGCTCTAAATTTTACATTATTAGACTGTGAACTTTATTTTAGTATTATATTATTCACAGATTGCCACGATGAGACAAAATGAAATGTAAAATTTTATTCTTATACTATTCTCATTATTCATCTGTCTTTATCTTAGAATTTCAGAATAAATAAAACATTCAACTTCTTCAACAAAATGTGTCTTTATATTTGATACTGTCCATCGAATGTCTTTTACTCAATATTAATACAACTATTCAAACAATGTTCGTGTGCAGTTTCTTAGTACTGAGAAAATTGTACGATACCGAAGTGATGATCACAACTATGTCGCTTTTGTGCAGATCGTTCTTTCTCCTCTAATAATTCTGCATACGTACTGCAATAACAATACTGCGTAAGTAAGAAGAAAACAGCGTGTTTGGAATTCATCGTACAGTCACAAGGGTACGCTACAGTCTACAATATAGTAGTATAGAAGAAAGAGTAACAGTAACGAAGAAATGGCGAACAGATCTAAAATAATATTGGACGACAGTGACTGTACTTTCAATAATTCTATATGCATTTTAATTCCAAAGCATATGAAGCAAATTATTTCAGCTTCAACGTGCAATTTGGGTCGCGTTAATCATGGATACATTTGTTTATATATGTACATACGTACATATATAAACCTGTATAAAACTAAAACTAAATTTTTTAGCAATTGATCGTACAATTCTAAAGTTGGGCTCACAATTCCAAGTAGAAACGAACGATTAAGAAGTATTCTATAAATTACGATATGACGAACGTACATAATACACATGACGATATGTATAATACATATTATATACAATACATATGATAATACACATAATACACACAACTGTAGTTAATACATATCTACAGTTCTTTTCTTGGCACGTCATCCTCCTCGTCTTCTTCTTGAGCTTCTTTTGCAATTTATTACACACTACAATCAAAAATAGCAGCGAGTAATCGTCGAGAGAGATAATCGTAAATGAGCTAATGAGACAACGAGATATCTGAGAAGAGCGCAGGGAAGTAAGAAGAAGCAGGGAGGAAGCGAGGAAAGGAAGGCTGGATGGAAAAGTGGAGGGAAGGAAGGGGTTAAGGGAGAGCAAACGCTGTAACCGTTCTCTAATGCTTCCACGCTAACGAAAGTCTGCTGTCTCTCGTTCTCTTTCAGACGCTCGGTCGCCGTCGCTTCGGAAGCTAATGCAGCGGAAGTAGACTTCCAACTATATTACCCCTAATCACATCGGGGCGTTCCGCTTTGCGCGCCGCTGCGCTGTAATTTCGGCACGGATCTACGGTTTACTGGCTGACGTCGTTCTTCTACCTCGAATCGTATCGTAGACGTTTTCGATTATCCTATCTTGAGGGCCGTCTGACTTCCGCCAGCATCAGTTTCTTCTCTTTTTTTTGTTTTCGCTCGAAATGAACGCCTCATCAACTGACCGAATATTCCAACTTTGAAAGCAGCTGTTGTCGAAAATTCGCAATGTGGATAATTTTTACGTGCATAATATTTGTTTTTAACATGATGTGAAGATCGTTTCCGCAAAGCAGTTTTTCTGAATTCATGGGAATTTATAAAATATTTGTAGAGCAGTGAAACAAGAAAGTTTGTTAAAACTGACTAATCGAGTGAGGCGCGATAATTAGTCATTTTAGTTCCTTGGAAAGTTTGAAGAGTAAACGGTACGAGATAATTCACGATTATGCGTGGTAAAATAGAATTTGATAATTTAAAAAATTTTTAATTTCTTGTATTTAAAAATTTTTTCAACATTCTGCACAAATCCATAGTCTAGTTGTGACATTATAAACATCGTCAATTTCCTGGAATCAAAATTTAAGAAACAAGTGATAAGAAAATATATATAACTAATATATAACTATATTTTTTTTAAAAAAAGCATAGAGTGACGAGAGCGATGGAGATTCTACTAAAATTTATCTCAGAGAACACATTACTAACTTGTGCAAATGATAATATATTTACTTCAAACTGAGACATTACATTGTCAAGTATGTACATATGTGGAAATCACTGTCGGAGATAGATAATTGACTAGTGCCTCAAATATTGCAAGTTGAGCAGCGTGATACAAAATGACAGTAAATCAGACTTGGTGCGAATAATTTCTACTCGAAGAAAATGTCAAGCGGTTCCTTTTGTAATTTTATATTTATAAAATAGATTTGTGCTAGATACGTTGGCAATCTCGTGGCTCGTTTGCATATTCATAATTACTGGTCGTTGCCAGTTAGGATATATTCGAAATTCTAATCAATTTCCGTAGCAATGCATAACAATGCAGAATCATTCTGCGAAATATCACATCTAGATTGAAAATGTATTCTTCAAATTTTATTTTGCTACGTAGTTGTATGATTGATTATTATTATTATTTTTTTTCTTTTTTTGCTCTGTTAAGTACTGTAATATTTTTGTTCTTCCATTGGTTACATTCTTTTTCTATTAGTAACATGATATTTGTGTTTCAAAACAGGCACAACGTCGTACGAATTTATTTCAAAAAGGCGTTTATACGAATGAGTGAAAATATATTGACTCGTACTACTAAAATATTGATTCGTACTACTTGAAGGTGCTTATGAAACATTTGAATCAACGTTGCGCCCTTATGATTTTGTTAAAAATTATAAATCGGCACCTTTAACTAGCAACGTTCGAAGATATAAAAATTTTGACTGAAAAAAGAGAAATGACTAATTTGAAATAAATCATTGGAAGAATCACAGAATTTTCTTTCCTTGCATCGTTACGATGGATTTATCTCAGCATTTAGCTTCTTGCTCACATCATGCTCCATGCTACACGAAATTAATATGTATGTTCTCGAGTGAGATGATATCGTCTGAACAGCTCTCTAAAACGATACGTTTGTCAAAGTTTTGTTCATCGAATATTAATGACCAAACAGGCCCCGCGTGTATGAATATAAGAAGATCCTGAAGTTCATGAAAATTCATCGACGTACGCAAGGATAAGTGGAAAAAGGGCAGAAAGAGAGGGGGAAAGAATAAATTTCACATAAAATGCATACTCTGCTTTACACAGGTATATTGAGAAAAAAAAACGAAAAGAAATAAAGATATGTTTGTTGAATTAATTAACGAGATGGATAGATACGCGAGATGATTACGCAAAGTGATTATAATTATTCTTTCGCGTTTAAATCATTTTACATAAAACATTAAAGTACCATTACGTAAGATTAACTATATGAAATATATAAATATTATTGTCGTGACGTCGGACAAT
Organism: Tetragonisca angustula; assembly: GCA_036937485.2. Classification (NCBI taxonomy): domain Eukaryota; kingdom Metazoa; phylum Arthropoda; class Insecta; order Hymenoptera; family Apidae; genus Tetragonisca; species Tetragonisca angustula. Next base: position 416,636 of record JAWNGG020000082.1, on the reverse strand, counting down.
TATATAAAACGGTTAGTGTGAAAATGCAATGAATTTTAATTTACGCACTATCGATTTATCATTATTTATTTGTGGAGTATAGATTTTTAGCGAAATTGTCCTTCGTGATTATTAATATTTATTTACGGTGAAACGAACTCGTCAAGAAATACTGTGTACAGTATTTCGTTGTATTAAAAAATTATTCGTCAGTCATCATGTTGTTACGAAATAGTGGTTAAATATACAATATAATGTAATTTTATTTCACTTTAAAAACATTTCTAAACTTTCTGCTATATATTATAAAATACGAGACAATGGATAATATGAAGCAAAATTTTTTTGTATTGAATACGGATCCTATAAAACTGTGTTTTATTACAAAATTTAATATGAAATGAATATTCACTGTTTTAAATTATTCTTTGAAATGAAGCAGGAAATGTTTATTATTTCACGAAATTATTGACTCAGTCATCTCATTTATTTCTTTGCTGCTCGTAAGAAAAAAAAAGAAAAAGAAAATGAAGGAAAAATCGCATATTCGTGAAATATTTTATTACATTCTTCGTTACTTCGGAATTTAGGAAATTCTCGCTAAGAATTTAATCCGCTTATCAATAATTTCGGCATTTAGGAATTCTTCTAATAAATTTATCATCGAACGTGGAAATTTATAATTTATTATAATTAATAATATTTAAGTAACTAATTAAAAAACAATTTATACAAATAATTGGCCAGTGAATTATTTGACTGTACTATACTGACTGAGTGTTTGAAATTTGCGAAATGTGTCAAGGTTTCTATCGAGCTCGTTCAAAATGTAATGCACATTATCATTCTCACGCGGTATTCATCTTGCTTAATTACTTTTGTAAGGACCTTATCGATTCTCAATTAATATGCAATAAGTTACTTAAACTCGTCTATGTTGAACGTACCTCGGTCGAACCCACTTAAAATGACCAAGTCAAATTTGAACATGTAGTGGAACCTTTCAGGAATATTGTCGCGTTGTCGCGAAACATTTTGAAATTACAGCATGGTGTAGAGTAATTATAAAAAAGAAAAAATTTCTAAGACATTCGAAAATATTTTAAAAATCAATTTTATCCTACAGTACCAGCGAGCCATAATGCTCGACCAATTTTAACGCCCCTTGTACGTCTAAGACGTACGACTATAACGTGCCGTATCCTAATTTTTTACAAAGTAGCATGCAACACGCACGTACTCATAGAGGATTTTATGGCAAGTGCTAAATTACTTCAATAAGTACTGTATAATTCACGCGCACCTCTTGTTCTATGTAGAATGCAAATTCTTAATTTTAAACGAAACTTTAAATTCTAATTTTATTGTTGTATAGTGTATATTATATAACTATATGTTATATATAGTGTATATAATTTTTAAATATAATTTTACTGTTATACGCTGTATATTATATAACTATATGTTATATATAGTGTTTATAATTTTTAAATATAATTTTATTGTTATATAGTGTATATTATATAACTATATGTTATATACAGTGTATATAATTTTTAAATATAATTTTACTGTTATACGCTGTATATTATATAACTGTATGTTATATATAGGGTTTATAATTTTTAAATATAATTTTATTGTTATATAGTGTATATTATATAACTATATGTTATATATAGTGTATATAATTTTTAAATGTAATTTTATTGTTATGCACTGTATATTATATAACTGTATATAGTGTTTATAATTTTTAAATATAATTTTATTGTTATATAGTGTATATACATATATAGCTATTGTTATACAGTGTATATTATATAATTTACAGTTATACTTATAGTAATAAATTATAGTAATAAATTATACTTGTAGTATTATGTTATTAAACTTATAGTAATATAGTGTGTATTATATAAATTATAGTTATATAATATACACTATATAACAATAGCTATATATGTTATAACATATAGTTATATAATTATAGTGTAACGCTTCGAAACATCTTTTTTATAATATAATAAGTGTTCGAATACTTTCTATCTATACACTCTCACCTTACGAATCTAACCTGTTTCATCGTCGTTCGATCGTTCTCTCGTTTCGAAGGTTTACGGACGAGCAGGACTCTCATTTACGATTAACTCAACCACTTTTTCGTCTCGAACTCGTAACTGTAGTGACGCAATTCTTTCTCCGACGCCAGTCGGAGAAAACCCACGATTTCTAGTTTCCAAATTTCACGAACAAACCCTGGCACGCGACGTGGGGATGAAATCGTGTCGCCTGGAGGCTGATTATTCCTCTGTTATTTCCCTTTCTTTCATTTATCTCGAGACGGGACACTCGAACAAGGCTTATCTTCCATCTTCCATTTCTTTCTCGTTCGACATTTTTGCATCGTCCTTCTTCGTAGTTATTTCCCAGGACAGCTGACGTTTCGATGAAATTAGTATGGGCGAGACGAGGTTCGCTACGCTTCTCTCTCTCCCTCTTTTTTTTTTTTTTGCTCTTTGTATCAGATTTTATTTCGCGATTTTGCTTCTCGAGAAGACGATCTTCGTAGACAGATATTATTTTGAAATAATAGTGGATAGTTTTGCTGTAGATGGGCATGTGCATTAGATCAGATATAGAAAGAAGCGATACGACGTTGTTGGCAGTTCGTCGTGGCGACGATGCGTAATTTGGAATTTTGATTAAATAGAGGGCGATTTTCTCATTAGTTAACTGGAAACATGATATTAGCGATCGCATATGCAGCGGATCGCACGTTCTTGTTTTACACGTAAACACATATTACACATAATGTAGGTCTCAGATTTTTACTACTGTAAAAGAAAATGACATAGAAATTTAAAAAAAAAAAAATAAAAAAAAGATGAATATTAAAAAATAGTTGTAAAAGTGTAAAATTAGATGTCAAAGAAAGTAAGATTAAATTGTCACGTAGGATCATCTACTTTTGAAGTAGTATACTATTTTTAACTATTATTATTGGAAGTACTACATTATTTTTACCTAGAATTAGTATCGGAAAATAATTATTCGCGAAAATGAAATAAAGTACAGTCGCAGTGAATTTTAATACAGGTATTATAAGTTTTGATCGATATAATTATGTTCGTTTCATACTTTTATCTTTCATTTTTGTTCTAACAATAATAATATCTAGACTTTTATGAATAACATATTTATGCACTAGTGTGAAATTAAAAAATCCGCAATTTATACAAAATTATACCAATTATGTTATATTTGTGTTAAAAATTACGTTATACATAGTTGTACAAAGATATAAGCTGCCATAAAGTATAAAATATAAAATTTATAACTCGTTTCATTTTGCTCGATGTAAATACATAATTAGTCTAGTTTTATTTCATTCCAAAGAAAATCCTAAAATAAAATCCTCTCCTCTCCTCTCCTCGACCTCTGTTCCGATATTAGGACTCGTTCCAGTCCCCGATGATACATCACACGTGTACGTAACACGTGGCATTATCACCGCAGTCTAATCACATTGCTTTCGACTTGATTAACAAGAGAATCAGTCCTCTCTGCCGATCCTTTCGAATTGCGCAATATTGCCGCTGTGAAATCCATCTCGATATGACGTATCTCCATATCGAGATCCACCTTGTCGGATCAAAATCATGATTAGCGAGAGAACAGCCACATTCGCCACGTGTGGACAAACTGTTGGCGAGCTTGACGATCCTCCCTGTGTTCTCTCGCCTACCGATTTACGCAAACAAGTGAAAAGAATCGTGCTCCTTTGAGCCGGGTTTATCTCGAATTCGCGTGGGACTCTGCGAAAATGTACCGCGACAAATATAGAAATTTTGTTGCGGCGAAATGTCTCGGTGTTCTTCGACATTTCGACCCTTATTTTCAAGCGCGGCGCGGAAAGCCACGGTTGATTTAATTACGAGTCCGGTGCACCAGCGGTGGTGCACTTTGAATTAGAGATGAAGATCTGCCGGCGCACGATGAGGCGATTCTTGAAATTGGAGCCTCGAACGATGCGATGCGCGTCACGGCGATCTCGTAAATTCAAAAGTTATGTAGGAGGAACGTAAAGTAATTAACATCCGCGGGAGGGAGAATTCGCGCGTTTGCCGACTACATTCACCTCGGTATTGTTCTTTTTTTTTTTTTTTTTTAATGAATTAAACACGGCAGTTGACGATTCAGCGCGTTTCTAACGTAGACAAAGGTTCTTCGTTTTAAAAAAAATATATATACATATATACATATGTACGTATCAATAAAAAAAAAATATATATATATGTACTTCAAACGTTCATTTTTGTTATAAAAATGTTTCATTACACATATCTCGTCATTTTCTATCGTTGGTGAACATCTCGAGGGAATTTCATAAATTCAAATGGATATTAATACGAGAAGATTGTTCATTTTTTTTTTTTTTCTTTTTCATCAAAATTCGTCGATCTAAAACCACTGGATCGATATAATTTCGGTATATAGTGGTACAGTGTACAGGCAATAAGAAAGGGTAACGATGACGCAAGTGCATAAATATTATGGATTATTATTTTTAGGATTCGTTCTCTGGCCGGTGGAACTCGAACGAGAAGATTGTTCATTTTTTTTTTTCTTTTTCATCAAAATTCGTCGATCTAAAACCACTGGATCGATATAATTTCGGTATATAGTGGTACAGTGTACAGGCAATAAGAAAGGGTAACGATGACGCAAGTGCATAAATATTATGGATTATTATTTTTAGGATTCGTTCTCTGGCCGGTGGAACTCGAACGAGAAGATTGTTCATTTTTTTTTTTCTTTTTCATCAAAATTCGTCGATCTAAAACCACTGGATCGATATAATTTCGGTATATAGTGGTACAGTGTACAGGCAATAAGAAAGGGTAACGATGACGCAAGTGCATAAATATTATGGATTATTATTTTTAGGATTCGTTCTCTGGCCGGTGGAACTCGTTGGGAAAAAACAAATATCGGGGGTTCCGAAGTATATTATGCGTGTTTCGCGTGCTGGGCGCTATCGTCGTGCATGTTTCGTTGCAAACGGAGATATAAAATCGAGAATGAAACAGGGATCGTGTACGAAACGAGGCACAGCCATGTGGAAATGGTAACGTTACACAGGAATACGGTTTCGTTGTCGATAAAATAAAGAACAAGGTGGAGGGAGGAGTTTGATAATTCGACAATAACGAAATCCAGGGCCGATATCGAGGTCTTTCAAATATTTGCTTCTCACGTTTCACGTTTCACGTTCTTCGGTGACCTAATATAGGGATAGTCGAAGAGAAACTCTCTTACTTACTTCGTATTTTTCGTCACTTTCATATTATTTTGATTTCAAGCTATTTATCACGTGCTTAATCTACTGCGGAGCATATTGTACAATATATAATACTGTAGTTAATTCATAATTCTGTAGATTTAAACAATATTTTGTCATCGTCTAGTTGCAAGTCTTCCACTTGAGTTCAACAATTTTATAAAATTAAAAAGTATGTAACTTTTATTGTTTTACTATAATATTATTATTATTATTATATTATTTCATCACATGTACGAGTCTTCCAGCTAAATCAGACAAATTAAAGAAAAGTATAATCTTCATCATTTGATTATAATATGTTAATATAATATTTCTTCATATACACAAAGTTTTCACCCAAGTTCGACAATTTAATTCATTTAATTTATTTAATTTTACAGTTTACATAATAATAATTTTTAATAATATATACATTAAATATAATATATATATTATTATACAATAATTTTATAATGTATTATATTTATGTAATAAAATTTTACAATTTCGCAATTTAATCTTACGAAATTAATAAAAAATACAATTTTTACCATTTTACTATAATATATTAATATAATATTTCTTCATCCTGTACACAAAATTTTCACCCAAGTTCGACAATTTAATTCAATTATTTAATTTTACAATTTACATAATAATAATTTTTAAATATATGTACATTAAATGTAATATATATATTATTATACAATAATTTTATAATTTATTATATTTACGTAATAAAATTTTACAATTTCGCAATTTAATCTTACTTAAAATTAAAAAAAAAAAAAACAATTTTTACCATTTCACTATAATATTATCAACATTATAACACTTCGTCATATATACGAAATTAAAGAAAGGTGTAACTTTTCATCGCTTTACTGTGAAATTAATTTTCACAACTTAACATTCACGTTGCATTTTGCGTACACTTCCACTCGAGAGAAAGCAATTCCAAATATCGTCGAAATCTCCGCGACGGAAAACGTGCCGTTCGCGAAACCTTTCGAAGCGCGTCACGCGCCGCATCTCGTCCGCGCAGCTGCTCGAATCTGTAACGCTTCGAGACGAAGTTGAAAAACTTCTCGTCCCCCGTCTGCTTAATCGAGTCACTGCAATTCATCCGCAAATACTGCGAGGGAAAAATTGGCGAACGCGAGAATGGGAGGGAGGAGGAGGAGGAGGACAATGGAAGATCGTGGTAATCAGAGCCGGTCTCTTGTCTGCGTATCGCGCGGCAATCATGCGATTGCTACGCGAGAGACGATGGAATTTGTCGGCGACAGTGGGGGAGAAGTTGGTAGCGCGTGCCAGACGCTGGGGGTCCGATGACGATTTATTATTTTTCGTCTGTTTTTCCAGTCACCTTCTCTCTCCGCTCTGCGTCTTTTTCTCTCGTTATGCGAATAGGAGAACCTGGCTTCCACGCGAAAAGCAAGTGGATATATATATGGAGAGAGAGAGAGAGAGTGAGTCGGAAAATTAGGAGGGGAGAGTTGGCGGCGAGCTTGCGCGGAAGTCGACGGACGGGCAGAACGAAACGGAAGCTTGAGGCTGAACCCGCTAGTCGGCGCTGGGCCAGGCCACGCGAAGCGCCTTGTGGTTGCGGGAGCTTGGCGAGAGGAGAGCTGCCTGCGCGGCAACTTCTCTCGATGCCTCAACGGCGGGCTAATGAAACCTCGAGAGCGCCGCGTTTCCGCTTGAAGCTGCCCGCAGACTCGCGACACGCCGAACGTTCCAAAAGATGCGGTACCTCAAGAGGAAATGCCGTTGCCTCCAGCTGAAGAGGACGCACCGTGACCACCGACGGTCGTGAACAGGATCGTCGACCACCTGTCCCGTCCCAATCTTCGATTGAAGAAAAGAAAAGAAAAGAAAAGAAAAGAAAAGAAAAGAAAAGAAAAAAGTCTCGCCGGTCGAGAACAGCAGTTCAGTCTCACTGAACAGAAGTTGTTTGTCACCCTGTGTTCGTTCCTCGATCGAAACGAAGAAGAAGAAGATCTCGGTGAACGTCGATTGCGTTCACCGATAGAATTTTCAGTTACTATTGTTCGCGTGGAAAACGGAGGGAAACGGTGGTGCCAGGCGAACAGTGTCGTTTCGGCGAACGTGTCGCTCGGGTGTCAACGGTATCGCGGATTATGTTCGACGAGCTTGTGGCGGGACCAATCGAGCCGGAGGATCCCCGAACGTCCTTGGATCCCGAGTGGACGAAGCAGCGGTGCCTCGTCGTCGACGAGGCGAGTCAGTCGTCGCGGGGAGGTTCCGACGAGAGGAATCGTCCGGATCGTCGTCGAGACAACGTATCGAGCGAATCAACGTAACGATTGACTGACTGAGTGTGCGTGTGTATGTGTGTGAGAGAGAGAGAGAGAAGAAGAAGCTTTTAATCGTCGTTGTTGACCATCGACGAGAGGGGGGGACGAGCGTCGGGGTGAACCTTCTCGGCGGACGCTCCTCTCTCGGCTCTCTCGCGGTAATTCGTGGCCTTGCAACGTGGGAGCACGCTGACGTCTTTCTCTCCGTGAACGTGTCATCCGTGGCTACTTCCCAAGCCCCCGTTACAATCCATTGCGATCATTCCCTCAGGCGCGCTAACGTGACTGAGGATTTCATTAGAGGAGCGAGCGGGGACGGAGAAGAAAGGAAAGGAGAAGGAACAAGAGAGAAGAAGGGGGTGGAGAAGAAAGACGTCGGAGGACGTAAAGGAGGAGCGGAACAAAAAAAAAAAGGAAAAAAGTAGAGAGAGAGAGAGAGAGAGAGAGCGGTGAAATTACGGGTGACGACGGGTTCGTTCGCCCCCGTTGAACCAATTTAACGTAATAAAGTAAGTGTACGGTTGGCTGGCGGAGAGGGCGAGTCGTCCTTTGCGAGAAGAAGAAGAAGAAGAAGAAGAAGATTCCCGAGGGCGGTGTGTGTTGTCTCGCAGCGGAGCAAACAGGCGGCCGTACCGTTTTCTTCCTAATTACCGATATTATCGAGCACGCTGGTTGGCGGGTCCAAAAACGTAGAGTATTTTTAATACACACACATACACACACACGTACACACACATACATACATACATACATACACATACACAGACACAGAGACACACACACACACACAGAGGCAGGCGCGTGGCACGCGTTATTGTCTACGCGTGCGTGTGCCGTGTCCCAGGTGGCTGGTAATTAAGTGTAGAATTTAATCGACGTTTACCGTTTTAACCGTTGTTTCGAGAGGAGGACCAAGGGTGAACAAAAGAAAAAAAAAGAAAGAGACAAGCAGAGACGACGAAACGTGGTCCAACTCGATATAGAAACGATCTATCCCAACGTCGCGGTCCAACTAGTAGTGGCATAGTTTTATCGATCGTTCCCGTGGAATCCGTTGTTCTTGCGTGCGTGTGTTACGCGTCGCCCGTGCAAGACGCGTTTATTTTTTACGACTCCATCGCCGAATTGTGTAATACTCGCGAGCGTTGCAACTGCGTGGTAGAAAAACGCTAGAAAACCTGTGAGTGTGTCCGTGTTTTTTTTTCTTTTTTTTCTTTTTCCATCCCGCGAAACAAGTGTCGTTTATCGACCTCGTCCCCTGCGAAATCGTCGCGCGCGCGGCGCACGAAACGAACCGCTTTTTCTCCGTTTATTCTCGCCGCGAGAGAAGAAGAAGTAGAAGAAGAAAAGCAACAAAGACAGGAAAACAAGAGAAAAGAACGTTCCCATCCTCCTGCTAGCGTGGAAAATCACCGCTACGCCTGGCGAATTTAAAGAGAAAGCAAAAAAGAAGAAAAAAGAAACAGAAAAACAAGAGAGGAATGATTGTTAAAGATTGAACGTTTTTTGTAAGGATTTTCGCAAGTGTGAAAAATCACGGATAATCGTGGCTGCTTCGTAGTGAAAAGGTGAATTCGAGAAGAAACGGTTCCGCGTTTTTGTCTGGATCGAGGGTGAATCGGTGAATGTAAGGAAAACTCAGTATGTGCGATCGAGCAAGGCATTAGCTATGACGACTTCGAGCAGATACAGCAGCTACAACTGTCTTACCAGCTGGGACAGCTACGACAGAATACCAAGGTAGTAGACCGATCATTTACATTTTCCATTGTGGGACCGGCCGGTTTTAAGTGGCTTGTAATTTCGAGCGGGAGGGATGCAGGATTTCACGCGGCGAGTATGTCCTATTTTCGTCGGAACCTCGTGCTTTATACGAATCGCCGATGAATTATTGAAACGAGCCTGACCGAGGTTCAATCTCGGCCAATTCGTTTCTATTTTCGCCGTATTAGTTACACTAATTAGCGTACGTTTTATTTACGACGGCCAGAGATTTATAATGAAGGTTGTCAGTTTTCCGATTATCATGTTTGTCATGGCAGAAAATAAGTAGGATAATTTCTGTCCTTTGTTGACTTTAATAGTACAAAATTTCGTAACTAAAATATTAGTTGACAGTCGCAACCTAATAATATTAATTTAGAATTGAATAGTATATATTTCACGCGAGCTGTGAGAACAAAATGTTCCCGACGTTGTTGAATGATCGAGATGGACATTAGATGGTTCGTTAAACTTTATTAATTAAAACTAAAAAAATCAATTTATTAATTTTTTAAATTATTTAAGAAACACTTGTCGCTTACTGTACCACGAATGTGATATACAGTCAATCGTATCTAACAAATTTCGTATATTTAAAACAAGAAGAAAAAGAAAGATAAACATTTTGGATAGTTCTTAATTAATTTAAAGTTGGTTAAAATTAAACCGGCTCTCACAGTAATTGTAAAATAAATCGTTTGATCTTTGTTTCTGACGCACATATATTTTCCAATATCATTCGATTGACATTTTCTAAAAATTTGCGCACGTGCACATAGACTCTTCGCGACTGACTCTGTGCTTCAATATTTTTCACAACGCGTCAAAATTTCTTGTAATTGGAACACACTCGACTCAGCTCGTATTTCTTTAACCTTTCGAGGGAGAAGAATGTAAATTCGCTGGTAGATTTTTACAGGCACTCAGCTTTTTATCACCCTCCGTATCCGGCAGGGCAGTTTAAGCAAGATTAGTTTTTACAGAGGAACCATGGCAATCCAATTACAAAACAATCTGTTTTTCAGCAGGATCGCCAGAAGAACCTCCGATAAACATGATACAATGCTCACGAAAATATCAAAACATTTCATATTTCGATGAATATATTACGCGTGTGAAAATGTTTTGACATTTCATTAAGACTGTCACGATTACATTAGACTTATATACATGTTGGTTTTCATAATACCTGCAAAGTATTACCAAAGGTAGCGTAATCAATTGATTTTTAAACGAAATCTGAAATAAAGGGATTAATGAAATGTATACTGTCTCATATATAAATTATGAATTTAAAATTTTAATAAAAATGTTAAGATTTTTTTATTGGACGATAAGACCGTATAGAATTTTATATTAATTTACTTTTGTATTTAATATAAAATTTAAATTACTATTTAATTTGGGAGAATTATTAAATTTAATAAATCTTAATTTCAAGAAACCTTAATTAAAGAAAAATGGTCTGATCTTTAATTTAAAATTAATAGAATAAATTACCTTAGGGATAACAGCGTGACATTTTAGAATTAAGATAAATTTTAAATGTAGAAATTTAATAATTAACTCTGTTCGACTTTTAAAATCTTACACGATTCGAGTTCAAATCGACGTAAGTCAGATTGATTTCTGTCCATAAAAATATTTCAATTGTTTGTACGAAAGGGCTATAAGTCAATATCATAATACCTGCCATATTCAACACCGGTATTTAAATAGATACGATTTATAATAAATTCGATTTAAAATAAATTCAATTTATTAGACAAACATATTTAAATAGATACAATTTATAGTATTCCGATCGCGTAAATTATTTTCTATAAAAGTCGTTGGAATTCCTGTTCACAATGGATTTATTATAGTTTCTATAGCAATAACAGCTTCTCCGTTTTTCATGCTGACAAGAAGTCTTGACGCTCTATCACGGATGTTATTGTACGCTATTTATAATGTATTACTTATGGTCTTACTGCCGACGTGTCTGTTATGTTTAAGGTATTTTTGTAACGGTCGATCGTATTATTGACGTTCAATTTCACCGTTTTCAGGGGAATCGCGTTAGGATAATCAAACGGTATGGAGCTTCAAAATGATTGGCCCCTCAACAGATTCTGTCGTTAGGGAGATACTTATTGAAATGTACAACTGTACACGTATGTTTCGCGTAAGCTAATGTAAAGTACACTCTATCTTTCTTCGTGATTCTTTGGAATTTCAAACGGCCAGAGCGACACTCATTACTCGTTTGAAGACATTTTCCAACCACTTTTCAGGAAACACTTGCAAGTTTCGTTTGAAGCGTCATTCAACGAACTCGAGATTCTCTGTTTAATAAATATATATTATTTGTAAATATTCATTCTCTTGAACAAACGTGAAGATTTCACAATCGAAAATCGCGTTAGAAATTTATAGAATCTAATTCTAAGAGATATTAACGATTTGAAACTACCAACTGTTAAATTACAAACCGGGGGGAGGGGGGAGGGGGAGATTAGAGAAGAGTCGAAAATGTAACGAAGCTAACTAACTGTAAGACACGAAAGACACGTCAGTTAGTTAAATTTACGTTCTTTCGTTATATCAGTTTTAAAGTCAATTGGAAACTCTTTTAAACAAACGCGGCTAGGAAAGGATATAAAAGAGATTGGCAACTTGAAACAATATACCAGTCCGGAACGGTTGATTTTATCGTTCCATTTCATTGCAGTACAAATTGCATTTAAAACAATCTTCTCGCCGCGGAAAAATTAATCACCTCGTTCGCTCGTTGCGTTCGTCGCCCGATTTTTCCAGGAACAGAATTTTTTTCCCTCGCCACTAGCCTCGAACCAGTTAGCATTAAACACGGACAAGACGTCGTGCGTTTTTTTCTTTTCTCTCTCTTTTTCTCTTTGCTCTTATAACATCAAGGATTCAATCGTTTCAATTGTAACAAAGTTCAGTTGTTTGCGTTCAAAGTCTCGTTTAGATCAAGTCAAGTTACTCGCATTCAAATCGTCCGAGTTAAGGTGTAAGAGCTGTTAATGCTGTGCATTTTTGGAAAATTTTGGATTTTTGTGCATTTTTGGAAAAGATTCGCGAAATATCGGAAGCACGGTGCTTAGAGTGATGTCTCGTACGTAAAACAAATTTCCACCGAGTTATTTTCAAAATAATTATAATTATATTTTTATGTTTTCAATTTTTAATTTTTTTTATATTTTAATTTTAAACTAAAATACTTAATTTTATATTTAACTTTAAACTGATTGTTTTAACTTTTAGTTTTTTAATTTTTTTATATTTTAATTTTAAACTTAAAATACTTAATTTTATATTTAATTTTAAACTGATTGTTTTAACTTTTTGTTTTTAATTTTTTTTATACTTTTATACTTTTGATTGCATCAAATGTATGAATTTGCACAAAAATCCGCAGTTGGCGTACGAATTGCTGGACCGAAAGGGGTAAAATTGTACGAAAAATATACTTAACGTTGTCGCCTATCAAAGTGAATTACAAATTACAAGATTCCTTGAGACGATCAATCTTTGTTTGAGCGGAATGTGATTCTCTGACAGGGGATGAATGGCTAACAACTTAGGGTCGAGACTAACACAGTTATTAATTATCGTCGGCAACCGTCAGGCTACTGCAATTAGCCGACTGCAGTTGAAAAAAGAAAATCATTCATTAGTGCTCGTTAATCCATAATAACGATTTATGGCTTATCATTTGTTTCCCCGGTTTTTAATGGTAGTTGACAGTAACTCGGATAATAAATTACTGACGCTTAGGTTGGTAAATGAATGCACGTCCAACGTGAATTTCCTTTTTAAACGCGGCTAAATGCGACGTGTAAATTGTAAATAATTCCTAAATATACCGTATTACGCGAATAAACGGCGCGCGCGCGTATACTCGCAGCACAGATCCGAATCGCATGATTCTAGTTCCGCTTCCTGTCAGAAATGTTATCTTTATTGTCGGAGATTTATGATGCATCGCACGTCAGGAAGCTCCGCGGCGACCTGCTACGAACGCGATTCACTTTTCGAAATATTAACGACATAAAACGCGTATCGTTTCGTGGAAACGAGCAAACCGAACCGGAAGGATATAAACTTGCCGTTTCGCGGCAGCAGTTTCGTCATTTTTATTTATAATCGGGAGAAATTTGCCGTCAGAGTAGGAGTTAAATATTTTTTTTCAATACTTCACAACTTTGTTTAGTATTATTAAATGTTTCGGTTTGGTATTATTATCAATTTTGTTTAATATTATGTAATATTATTAATATTGTTATTTAATATTATTTAACATCTTTGCCCCTTTGAATTTCCCGCAAATAATGCGTAAAAATCCGCAGTCTACTTATTAATATCTTTGAATTCGATTTGTTCTCAATATTGTTGTCTGCTTATTTATTTTAAGGTAAATTGAAGCATCAGTTTCATTGTCAGATAAATATTTCAAAACTTGAATTCTTTTCCTCTCGGGTGATAACAAATCGCTTGCATTCACTATCGGAAGAACTATAATTTATATTACTAACATTAGTAAATTTAAATTCACCATCACTATCTTGTGTGTATCTTCATAATCCATTTTTGAGGTGGAAAAAATTAGTGTACGTACTCGGAGACGAATTGTCCAATCGCATACGTACGTAGACGATTATTTGTCACAAACTGTGTTATAAATTATTTGTTATAAACTGTATTGATATATAATGTAATAACTATATAACTGACTGTATTGATATAAATTATCTGTTATAAACTGTATTGATATATAATAAATGTAATAACTATATAACTGACTATAATAAATGTGTAACTAATATAAATATAATTAACAATATAACGACTAATAATATAATTGATAAATATATTAACTGTATAACTAAATAAATATGTTATATAAACTTACAAAACTTGCAAACGACTATTGTTCAGCGAGATTTCAAAAATTACACAGATTTACTTTTTTTACAGTAAATTTGTATTGTTCTAGCATGACATACAAGCTCAAAGGATTAATATTCGAGCCCAGACGCCACGATGTCACACAAGTTGTGTATTTAAATTAAAAAACTGTCCGTTCCGGTATTTCTCTTTCGTTCTTTTTCTCCGTCATCGGCGTTGACAGACACACGAGCACGTGAAATTCGCTAATTGAGAGAAAGAGAAACTTTGCTTCCCCGATTCTCCGAAGATTGCACACAGAGTCCAAGGATTCCCACGCTTGGATAACTGTGGGACAAGTGGTCGGTAAATATTTGATGCACAATCCTAATTCTGAATTTGCGGTTCCGGGCTAACTAACAAGGGCTCTGCGTATATGCAGCTCGTCACTTGACGTTAAATGCATTGACACTGCGCTTTGGATCGTTTCGCGTTTAATTTGTGTGACTGTCGCGTGTGACTGGTAATTTAGTTGTACCTTATTTGTGGAATTATCTGATGGACACTTCGTCGTTTACTTGAGGAAGAAAAGGTTCGAGAAAATTTAGACGCCATGGATTTTTATGGAGAAATGTTGCCACATTTTCTGGTGTTGCTTGATTTAATTGGTCCAAGAATAAATATTCTTTCGTCCAACAATTTTATTTCTTTCTCAGACGTTTGTGCCAACGATGATAATTAGAAAACAATTTCATTCCTTTCTTAGACGTTCGTGCAATTTCATTTTCATTTCAATTTCACGGAGATAATTAAAAAATGGAACATAGATAGACAATTATTTCATCTATTGAATGTTGCGAGAGGTATCATACTTTAAATTTATACATTTTATACGTATTAGATAAATATCTGCATTTTTACGATTACTTGGTCCAGACTAATTGTTATAATTAACAAATAAGACACGAAAAGTCTCGACTGGTTGAACTACCATAAAAATATATTTCGACGAACATTACACGTGAAATTTTTATTGCAACATTTGTCCAAAATTTCGACAACGCCATAACAAGCCCCGTAATCGCGAATTCCTTAGTAATTCGTGTATCTTTGATAAAATTTCGATACTGTCGTCTATATCATATAAACGACATTCCTCTAAATTATTCTCGTGTATTTTCTAATTCTCTTTTTCGAAGTCGCGACACAATTACTTCGTCGCTCGAAATTTAATATCACGTGCCGGCAGAGTCGACCTTTATCATTCGAACAATCTCAAAATTACAGTGGAAGAAAAGAGGGAATTCTCGAGATTCTGTCGACGTTCAACCTTTACGATCCTTTATTTGCTTTGCATCCCCCGTAGGGAAGGGGGAATAGTTCGCGCGACCGATGACCCAAATCCGTTAATCGGTTATCAACGATAGTTTACGAGTTTTCAGCGAGCGAACGAGACAACCGTGTGACATTTACACCCGCTCATAAATTCGCGTCCTCTGTACGTAACTACGTTTCTCGTTTCCGCGTTCATTCGTACAAAAGGGCGACATTTCACGCTTCTGCGAAACACACATTTCGAGAGACGGTAGTCTGCCTGACCCGACACCAGTCTTAAGTTACGAATCGACGTACCATAAATTATTCAACGTCCGATACGCTCGACCGACGAATCCGCTCGTTCGGGAATTTGCATCAAACGCGACGCTGTGTCTGATTTAAAGGGCTGATCGAGATGATGGGAGCGTATCTTTTTTCTTATAATATTTATTCTTATCACATTTGGAGGGCATTGTGAGGGAATAATTTTTGTTCAACCTTCGTGTGGCATTGACTCTGCTTTTCGATATAGTTATCTAACTATCGAAAAATTCTCGACTCGACTGAAAAACTTCGAAACCTCATAAATATATATATATATATATATGTATATATTGTAACATATATATATATAGTGTAATATCTTTTATACAATATGTATGATATATACTATGAAAATGGAAGTATACGAAATATATGGGGAAATGATAAATAATAAATGAAAGAAACGAGTAATAATAAAACATACAGGTAATTTCAATCATTATACCTTTTTATTATATACTCTAAATATTTAAAACAAATAATACGTAAATGAAGCTCACAATATAATATATAATATATAGTATACAGTATTATAATATTATATTATTATAATATTATACTATTACAATATTATAACATTATACTATTATACTATTATAATATTATTCTGTTATACTATTATAATATTATAATATTATATTATTCTACTATTATAATATTACACCATTACAATATTATAACATTATACTATTATACTATTATACTATTATACTATTATAATATTATTCTATTATACTATTATAATATTACAATATTATAACATTATACTATTATAATATTATTCTATTATACTATTATACTATTATAATATTACACTATTACAATATTATAATATTATAATATTATACTATTATTCTATTATACTATTACACTATTACAATATTATAATATTATAATATTATACTATTATACTATTATAATATTACACTATTACACTATTATAATATTATACTATTGCAATATTATAATATTATACTATGTCTCTAATACATATTATATATATGACAAGAAATATACGAGAAAATACCGAATAATAAACGAGCGATAACAAAATGAACAGATAATTTCAGCCACCATATCTATCCATTAATACTGTGCTCTAAATATTTAAAAAATAACACGTAGATGAATAATAATAATTATCATCCATCGTCAATATGAACAATGATAATAATTATTATTAATTACTACCATATCACATCACTACAATTGTATTATACTATATCAATCACTACAATTGTTCACAATTGCATGTTATTTATTCTCGAGAAAGAATCCGATAATAATTTAATAACAAATGCAGTGGAAATGACTGTCGGAACAGCATTGTTAACCTATTTGTTAATCTGTACGTTCGGGGAATCCTGCCTTGTAATCCTGCGCCGATTACGCTTCCTATCATCTTTGTTACTCTTTAAACTCGTTAAGCAGCAACGTAATCAAGCCGCGATGCAGCTCGCCGAGGCTACAAAGGCTACGTAAGAATGGAAGTTGGATAATAGAAGTTGGAAAAGTAACGTAGCTGCTCCGGCTGGTAACGAGTCAATTTCCAGCGCGAAAATTGAGACACGACGCGGCGACTAATTACACCGCGTGCACCCTTGTTCCTCCTTTCGAGCGAGCCTCTCATTGTTCCCCACCGTTCGTATATTTGTCCCCGAGCTTCTTGCGTGTAATTCGGCCAGCGTGGAAAGGTTTAATCGGTATTCAATTACGCGTGGAAGTTCGTTCGTACGGCCTTCGATTCTCATTGAGTTGTGGTTCCAGCCGAGTCTCATTGGACGGTGGTCGAAGTTATGGTTTTTGCTTCGAACCGCCAACGACTAGACAAGTGGGGTTTTTCTGCGTTATTAGGATATTTGGAAACGCGAAATTGCGTGAAACGCGAGTAATACGAGTGATAATGTAGTTATAGTGTTCAGCAGATGCAACGATTGTTTTATTATTTCACACACATAGCAAAACACAAAATTATTTATTATCCGGTATTGATTTTCTGCTTTTCTCATTAGGGGTTTTCGTATCAAATTGTCTACTGTTGCGTTAATTTTAGAATTAAATTATAAAGAAAGAATGTTGAATCAACAGAATATTAAAAATTGTTAATTTTCGCGTATTATAGAGAGATATTAATTTTAAATTAATTTTCATCATGCGTGGTGGTCAGTTGTCGAACATTTTCTAAATATCATGGCTATTTAATTAACTTAGTAACGGTATCTGGTGATCGAAATTCTTTTAATTATATTGGTCATCGGATAGTCGAGATTAATTTCGAATCGAATTTGCGTACGAGTCCATCATCATTAATAATAATTTCTGTGAATGACACCACGCACGATTGAACAGATCGATAAATGGCAATTATCGTCAGGGACGATTAACATTAGCATTTTGGATTCAATTATAGTTAGATTTGCAGAATGAAGATGGATGCTGGGCTCTGCTAATATTACGTTCCTCATCTTTCCTTTTTACTTTTGTAATATGTTTCATATCGAGGACAATAAATCCAAATTTTTAATATCATTCAGTCAAACGGTGGTGCAAACACAGTTTCTGATTATTTTTTAAAAACGTTTGAAATCTTCGACATTTTTCAGTATTTCAATAAAATTGAAACGTGCGATTTTTACATATAAAAATTGAAATTCGTCAATTGCCGGTTGTTTATCGATGTCCCAATAATTTTAGTTTATTTATATAGATTGTAGCTCGTATTTTCACTCAGATTGTTATTCACTGCACTTGTTATTTTATCAAATATTTTCTGAATTTTTCGAAAGATTTTGAATTCGTGTCACACGAGTAACACAGAGACTGAGAACTATACAGACTCGAACATTTTTAATTATGCTCAAATCGAATGAATTCTTTGACTGTGAGAGTACAGAGGTGCTCTTCAATAAAAGTAACATTACGATAAATTTGGCAATATTAATATTAATTGTAATATTAATAATATTACGCAGTAATATATTGACATACATACATGAAATATATACGCAAGCATCTACGTAACGAAAAATAATTTATTCACAAGCAAGAATTCACAAGGCGACGAGCATTGTAATTAAAACAACTGAAATTTTTATACTCATTGGTCAGAGGTCGTCCAGTGAATTAATCCTTCGATTCCTAATCTAAAATTAACGAAATTAAATTCGACTCTTCTCTCTTTTAACGCTAGAACTACCAAAACATTCGAAACGATGAATTTCGAATTTTTATATATTTATAATAGCGTACTCTCAGAGATTGGAATGATTTTTAATTACGTTATATTGTAAATTACGTTATATTGTACAAATTAAATATTATTACATAAATAATATAAATTATATTATAAAATTAAATTTCATATTAAATTTTTAATTATATCTTAAAATACATAAACAGAAGCACGCGCTCTCTATGGCATTGCCGTAAACTTCCTCCTGTTCCGTTCACATTCATTACTCTGCTGCAAATTTCCTTTTACACTCTGATCGTCGACAGATCCACCAACTGTTTAATGATCCCGAACACATCGAGTCGTTCTCTTCGTCGCGCCGAGAAATAATCACGCGAATCAATTTACAATCCGCGCCATCTTTCAAATCGATCGCCGCATTAACTTCCACGGACGAGCGTATTAATCCGTTTCCCACACCGAACGCCACGGGAGTGTGTATTTACACCGACAGCAACCAACAAATAGCAAACAAGAATCCCGAGAGCCGGAAATAATTAATAACGATGTAATCGCCGCGGCGTTATTAGCATCGCGTTGCACGCGTTGCTCGTTAAAGCCTTCGAACGAGGTCCTCTTAGTTATTCGATTAACCGTCTCAAGGGACTCGGAGATAACGCGAAGTAATTCGGAAGGTGTCCGGGCTGAGCGTCTCGTTGCCCGAGGGCGAGTAATTGAACGACCAGTTGCTCCACGTTCCTCGTCGAATCGCGGTATTTTTAAGATCCAACGCGAGCCACTTGGACACGGCGCGAAGAGTTGGGCGTTTCTCCTCTTCGTTAATAGAATTTCGATGAGTTTCGAACGATATTGAGCGCCGGTTCGAGCCTGTAACAAGCTTCGGGCAGAGACGGTAACGCAGTTACCCAAGTTGGAATTCGCTGGAATTCGCGATGGAAATCGGAGACAGCCGTGGCTGTGCGTGGGAAACAGTCGACAACGATGAAATCCTTGGTGATTTCCAGTCGCAAATTTCCGTTGCCTGTTCGATCGTTAACGCGATACCTGGCGAAACATTTCGTGGTATCTTCATGGAATGAATCGTCTTGAAATGACGGTGCCACGCACGTCGAGAATTGTCTTGTCGCAAGTTGCAACATTTTCTCAGTTTCAAGTACATTTAAGTGTAACGCAGGCAAGACAAGCGATAAGTTTTATTACCTCTCAGTAATTTCCATCCAGCGATATATCATAGAGACGAGTTAGAAAGAGAAAGAAAGCGACGAATTATTGTGTACGGTTCGGTCACTCGTTATGGTCCGCGAAACCAGTTGCCAGCGCGCAAGTGGTTAATTCATTTAGTTACAGTGCGTGGAGATTTTATTTGGAGTTTTTTTTTTTTTTTTTTTTTTTTTTGGATAAACGTAACGAAAATTGTATCAACCGGTGATAGTGATGAAAAATAGGATAACGTTCGCGAAATTATAATTAGACTGCGAATCATTTCCTCGTACAGATGAAATTTTACGTAAAGCTGTATGGTTTCAAAATAATTTCTATTTTTTTAAATTGTACGGTTCGGTCACTCGTTATGGTCCGCGAAACCAGTTGCCAGCGCGCAAGTGGTTAATTCATATAGTTACAATGCGTGGAGATTTTATTTGGAGTTTTTTTTTTTGGATAAACGTAACGAAAATTGTATCGACCGGTGATAGTGATGAAAAATAGGATAACGTTCGCGAAATTATAATTAGACTGCGAATCATTTCCTCGTACAGATGAAATTTTACGTAAAGCTTTCAAAGGTTTCAAAATAATTTCTATTTTTTTAAATTGTACTCTCGGAATTACGAGTTTGCATGAAAATTCAGCAGTTATTTATACCTGTGATTCCACCGAGAGTAAGAATTTTTTCATCGTTATCAAATAACAGGATAACGCGACTATGCAGTCCAAATATTTGCTGCGAGTATATAACATTCAGGATCCAAGTTTTAGCGGATTTGTAACGTGTATTTAAATACAACGCAGCTTGTATCTTTAATTATAATTGAAGCTCTATGATGCAGAGTAAATATGGTCCTGATTTAATAAAATGTCAACACTAATTTTTCCAAAAGCACTCGTACATGTTTGCTAACTGAGAAAACAAAGAGACTTGGAGCACGTCGTTTTGACATCTTTGCAATAATTTTTCAATTGTATCGATATTAATCCTCAATCGATACGATTGCATTATAAATTCACGTGATGTATTGTCAAGATCAATGACAGTATATTTATAATTTATAAACCATGATTACCTTCTTCAAATGTATTCAGTATTCAAATGTATATTTATAATTTATAAACCATGATTACCTTCTTCTCTCTCTTGTTTTGAGTCACCTTTAGAATAATTGCGGTAGTTGTCATTTAAAAATTCATATGCAACGCCCACAGACTCGCTTTTTTTCTGCAGAAAGTCTCTTTCGTTCAGTAAATCTTCTCATAAATTGCAGATCCTAGCCTTTACTCTTAATGCGCGTGGGTTCACAGTGCGACTGTTGCCAGACGGTGGTAATCCTTGAAAAAAAAAAAAAGAAAAATGCGACGGAAAGTCCAAAGTTTATCCGCAGATACTCAAAATCATTGTTCATGTGACATTCAAGAAAATTTCTACTTTGTTAGATTTCAGAGTTTGGAATGAAATTAAATTAAATTCGCGTGGAATGATCTGAGCGACTAATTTTAGGATGAAGACATTAAACATTGCTGTTCAAACATTTGCGCGTCGCAGTGACGAATGAATGACGCCAATTTTTATTAATTAGGATCCACTGAAAACGTGGCAAATATATTAATAATATAAAATATTATTAATAACGTAATTAATAATACAGTTATCAAAAGATGATGAACAAAAGGGAAGAAACAATTTGAATTTAATTGTTTCGTCCGTAGTAAAAATTTTTAACGAGTCTGAATAAAATAAAACATGGCTGGATGTTGTGTAAATGTGTCGTCGAATAAACAAGTGAACGTCGAACAAACAGTGGGAAATATTAAGTGAGAATTATTTTTAATTCATTTGTCACAGGTTTTTGATCTATCGATAGACAACTGTGCATATTTCGAACAACGAACATATTCAAGATCGTCTGTCAATCATCTATGATTTAAGTACTAAGTCATAAAAACAACCCTGAAATTGTGGAAAATATTAACAGCTGTAACGTTCGTGACCTAACATTTGAACTTTCGCGTCGTTTTCAACTTTAAAAGCAAAGCAAGGCAGAGAGAAATCTCAAACAGGAGTCTCATTATGTCATGTTAGATCCGTCGGTCTCTTTCCGTATTCTTTTTCTGTGATTACGACACGTGGAAAGAAAGAACGAAAAGTCGGGCAAGAAGTTTTATCTGCCAGCCATTGTCAAACCACCGACGACCATCCTCTGTCTTTCCTTTAGTAAAGCTATCCACCTTTGATCTCATTGAATTAACTACTGGAAATTTTCAAAATTCTTTCTTGCCTTTGCAATGAAATCCGGACGGAATTTTGTTAGCAAAGTTTTTACGATTTTTAAAAGAAAATGTGTAATCGACTTTTCGTGTTACGAACTTGATTTAACAGATTAAGGATCGAGCAATAATTTATTATGGCGTCGTAATTTTTTTTGATATTTCATGAAGTTACAGAAGCTACGTAGAAAAATGTTCGTTTCATAGTCTCAATGTTGAAAGAAAAAAGCAGAGTTGATTGAAGAGAGTTCCAAATGAAATTGTGCATTAACACAATAACGTCCTCAACGGGTTAGATTTAGGTTATGTTTACATAACCTTATTTGCAATCTATCTCATTTCTTATAATATATTATATTTATAATTTTATAATAAATATAAATATTTATAATCTTATAAATTATATTTATAATATTTATAGATTATAAATTATATAATATTTATAATATAATGTATTATATTTTTCCCAGCTTTAAAAAGATTACTCTTTCACCAGGTACAAACACTGCCATTATGCTCAGATTAAAACACAATTCTTAGGAAAAATGAAGAAACAATGCTATAGTATATATACAAGACGAACGTATTCGACAATTGAAAATTAAATTACGCATCGAAGTTATAACGAAAGTTTATATAAATATTATTAAAATGCCATTCTCAGAACGAACAGTTTCGAATAATCGACCCATCCTCAATTTGTAATTTGTGCAAAGTTCAATTGACAGTGGAATATATTATTGCCGAGTGCAGGCAAACCCTTCCCTCAATGACAATGAAGAATCGGTCCTAAAACTAGTACACTTTCCAACATTAACAATAAATTGTAAAATTTAACTCCTAAGTCGCTAATAACCCGTGCAAGCGGTTCACTTTGAGACAATGAAAATAAAAGAGAGAAGGAAAGTTTCGAATAACTGACAGATAAGATTTCTATTCGACGAGATAACCACTTTATAACACCACGGAATGTTCTCAATACGATTCGAATCCATCGCGTTCAAGTTCAAGTGCACTCGAAAGTAGAACCATCTTTCCACCCCAAGATAATTTCGAATCAACTTGCCAAGCAGCCTCGCCAACTCCGGTGTCCAACTGTGAAATCGTCGAAAGATCGTCGAGAGCAGTGTCGCGAAACGATGGGCGTTCAACGCGCATCATGAAGCAGCGTGTGGCGAGCTCGGTTAATCGAGTTGATGCGGAATCGAGCGTGGGCAGGGGTGGAAATAGGTGGAATTCGGTGGAAATTTCGAGGTCTGCTCGTGGCAGAAGTCTCTCGCGGTGACGTTGAGGGACTGACACTGATCGAAATACCTTGTTCCCTTGGAACGCCGGTAGCCGGCCGAGTATTTCGCCGGAAGTGCGATGGCCGCTTCCGGTACGGCCGCTAATGAAACACGGCGGGGCTGGCTGTCGAGCCCGTTGACTTGTCGAACGGGGAATGGTTAATTGATCGTAAAAGCGACAGGCGATCAGCTTCGCCTGGGTTTCAACGTTTAATTGCCAGAGCCGGTTTCGCGATCTGTGGGACGAGACCTGTGTGACGGCCATAAGAGTCTCGCGAGTCTTAACGTATCGTGCCTCCGTTCCAATGATCGTCGGTGTGATAAACTCGCCGGAGGATCGTAATTGCTTCCTTCGTGCACGCATTTTTGACATTTCGCGAAGAACGAGATCGGTGGGCGGGGATTTTGGACCTGTGGAATTTGCTCTGCGAATACTTGCGCTCTCGCCGTTGCCGCTGTCGTTCAAATGCCAGCGTTATATTTGCGATTTTCTCTTCTTCTTTTTTTTTTTTTTTTTGGTATTTTTATGTTTCTATGAATATAAATATAAATCCCGTGTAGCACGGGACAAACAAAGTTGGGGCATTTCGATGAATATGAATAATACAGGACGGAGTGCGAGATGAAAAAATAATGGAAGATACGGAGTCGATAACGCAAAGTGTAATATATATGTATCGATTGGTTGGTTCAGTTTTGGGATTGAAATGACTGTAAAAATTAAATGACTGTATAAATTAAGCTGTACAAATGATTATAATATCGTAATAACTAAATATCAGAATTTTTAGGTAGACACCACGTTTAATCCGGTTTGATCCACAGTGACGCAAACATGTTTCATCAAAAATTGTGATATTTGTCGATGCATACCTAGTCATTGGATTTCTATAATTTTTACGCACGTACATGAGAAATTTTCAGAACTGCTTGTTGCTGCGTTTTTCGTTGAATTTCTATTCAGAAATCTCCGTTCCTTCAATTTCGATTGCAAACATTCGAAATTGCACAATGGTCCGCGGTCTAGTAACGACCCTTTCTTTTAATCATCTTTTCGGTATTAAATTTCTCGTTGCGCATGAAACGTTCACGTGCTGTTCGTATTATTAGATTCTATCTGGCGATCAATTAACAATCACTGAATTTTGGAAGCAAGAAATTCGAAGAAGGAAACATTTTAAATTCCACAATTCCTATAAATCTAGAATGATGCAACTGACGTAATTGGTAGTTGTTTGATTAAATACGCGGCGAGGAAACTGCATACGTGCCATTAAAGTTTCACTTGAAAAATCGACGTCTCACACGCGCCTCGACACAAACACTAATTTCCACGACTCGATATTTCTTACAAATGCTCTATGCATCCCCGTGCGGTATTGACATTTTCAAGATAAGTGGCTTTCAGCTGCTTTTCGTTGCTTATTCCATAACGTGGATCTCTTTTAAGCAGACGTAAATTTAGATAGAGAGTGAGTGCTTCTGCTACCTAAACTGCTAGCTTCTTCTTCCGTGGCTTTTCTGAACTCTTTTTACGTTAATTTCACCTTTTCGTTGTTGACGTTGCAGAGAGAGAGAGAGAGAGAGAGAGAGAGTTACCCTTTGGCAACGTACGAATAAAGGGAAACGCGAAACATGATTTAACTAAAATTATCTTTAAACTAACATTTAATATAAATTAAATTGAAAACAAAATCTAAAATAGATATTTCAATAAGAAAATATTTGTAAGTCTTTGATAAATTTGAGTTAAAGATTATAAATTTAAAATTTAAAATAACTTTTCTGAATATTTACATCAACAGGAAATTATAGAATATTGATATTTTATCATTTTAAATACCAACTACCGACTTGGTAATCACAGCTAGATCTTTCCTTTGATGTTACGTTTAAATTTCGCATACTTTTCAGATTCAAACAACGAGATTCGATGAACAGTGAATTTTAAAGTGAAAGAATTTCAATAAACACGAGATGAAACGTGACTGGTTTGATTTACCTATTTGTTATTTTTAATTATCTTCTTATTATCTACTCGATAGCTTTTTCAATTTCTGTGTGTAATATCTCCAGGTAGGTGATATATCTGTTTACAAAAGATCAGGTATTCCACGATACGGATAAATATACCGTTCATCGAGCATGGGATTCAGAACGTGAACAAACGCATAATAGAAAATTCGTTCCAATTTCGTTGTTCCATTTAATTAATTTAGAATTATTTAATATAAAACACGCGGTGCATTATGAAGGATCGGTTCGCGCGCGTGTGCCAACAATGGCAAGCGGGCGAAATAATTTTTGACGAAATTCGACAAAAACGTGAAATGCGAGATCCGATTACTTTATAAATTATTTGATGCGAGCTCGGAATTGCCTAACGTAAATTTCACCGTACGATACCATCGCAGATCACGCGTGCATTAAATCTCGAAGACGAGATATGCATCCCACTCGTGTTTCCAGATTTATGAACTTTTTCCCCCTTTTTCTCTCGAAAAGATACGAGCGCGCATTTCAATCGTAAAAGTATTATGACGGTATGATATAAAAATGTTTCAAAATGTTTCTGCAACGCGCTCGTTCTCAATGTTTCGCGAATTCTCAACGTAATATTTTCTGTAATAGTAGAGACTGTTCTTGTTCTTTTTACGTATTTTTGATTGAAGTTTCGTGTAAGTGTGTAATCAGCAGTTTCGTCGTAACACTATTGACATGTAAAATTTTGTCATCTTGCTGAGTTTTCTCTTCGAAAATTAGGGACGAAAAATTATCAACGAAACTGCAGACAAATATCCGAGAGTAGATTCTGAACGAATCGAATACCGAAATTTACACTTAAAGTACTAAAATACTAGAAATAACATTTTACGTACAAAATATTGTTTATATCTGTCTGAAACACGCATGGAAAGCTGGAATCAGTGATTTCAATTGGATTCTCTTGCACGAAGGATTTCGATGTTTTTTAAATCGGATCTGATCGGAGACTTTCCGCCAGGGATAGTAGATTATTCAATTACTAGACAATATCAAACTCTTTTGCAGTTGAAACAGGCGAAAACATCGAAAATAAAAAAATTAATTCACCGCAAAATGTATGTTTATAACGCAGAGGAAGAGTATTTCGTTAGATTAGAAATAAATATATTTTACACTATAATTTAGCAAAATAAAAATATTTTATTTGATAAATTAAATAAATAAAATATTCCAAAGTATGGCACAAATATGTCCAGCAGAATTTTCAAACAAAATACTGTTTCCTTTTTATCTTGGAAACTTTTTACAACAAACAAAATGTTTCATTCTTCAAAGTACATTCTTTCGAACAGGTGAAATATTTTATTTTTCAAAAATACAGGCGTGATGTAAAATAAAATAGCTGTTTGCCATTTGCCATTTAAAATAGCATTTTAGCTCTGACCGCAACGTATGATAGATCGAACGAAAAAAAAAAAGTTGAGTTTATTAATTGGCAACGCCATTGTTCGACTGTTACGATGGAAATTCACTGCTTCGTATATCAAACGAGAAGAACTTGGAGAAAAAAATAGAAAGAATGGGAACTCGTGAGTGAAACGAACGTTCGTTCCGGACACTGACGGCGTTATAAATGAGCGGCTTCTTATAAATTTTTTGCTCGAGGCGAGGAGAGGAATAGGGTGTAAAAGCCCGTGAAGGGAGCTCAGAAGAGTAGCACTTAGATCCGGTCCATCGGCTATTACCACTCGCTATTAAATGTCCAGCGAAATGACGCGAGTCGCTGGATCATTTGCTTAACAGGAAATACGACGTCGTCGCGGAAAGGATTACACCGCGTGGTTATAACGATATTTCTGTGTGTGACGGAAACGCGTGCCGAGGACGAGCGCGAGAGGAAATGAAGTTCATTTTTCTTTTCCTTAACGGGCACGGGCGTTTCCTTTTTCACGCTACGATGGCGATTCTCGCGGCAATTACGAGTTTATAGTTGACGCTCTGATGGTGAAACATCGCTACGGATTTTTGGTATAAAACGGGATGAATAATGCACTGCGTGCGAGGGTAGATCCTTCGTGTTTCACCTACGTGAGTTACGCACGTTTGTTTTAATATTCCCGGCGGTTGAGGAAATTTTTCACTTTCTTGCGGACGTTTCAAGCATGCTCAGAGTACCATGAACTACGTGGCGTATAATTATATAATAATTATAATATTGCATGTTATATTTGTGTATTGTATAATACCGTACGTTACGATTATTTTTTAATTATGCCATTATGTAAGACTGCAACATTGTATTGTATACTCTAACTTTTTGGTAATTCGAGTTTCTACAAATGTTTGAAAAGGACAAACACTGTAAATAGAATGCGGATATTCATTCATTAGAAAATAATTCAATTAATAACCAAAGCGTGAACTTTCATGGAAACTCATATTTTCGGCGATACGAGTGAAGAATCTCAATAACATTCTAAAATTATAAAAGACAGGGAAAAAGAGGATATAAAATAATATAAAATTATAAAAGTAAAATATAAAATATATGTAATATATTTTATATAATAAAATAATAATAATATAAAATTATTAAAGATAGAGAAGAAGAGAGTAACATTGTAAAATATTACAGTGCTTCTCATGCTACGTGCATTCTGTTCGATTTGTACAATCTATTTGTTGCCTGATATTTATTCATCTTAATTACCTACGAAATAAAAACCAACCAATGATTCTAATTTTTCCAAAGCTTGAAAGAATTATCGAAATAATGGGACACTCGTGCGTGATCTCTTATCATTCGAGGTGAATCGTTTGTCGAAACTCTGGCTGGAAAATTTAATCGAGGTCGCCGTTTAACTGGCAAACCGGTCGAGCATTCGATTCGAAGACCGCATTCACTCCCTTAATCGTGATTGCTGGCTCCTTCGCCGTGAAAGGGTAGACCTGAACAATTAACTTGATCGATAGCGGCCGGTTTCGCAGGTGGAACAAAACATCCAGCTTTCTCTTTTTGACCGTGTTTTTCCTTCGGTCGAGCGCTGAACGTAAAAACCAAGTGACGTTCGATGGAAAAAAAAAAGCTGGATGAAACTGGTAAATTTGGAACTGGGCTACCGGTTGTTTGGACAACAACACTCTGAGACGACCAGTTTCTGCAAAAATACAAAATTCTCCAGCCACCTCTTCCCAATATGAAAAGAAACTCATTTCTAGCAATTTTAGTTTAGTTACTGAAATTTTTATATTAACACGGTGAAATTGAACAGAATGATGGATAAATTTGAATAAAATGGAATAATTAATTGAATAATTTCTTGCAGTAATAATAATAATGTTTGTAATAGTGAGTCACAGAAATATTTCCGTAGCTGTTGGTTTTAAACAACCGATATTCTATTGAAATTCTTTTCAACGACTGAAATAATCGAGCTTAATTAATTAGCTCAGTTAATTGTTGTTGACACGAATTTTGGAACTTGTATTGTAAAAAGATGTGATTGAAGTTGATGATTGTCGGTGACAACTCGCCGCAAAATGTATTATTCTTACTATTTCCTAATTAATTATTTCAATGAATTTTTTTCGTTTCAAACGAAGAATAAATCAGACAGGAGAATATTATCTCTTTGTTATTACGGATCTCTCTCGGATTAATCGAACAAACGCAGAGAAAAGTGTTTACTTTGCCAACCGCTACCATAATCTAAAAACATCTTGAAACGAAATAAATGTCGCTGTAATAAATAAATTAACAGCTACCAAAGTTTTCAAGATGATCAATTTATAATTTTTATTAGAAATTTTGTAAATACGAATATAGCGTGTTTTTAGAGATTTAAGCGATCTTTCGTAAAATATAATCGTAATATATAAATAAAAACTTGTTCGAAATCGATAATTTCAGTGTTGAAAGAGGCTGTCAACTTGTAAAAATCAGCTCAGATTTATTACTTATTGCTGAATAATTTATATATATATATATATTATTAAATAACTTATACATGTATTATTATTAAATAATTTATATATAATTACTTACTGCGGCTTGTTTCTGCAAAATTGCAACAGTTGAAATATTCGAATTTATTGAAAAAATACAATTAATAATTGAATAATTACATTTTTAGCCCACGGGTTTGAAATATTTAAGCGTTCGTGTGTCAATGACAGTCACTGTGCTTTACGACGTTCAATTCGTTTCAATCCACAGCCTGTAGCGAGACCTACGATCATCGTGGCATAATTTCGAGCGCTGGTTATCGATGCTGACGATAACGAGGGGGATAAATCGCCTGAGATTGTAATTAATAGGGATTGATAGAATTTCAAGGAGAGTCCGAGCTGGGTTCGTTCGGTGATAATTACATTGTACGGCAGTGAAGTGTCGCGCGTGTAAACACGAGATCGCATAATCCCGATTGAAAAAACGATTGCGCCCCGTTTCACGGCGTGATAAGCTGGCTCTTGTGTTCCTCTGTTTCAAGCAATGTTTTTCGAAGCTGTTTGCTTGCCGTGGTCCGATCAAAGCTTATCAAAGCTTTCGCGTTTTTTCATTGCGATTCAATTAACTTTGTTCCCTTTTCCCTTTCCGATCATAAGCAAAGACGCGATCGTATAATTACTCGCGTAGAAAACGAGAGAAAAAAAGTAGGTATCGGATAACGAAATGATCTGGACAGCTTCGATGTCTCTTTCTTTTTTTTTTTATGCACGTACATACATCGATGACCGAAAGGAAGTTCAAAAAGTGAAACATCGTAATTTTACAAAACTAAGTTACAATTGAATGTGTGTGTTTTTAAATTGGCGAGCATTACGAGTACATCTGTGCAGATGTCACATGTTGTACGTGTGTACAAGTCACATTTTTGTTCAAATCTGGGATATCAATTTTAAACTTTTATTTTTTTTTTTTTTGTTTTTTTCGTCTGTAGTTATTATTTCAGTCGTAGGAAGAGTTTATAAATTTGTGCAAGTATCCAAATTTTAGTAGCGAAGGATTTATTTCGCACGTTGAAAGCGAAATAAAGATTATGTAATTTCGACGTAGGATTTTTCATAGAAAAAAAAAAGAGGTAATTTCCCATTTCGTTGGATCGTCCTAAAAATTTCCATTAATTTTCAGACGAAAAGTTCAATACCTTTTTCACCTTGGGTAAACGCTACCACGCTCGATGCATTTTTGCTGACCTGTTACAACGTTATTTATCCTGCATGCATTAAAATTCAGATGACTGGATTTAAAAAGGGCGTGTTGGAGGTTTCCGGAGGTATTGGTCAAAGGAAAACTGAAAAGAACGAATCAGCAATTTAAGGTCGTTTGGCCTTTTACTTTAAAGTCATTGAAAGGTTAGTCTCATTGTCGTTACGGGATCATTTTCAGGTCATTTTAGAATTGGGTGAAAATCATTCCGGGTCGTTTAATACAGTCTCGCTCGGGCAATTTTAAAATTTATTAAATTTACTTGCATCATTATCTACATTAAATACATAATTTCGTATTAGAAAGAAGTGCAAAACGTATGTTTCGTTATGTTACACGAATTGCAATTGTAATTGCGCCTCAAAATGTTTTGCAATAAAAATTATAAAAAATTACGTTTCTGTAAACTAGATTTTGGAAATATGAGAATGTGAAATATGCAAATAGACGTAGACTGTTCGAAAGAAAACATTGCAACTCAAATGTTGCACGTCTTCAAGTAGAATGAGCGTCGAACCGTACTGCGTCAGACACACAACCGCAGTGTTCTACAATTTCTACACATGGTGCAAATTAATTGACTGTATAACGAAAAGTTTGTGTTTCCTCCTGCAGAGTTGAATTTAAAGATTGCATCCTTCGTACGTCAAGGTGTACTAATAAATTGAATTGAACTGAAATTCATGTAAATGAAAACTTGTGGCTTAAATTAAAAGAAAGATTAATATCAATTGTTAAATCAACATTAATTGTTTCGAATTGATTAATTAATATTAATTCTATTGATAATAGAATTTTTATACGTTCGAAAGCAGCCTCAGATATTGGTATTAAACGAATTGTACTGAAATTAAATTTCCCTTTGCGAAACGACGTTTCAATGTCCAATACTGTGTCAAAATTAAATTCGGGGACCAAATCTCTGAAAACTTATTTATTCATATACGCGTAATTTTTTTTTCTTTTTCGTTTTCCTTGAACGAGTAATACGTTTGATTGAATTTGTGCTTCGCTCGTCGACTTGGTAAACGCAATTCATCCTTCCCCGGGTAATAAAGTAAGAATGATTGAGCGGCCGAGGCGGAACGATAAAGCGATTCGTTTCTGCTTCGAATACGGAGAGCTCGATAAGATCGTTTCACCTGTTGCGGCCACGTAAGTGAAATTATCGGCGGACGTTCGAACCTTCTTTTAAACGAATTAGATTCCTAAAGCGATTCCACCGAGCGTTCGCTCTGCCACGGTGGATCACGAAGCGAATCACGAAACGAGATTTCCATGTCGACGAACGAGAGCTCCTCGAGGATATCGTTCGGAATCGAGATTCAAATACGATGTATAAAATTTCCGAGAAGAATATTAGAACGACACTGAACGTCAGAATTAAAAATTGTGTAATTTTGAGAATACCTCCGCCCCCCCCCCGTCCCCCATTCCCTGAGAATGTTGGAAACGGTTCGTAAAAACAGGCAGTGGGTATTTTACTTGACATTTGACGCTTTATATCAACCATTATAACGGTGGTAATAAAAATGGTTTGTGAATACTAAAGAGGAAACGCGGCAGGCGGAATTGACGAGTTATTAAAAACGGTCATAACGGACCGTCGGCTATGAGATTCCTTTTTTTCACCGCGAGTAATAAGTCAGTCTGCGTTTGTTCATCGGGAGGCAATTAAATCGTTTATTGTCAGAGGAACTTTGGCTGTTTGAATCGGCGAAATGGATTCATAGGTATTAGAACTGAAGTGTGCAAATAAAGACGATTCACGTTATTTCACTATCATAATATAACCATAAATTGTCGTCGCGCTGTCGTGTCAATACAATTCACAATGACGTTTGATAGAATTAACTTCTATTTCGAACAGCTTAAAAACTATCAAACAGAAAAGGTGAGTTTTTTTTTTCTAACCAAGAAATTTAAATGTAAAAGTTTTGGCACTACTCATTATTCTTTTGAAAGTTCTGAAAAATATTCTGAAATTAATTCTATTAAAACACATCAAAACAAACTCGTTCACTCCTTTTATTCGTGTTTTAAGCATCCATGGGGATATAGTCAGCTTTTATTCGCTAATAAACATTTACAGTTAGCTGTAAAATGCAAGGTGACGCACCACGCTGTAAAAAGAACGTTTTATTTAGCAAGTTTGTGTAATCAAATCAAATTTTTTAATTATACCATCTGCACAACTCTTAAAATTTTCCACATAAAGAAATCACATTCAATTTATCAATCTGAACGTTAGAATATTTTTATTAATTATCTAAAACCATGTGTTTGATATTTTGACTAACCTAAATCAAAGATCTTTCATTCGAATTGTACTCTATCTTCCTTTGATTCCCACTTGAGGTGTACAGGCTGTGAAAAATAATATCGAACGTCTTTAAATTTTAATATTCGAAATACCAATATGGTTATTCATATTTAAATTAAAATATCTGTAACTGCAAGCTAACAAACTTATTCGAACATGCTCGAATTCATCGGGATTGCCGAAGCAAATTCATTCAAAGTTAAGAGTCCCGCTCTCGCGCTCGAATTCCACTCGAATTTCGTGAAAGTATCCGCGAACCGTCATAGTTTGCCGAGAGTATAGAAATTTTACATTTAAATCTCGCCATCCAATTGAGATCAACGTCAGCCGCGTAAACGAGGACAAAATGCGGGTTTGTCGATCGGAGATGTTGTTTGACAATTTGACGTTTCGCCGTCTAATTAATGGGCCCCGTTACGGACAGAGAAGCGGTAACAAAAGTATTTCTGGGACGCGGTACGAGCTCGCGAGATGTACAGAGGTAACACTCGAGCGAATCTCTCAAAAGGAAATGGCTCGGCAAACAACAAGTGCCATGGCTTTGTTCGCCTAACGAAGTCTATGAATCAAGCTACGAATCCCAGCAACGACCTGCGCTTCTACGTTTTCGCGCGGCACTTGAACAATCCACCATCTTGAATAATACAATACGTGCCTTTCCAATTCGCAATCCAACGACAGAGTTGAGTACACGATCTGTCGAAAGTAAATAATATTTAAGTAAGCTAATGTTCTTTTTGCTGACAGTTGCAGAGGGTTTGAATAAATCTGTAATAATATACACACGTGTGTATATTATTTATTGCAACGTTGTTCATGCACTGTGTCGTTTATTGCACTGTGATTTGAAGTCTATTAGGAACTCGCTTATTTATAATTTTAACGTAAGAGGGTAAGAAACTTTCACTGACATTATAGGAATAAACTTGATATGCGTAGGTATTTTATAATTTTTAAATTCTCTAAAAAAAATCCATTGATTTCAACTTCATTGTTAACGATTCGCTAATTATTTAGACCTTGTGTAAAAATTACAATACACAATTTACGATTTCAATCGATTCGTAATTTTGATTTCGTTATTAATAATTTTCTAATTATCTAGACCGATGTTCCACAGAAATCATGGTATTCAACTTACGATTATTAATTCCCTAATAATTCATAGTAATAACTAACGCAACTATGAAGAAAGGAGCAACGTTTTTCCAACATACAAATTACCATTTCTTGAAGCTGTCAGAGCTTAATCCTTTTCTTTTGTCGCGAAAAACGCAATCTTTTATTTGAAAAAAAAAAACAATCAATGAAATATTATTTCCTCCTCAATCAACATCCTCGAGTAAAAATTTTTCATTCGAATATCATCAACAGTATGATAACAAACGAACCTCCATAGCCACAATAATACACTGCTCACAAAAATTAGGGAATATTTCAAAATGAATATGAAGCGATAAAGAAAAAAGAAGTATTCGATTTTTTGCATTTTCGAAGCATTTGAAAAAAGCAAACGACGTGGTATTTTCTGTTCTTGTTTAATAAAAGCAAATCAAATGTTTGTGAGCAGCATGAATCTCGCTAATGGTGAAAATTTTTATTTAAAAATTAATCGTAGTTTCCACGATTCGTAATTGATCACGGCAAGATTTTTAAGTCCCGGATACTTTCAGGGCGTTCTCGTCCTGATTTCTGGAGACTACGCGAGACATTTTCCAGTTTATGTTGTCTCAGAGAGGCGAACGAGCTCGCGAGTAAACGTCGTTTTCGCCAGAGTCTCGTTAGAGCGCCTTCGGGCTAAAAAGATTTCGCGACGAGGAAACCGCGACGAAAATCGACGTTACCGTCTCGCATCGTCGTAGATTCACTTCCAAGGTCTCCTCCCCCACTCCGTCGAATGTGCCCATCTGTCTGTGTGGATGGGTGCCTCCGTCGGTATTGAAGAATTCCGGGGAACAAGTCCGTGGAAACGTCCGTGTTGGAAAACTGCGCTTTCGAGCTGAGAATTTTAATAATCTTATAAACTTCAATCTTATAGAGAGAGGTTTAGCCCGACGCTCGACTGACGTTGCTTTCAACGTGGGTGGAATTAGATTTTAGTGTAAACGCGCGTACGGAACCTAAACATGGACTCTACTACTACCATAGTTAGAGGAGAGGATGAAGTTTGACGATTCGGAATCGTTTTATTGAAAATCTGTAATTTATTGAAATTTGTTCTATTTATTCAAACTTTATTGTTGTGGATTTATGTGAATGTTTAGTGAAACTGTCGACGTTTATAACTTTTGTAACTTTTCGCTTTGACAGAAATTCATTAGCTATAATCTTAAACATAGTGTTAAATTTGGTTTCACTAAATGTTAAAATTTGAAAACGATATATTTCATAAATTATAATCAACATATATATATATATAAAATATATAAAATAAATAAATAAATATATGAAATTACATATATAAATATAAAATAAACAAATAAATATATAAAATTATATATATATATAAAATAGAAAATCAAAATTATACAATTCACACAAAATAAGGATGCTCATTGAATTTAGAATATACAAGGTGTCCCGCTCATTCGTGCTCAGCGTATATGTAAAAATGTGTCGAAGGGAAAGAACAAAATTTGTTCATTGGAACCTTCGTTCTCAAGAAAACTCGAGTTTGAAAATTTATCAACTATACTTGTTTGATAATTTGACTGATTCCGCCGTGTGAATAATCGACACGAGGATATTCTACGCGCAAAAATAAGCAAAAGAACGTAGAACAAAATTTTTTTTTTACTCAAAGCGTCGTCACTTCGTCCAAAATATGCTTCGTTAAAAAACTTACCTCAAGTATTCAAAATTTATAAACACATTCAAACTCGATTCTCTCGAAAACGAAGCATCTCGCAGGCAAGCTTTATTCCGCGTATATTACTTGTTTTCGTGCCACCTGTCAATTATTGTTTTCTGTCGCGTCCAGAATTAATTAAATTTTTCAAGCTCGACTTTCTCGAAAACGGACGCTTCGGACGAGAAGAATCTCACTCTCTCTTTTCGACACATTTTCACTTGTGGAATCAGCCCCTAATCGCGAGACACCCCGTCCATTTAACTGATATAAAATCGAACGATCCAATCGAACAGCTAACAACAGTCAAATTCACGCGTCACTTCCTGCGGTAATCGAAAGTTGGTGTTCTGCGTATAATCAACGCGACGATCCTTCTCGAAGGTCGGTCTCGCGGGACTCGCAGGATTTCTCCAGACTACTTACACCTCGAGATAAAAGGACCCGGCTGGGGTGAGAAGGTGAAGAACAAGACGAAAAGAAAGAAAGAACAAGCGTAGTATCGAGCGAAACCGCAACTACTTCTCCTGGTTCTCATCGAATCATGGCACCCGTGGGAAATAAGTTTTGGCCCGATCATACACTGTGCATCCCTCCGGCTGTCTGATCGGGAAGTGCTTGAATTACTGCGACGCCCTCAACAGACGATTGACACTCTTGGCCAATTGTCCTGGTCAGAATTTCTACTTACCAGCAAGTTGATTTCGCCTTTACCTCTCGAGATACCGCGAAGAAGGTATGAAACGAACGGCGTATCAACGTCTAAAGTGGAGATTGATGGACGGCGATGTTTGTTGCTTGTTGCAATGTTGGTTGATGTTTCATTTCTATTTAGGTATTGCGACGGACGACGTACTATCTTCTGTTCGCGACAGCTTTCGTTTCGGGGTTTGTGCAGTTAGTCGCGACATTTTCTGTACGTACAGCTGTTTGCTTGTTGTAGGAACTTTTTGTGAATATATCGTGAATCTGTGAATTGGTGACATTGCGAGTACTCGAGTTGAATTTTACTGACACGATTGTCGTAATTATATTGGTTGAAAGTTTGGCACAAATCTAAATGCAAATGGATAACGATGAATTGTCCATTGTGTTGATAAATCTGAGTATTTAACACCTAAGATGACTATTTATGTTTCACATACGTAATTACGTGTTTACAATGAATATCCTGTTGTGCAGATCACGACAACCGAGTCTCACTAAAGAGTTAACAAAATTTCAAAATATTTCGTACAACATAATTATCGTACACGTTAATATCATGCAAATCGTACGTTCTTGTATTATACAAATTCTTTTATGTTCGTGCCTGTTAAATTTTACATTTTATAATTTATTTATCAGTCAGAGTTTGCTGTACTGGAAAATTTGAACGAACTGCAGGATAGGTGTACGCGCATTAATTTCAGGATGAAATTTTGTTGACGCGGGTGATAAAAAAAGAAAAATATTCTGAAATTTCGAAGAAGAAGCAACGTCGTTCTCTGTATTAAGACGCGGCGGAGGAAAAGGTGCGGCGATGAATTTAAATTCATAAGGTTCCTCGGAAGGTGTGTCGCAAATTTAAATATTTTTTCCTCGCCGAGAGAGAAAGGGTAGCCGTTTAAGACCCTAAATTCCAGTGTTTTCAGTCCGGGGTTTGCCTCGGGGATTGCTTCGTCGCGGACATTTCGAAAATTTCCGGCGAAAATTTAAAAAAGCACGTCGCAGTTCGCGAGAGTTTAAAATCCCTTTTTTTAAAACGCGACACGCGAGTAGTCTCTCTTTAAACATGTCACTTTGTCCAGTGGTACTTCCATCGTTGGATCATTTTATTGAATTTCTAATGTGATTACAAATGTTTCTAATGGCAATATAAATTACTTTACAAGCCAGATTTTAATATTTTGATAATTAATTCGTCAAGAAGTTCGAATCAAGCGAATGTTAATTGTTGATGGCTGGAAAGTTTGTGCTGGGAAAAACTAGAAATGAGAGATGATTTTAAAGGAATATATGTATATATATATATATATATATATATATATATATATATATTCCGCAAAAAAGGAAAGAAACACATTTTCATAAAATTTTATACGATGACAGGGAACGTATAAACGTCGAGTGGAACGGGCACGATAAAACAGTTGAATGTCGAGGGAAGTCTAGTTGTTTTCGTTGGCAAGTTTATTTTCTTACTTAAACGGAGAAACCCAGAACGGACATTAACTTTAATAGCTTTTCTTCGTCGTTGATCATTTGACTTTTCAGTAGTCGGCAAATTAATCGCAAAATTATAGAATACAAGTCAACTTTGATTAATCCATCAGACAAATTTCCTTCTGCTGAATATCAAAAGTTTGTTGGATATTTTTACGATTACATCTATAAACATGTGAATGAATATTAACTATAATCATGATTTTTAACATTCTTCGTGAAAATGTAAGAATGAAATGTGGGAATATATAAAACGGCACTTTATTTAAAAATAATTCAGATTTTTATTGTATTAAATGGTATAATATTGGAATATATGAAAAATTATTAGATTAATTGTCATTGCTATAGGTGTAAAATGTGTACGCAGTGTGTATCTCAATAATTCAACTGGCAACTTAATTTCTGCTCAAGGAATTGTTATTCAAAATCAAAATTTAAAAATTATTCTAAACTTTATAATACAGTACATGTATTTTTCAATTTTATATTTCTATCCTATATTTT
This sequence comes from Tetragonisca angustula, assembly GCA_036937485.2. NCBI lineage: Eukaryota > Metazoa > Arthropoda > Insecta > Hymenoptera > Apidae > Tetragonisca > Tetragonisca angustula. The sequence goes on along the minus strand of JAWNGG020000082.1, from coordinate 377,675 downwards.
GTATTCTCAATCGTGACACGTGTGAAAATAAAACATTGAAGACATAAAATTGAACGAAACGAAAAGAAGTATAAGAAAAATATAAAATTACATGATATATATATAAAATTAGGATATAACAGAGCTATGAATTTTCAAGTAAATATTCGTTTGATGTTTGAATGTTCAAATGTTTGAACAAACGAAAATTGTCAGAAATAGGTAAATATTTTTTCATAAGCCACACATTGTGACATGTAGGAATTTTAAGGTGAAAACATCACGTGTCTCGCGTGCATGAGAGATCATTTTGCCTTGTTAAACGTTTCCTACGAATCGCAATGTTGTACCATGCTCTTCTTTGCAAACTCTTCCTTCGCGTTCGATCAGCCAGGGAAATCCTTCACGCGGTTTTATCACGTCACAAAATCGAAATCGACATCGTCTAACAGCGTCGGTTAGAATCGGCATTCATTCTAGAGGAAACTCTCGAATCCGAGTAATCTCGAATCTCTCCGCTCGATATAACGTTCCAGCGCGATAAAACGTTAAGCAGAAATGAAAAGTGCAAAAAGTTCACCGTGTCCTTTCGTATATTATTCACACGCGTGACCGTTTTTTCATATGTTATTCACACACGTGTATCCTTCTGATTAAAATTCAGAGTGATGTCTTTCAATATTTTTAAACTGCCTAACAATTAGACCCTCTTTCTCATTTCTCATTTGCAATCTTTGTAATTTCTTCTCTCGTATAAAAGATACTTTTAACGAAACGTGTGAAAATGAAAGCTTTTGCGATGTGGCTGCATTCTCTTCCTTGATTTTGCAACTTTCAAACTGATAATCCTCCCACAAAGCTTCGAAATCCAAGAAATTTGTATGGAATCGTGAAATTTTCGTTGAAATTACAAGGACGAATTTCAAGTGAAACTTACTTTAATTATTTTACAATTATTTAAGCAAGCTTGGACAAAGCTCAAACTATCCATTAAGCTTTCATATGATTGAAGCCGAACGTTGGAGAATTTTGTCTCGATGAAACGCGTCAAAGAGAATGTCCGTCATAATATCTCGAAAATTCCTCTGGAATCAATGTGATGAATTACACCTGGGAATTCCTCTTTGAAAACTTACTTTTATTTCAAGGAAAAGAGAAAGGAGGAAAAGGAAATCGGTGAAGAAAGATATTTTTAATTTTCACCCACGCACGGTGATATTTTCTGTATGGCCGTGAATGAAGGCGAGGGAAGGAGATTATGAACTATTTCGCAGCGGAGACGTATAAATGCATTAGGAATATTAACGTAGAAATGTGAATCGTGAAAGAGAAGATGTTATAAATAACAGACCGTGGGTCAGATAATTCCCAGATATATTCCAGCTTTCTTCTTGCTTCGAACGATGCAAATACGACGCGTTTACACTTGGACGATTTACTTATCGCGCGTGTCGCGAGGCTGCTGTTGATTTTTAATAACGCGCGCGGAGTTTATTCTCTCTCAACTGGAAATATTAAGATCACGTTTCTAATCGTTCTTCGCGTGAAATCGCGGGGATGAGCTTGCGGGCGCAAATTTAAAAGACGAGAGATTATACATCCTGGTTATCGGTTTGCTTCTGAAAGAGGAAACGATCTGGTGAGAGGGAAGGAATATCGGTGAACTTCGTTCCAAAGTGAAATTCAAAATTCTGTTAACGAAGGAACACAGACGCGGAGGATTAACACTTTTATTTCGAGGCAGACAAATACTTTTCATCTTCTGGTGTAGTAAGATGTAAGAAACATCGAACGATTTTAGAGAACAACGATTCATAGGTTTCCGTTTTTTTTTTTTTTTTTTTTTTTTTTTTTGAAGTAAAATTTGTACAATTTTGTGAGTATTGATTTGTCATTTTACCATTGAATTCGTTATTCTCGTTATTAATCGTAATTTATTACCTAGTCTACTTGCCATTGAGTGTGTTATTTCTGTGCGACAATAATTATTGCATTATATATATTATTTATTTTATCTACTGCAATAACAATAAATATGCAATTACTTGCACATATATTGTATTATATGCACAATATAATTTCTCACGCAAGGGACTCATCAATAATTCAATACGGTAATTTCTAAGTTGAATTGTAGTTTACAATTTTTATTAGTGGCTTGCAAAATTTCACACGACGATAATTACTTCAATTAGCGTAACATAATCGGTACCAAGAACGTACGTAAATGCACGTACGTCCAACTGTCTGCAAGAAATACCACCGGATTATCAAAGTACTTAATTCCGTCCCTATCAATTTCCACTGCGAAAGGGCTGACGTCGTAATAAGCCAAATAGTTCCTACTACCTTCGCTCGAGTATCAAATTCACTAAACATATCAAGCCCGATATCACGCAAAATAGGATCCTGGAAATTCACCGTGTAGTTCCCACCGCGTGCGCCGTAATACCGTGCCGCTTCGTAGTTACGTACCGAGCAGCAACGCTCAGAGATGATTCGTTGTCAGCGTCAAAGGGTGAAGCGTGACAGGCCGCTTCGACAACTTTAATCAAAACACGTAAGAAAGGAAAATCCAATATCGGCGCTATCAAAGCGCGAAATATAGGGAAATTCCGGGGAAAATTGCGTAAATATGAAGGGGAGGGGGCGGCTGTTCGCACTGTCTTTTCCCGGAAGTTATTTGCCCGACGGATTGACGTCGATACAAGGGAAACAAGAGCCTCGACAGGCACTCGAGCGATCAAACGTCCTTTCGACGTGCCCACCAGCTACGAGCAACTTTCTCGTTCGGCTTCGAGGCATGTTGGTGACGTGTGACGTCTAAATTCCACCACTAAATTACTGAGGCCACTGAAGCACACACACACACACACACACTCTCTCTCTCTCTGTACAGAATGTCTCACATGAAGCTACTCTCTTTTAAACTATCTTCTTAAGCTACAGAGAAAAATGTTTCAAATAAGAAAAAAAAAAAAACACACTTACGTTGTTTCGAGGGGTGGGTACATCTCATGATGGCCACAATATTATCTAGAGCTTTGAACTTTCAAGATTTCAAAGTGGTTTTTTTCTTTTTTAATAGAGCTGTATATTTTTGAATCCGATAACGTTGATGTTCCAAGATTATTCAAGGACTTGAACGACTTTGAAACACAAACTTCATCCAGATCACTGAATTCGTCTTAACGTCAACTGCAATACTGTGTAGACCCAGAACTATATAGTATCATTTAAAGAAACAAAGGTCGGAAGAATAACCTAATTTAAAAAAGATTTGTGGCCACTGTAAGATGTCCCCCTCGAAACAACGTAAGATTTGCTCGAAACATTTTTCACCATAATCGAATAGTCTAGCCTCTTGCGCTGGCAACTGATTTCGCGGACCATAACGAGTGACCGAAATCGTACACAATAATTCGTCGCTTCCCTTTTCTTTCGAACTCGTCGGTATGACATACCGCTGGATAGAAATGATTGAGAATATCATTTGTTTCCCCTCGGTTACATTTAAATATGTTAGATACTTAATACTTATTGTTGTAATACTTAATACTGAAATTGTAATACTAAAATTGTTAAACACTAAAATTGCAATAAATATGTTAAATACTTAATACTAAAATTGCTAAACACTAAAGTTGTAATAAATATGTTAAATACTTAATACTAAAATTGTTAAATATGTTAAATATTTAATACTAAAATTGTAATAAATATGTTAAATACTTAATACTAAAATTGTAATACTAAAATTGTTAAACACTAAAATTGCAATAAATATGTTAAATACTTCATACTAAAATTGTTAAACACTAAAGTTGTAATAAATATGTTAAATACTTAATACTAAAATTGTTAAATATGTTAAATATTTAATACTAAAATTGTAATAAATATGTTAAATACTTAATACTAAAACTGTAATACTAAAATTGTTAAACACTAAAATTGCAATAAATATGTTAAGTACTTCATACTAAAATTGTTAAACACTAAAATTGCTATAAATATGTTAAATGCTTAATACTAAAATTGTAATACTAAAATTGTTAAACACTAAAATTGTAATACTAAAATTGTAATAAATATGTTAAATACTTAATGCTAAAATTGTAATACTATAATTGTTAAACACTAAAATTGTAATAAACATGTTAAATACTTAATACTAAAATTGTTAAACACTAAAATTGCAATAAATATGTTAAATACTTCATACTAAAATTGTTAAACACTAAAATTGCAATAAATATGTTAAATGCTTAATACTAAAATTGTAATACTAAAATTGTTAAACTCTAAAATGCAATAAATATGTTAAATACTTAATACTAAAATTGTAATACTAAAATTGCAATAAATATGTTAAATACTTAATACTAAAATTGTAATACTAAAATTGTTAAACACTAAAATTGCAATAAATATGTTAAATACTTAATTGTAATACTAAAATACTAAAATACTTAAATACTAAAATTGTAATACTAAAATTGTAATAAATATGTTAAATACTTAATGCTAAAATTGTAATACTGTAATTGTTAAACACTAAAATTGTAATAAACATGTTAAATACTTAATACTAAAATTGTTAAACACTAAAATTGTAATAAATATGTTAAATACTTAATACTAAAATTGTAATACTAAAATTGTTAAGCACTAAAATTGCAATAAATATGTTAAATACTTCATACTAAAATTGTTAAACACTAAAATTGCAATAAATATGTTAAATGTTTAATACTAAAATTGTTAAACACTAAAATTGCAATAAATATGTTAAATGTTTAATACTAAAATTGTAATACTAAAATTGTTAAACACTAAAATGCAATAAATATGTTAAATACTTAATACTAAAATTGTAATACTAAAATTGCAATAAATATGTTAAATACTTAATACTAAAATTGTAATACTAAAATTGTTAAACACTAAAATTGCAATAAATATGTTAAATACTTAATTGTAATACAATACTAAAATACTTAAATACTAAAATTGTAATACTAAAATTGTAATAAATATGTTAAATACTTAATGCTAAAATTGTAATACTATAATTGTTAAACACTAAAATTGTAATAAACATGTTAAATACTTAATACTAAAATTGTTAAACACTAAAATTGTAATAAATATGTTAAATACTTAATACCTAAAAATTCTCTACGTGGCACGTCATTCCGGCACGAGAGTTGCATAATTGCTCGGTTAGCTTCATATGGGACATCCTTTGTTTTGTTTCTTTCTTCTTTTCTCTATCTCTCTTTCTGATCGTTTTTCTCTCTTTGGACGTGTGTTTGCCTATCGTTCGCTCTCCCCGTTCGTCTTCGTCCTTTTCCTCTCTTTTCCCTCGGTCAACAAAAGGCTGGCTGAATCCTCACCGCGGGTGAGCAGGAACAGAGGCCACTTGGCGGAAGTCGATCCGTCACGTCGACTTTACGGAGGCCATGCTACGTAACCGAAACGCGGTTAATCCGTTAGGAAAGCAATTCTCAAGAGCGTGCGGGTGCATCCAGCCGAGGAAACGTTTTCACTCGCTCTTTCTTTACTGCTGGCTCGATCGACGCCCCGCTGTGGATTACTAAATCTGCTTGCGAACACGTCGCTCCAGGATTCATGAGTTCATTTCCTTCTCTCTTGAACTCTGCTCTGCTTCCTTGTACCAGTGCATCCAGTCTGCTGTTCGGTGCTTTTTACTTTCGAGTTCGTGAAAGAACTTTTGTTTGGTCTTCTCTATCAACGAAAGTTTGTTATCGTCGTAATAATCAGTTTGTCCTATATGTTTTATTTTACAGCCATTTATCTTATATTTTATACCTTATACCTCGTATCTGTATTTTTGTCTTTTATTTCGTCTTATCTTGCGGTTTATACACATGGTTTATCTTGCATTGTTGCATCACTTTTGAAAAGTCTTGGAATGCTTTTTATTTCTAATCGCTATTTAATAATGTTATTTTTAACGATATGATTTCTGATCTCTGACAATTTATTTTCAATTACTGTATCTCTTATTTTCAATGGTAATTTGAATAATATTTTTAATTGTTATAATTATTGTAATTTTAATTATTAATTTAATTTAATTATTATAATTTTATAATACAATTGTTAACACGTCGACTGCCATGCGAAACTTGTATGTTTTGTCTATAGGAAATATTCAATTTCTACAAGACATTATGTTACAATTAAGTGTAAGTTTATAATATTATCTAACTATTTATGTTATTTAAAATTCTTTGTTAACGATATTATTATTGATATCGTTGTAATTGTTATATTTACAGAAATAGAAACGATAGTTGTTGGTGATGATATAGTCAACGTGTTAACATATTAATTAATATTATTACAAATTCTCTCTTACGTTTGTGCCTGATGTTATTTAATTTCTTCCAGTTTTGAAATAAATACAGCAGTCGTTCTAAGATTTTTGGACGCAGATGATTAGTACAAATTTTGCGCATTTGCGGAAAATTTAAGACAGCAAGAGTCAGCATCGCGTAAAATTCTAGTATTATATTTTCAACTCTGCCACTTCTCGACTTCGAACATTGAGTTTTCAATTTATATTTTGAGGCGTTATTTCACTAAACATCGCAATAGTCGAATTCTTACGTGTTGAATCGTCACGTAAAAGAAATTGTCGTTTCTTTTCCCTTTTTATTTGACAGTATTATACTATTTAATACCGCGTAAGTAAGTAATTAGGTAGTAAATAAGTGTCATTCAGCGACCGAAAAATTCATTAAAATTCATGAAATTAAACGAACGTTCATCGATTACTTGCGCCGCGCGGTATTACACTCGTCGCTTCATGTGTATGAATTATTCATTCACGAAACGCGAGAATTTTAAACTTTCGGCGCAGTTGCAATTAAAACGGGATACTCTTAATTTCGATTTAATTCCAAAGTGCATCGATGCGCATCGATGTTCGCGTGTACGAATGTAAAACATTGTCCCCATTATAATTTGCGTAAATGACAGTGACGTGCTCATTGTCACATTGTTACGTTGCAAAGGTGTAATTGAAAATTATATAAAAATATACTGTACAATTTTAAAGTGACAAGTCTTCCATTCTGACGTAGAAAATGACGGTGAGTTCTTTTTGCTGCTCTGATATTGTTGGATGACCAGGTCTGACAATATTGGTTCAGTGTTTCACACTGAGCCAGTAATGGTCCTTCGAGAGTGTCCTACGAACACTTGTTTATAGGTCAGATTCCAGGAGTTGGTCATCCAACGCCTCTTTCGATTTGCCATAGACAAAATTACAAAAAAAGACGTGCTAAGTAGAGAGGAACATTCTTTTCCATCGAAGCTGATTTCGTGACATCATCCTTGACTACGATTGCAACGTGGAATGAAAATATGAAGTGTCTGTTAAAAATGTTAGGTGCTATTCTTCTATGCGAAATATATTCTTTGATACATATTAATATTAGATATATTCTTTAACATATATTAATGTTAAATATATTCTTTAATATACATTAATGTTAAATATATTCTTTAATATATATTTATATTAATATATTCCTGCTGATTTGTACCTTGTCATCGACCAAAATACTTCAGGACGACTCATACCTTATTAATCCCCAACAATGAGCTCCAGTCGGAAGAGTTCGAACAGTTGTTTCTAAACCGGAAGTTGCGGCCAAAACGCAGATCAGAAATTATTTGCTACACAAATTAAAATCTCCGCTTTCTGCGCTCTCTTCGAAAAAAAAAAAAAAAAAAATACAGATTCGTGCGCTCAAAACGAGAGCATAGCAAAAAACAGAAAAGAAAAGAGAAAAAAAAGAAAATGTTTAAAAATTCACGAATTCATTAATACGAGAAAGCCAGCTTCGTCGCGATTAAAGCGTGAAATTCGATACGCTTCATTTCGTCGTGTTCCAGTTAATATTTCCTGGTTTTCTCTCCTCTTCTTTCTCCTCTCTCTCTCTCTCTCTCTTTCTCTCTATGTATTTTTCTTTTTTCCTTTAACAGCCTAACCGGTCGGCTAATGGTAACGAGCGTTTCCCAGCTAAAAATCTCGGGTGCAGTGTGCGATATGCATGCTCACGTGTACGTATGGAGGAAATCCTAGTTCCATATATTGTTCGGCGAAGTGCTCTCGGGGTGATGAGAGTCATTACAAAAGATGAGGCGGCCGTCTAATTTTAGAATGAATCTCAGCCGTTTCTGCGAGGCGAAACAAGTGAAATAAGTACGAGCGAGGCCTGGATGCGACCTCAAATTAATTAACACTTTGTCTCGCGATCGCGGATGCGTCTCGTTTTACTCAATCATTCATTTACATAATCCATCAAATCGTTGTGCTACAAGTTTTATAGCGTGAGAGATTAAATGTTGGTTGGTAGAAATATTGCGACGTGTTTTGATGGGTTATGCATACAGTCTCGAAAGTATTCGAACACGTGTGTGTTATACAATATCAGAACGATATAATTATATTGTGTAAAAATGTACGAAACAGTATAATATATACATTTTACAATTAAATTATATTGGTAAAAAATTAGAACTAATGTGAAAATGGGCGGTAATCTTATTATATGTAATATAGTATTAATTGTAGTATTATAACTATAATCGTACTATAGTATTATAACTTAATACTCAACACAATAATCGTGTTTACTGAAAGAAATTTCCAAATATTTTATGCAACACGTAGAATATGTTCGTAGAAAGTTCAAATACTTTCGTGATCTTACGAAACATTTTGAAATTTCATTAGTATTATAGGGAGACCTTTGTGATTACATCGATAAAATTTGAAACAAATCTCCATGAACATATATGCATTGATTAAAACAATTTTATATTTAAAATTCTCCACTGCGTAATAAAATAAAAATTCAAATTTCTCTCAAAAATTGCAGATTCGCGTTTAATCGTTGAGAAATGAAAAATCCGATATCAAAAATCAGTGAAAAAGAGTCATTTGCATGTCGAGAACATGGCTTTCGAAATCAATTTCATCGTCAAGTATCAGTCGAGTTAAGAGAATAAAGTTGAAGAGATAATCGAGTTAAAAAAATTGAGGTACGAAGAGATGCGGCAAGAATAAGAGATGATAAAACAAAAATTCATATTTCAGACTCAAAAATTACAGACTCGCGCTTAATTACTGAAAAACGAAAAGAAAGTCGAAAATCAAAAAAAGGAAAAAGAATCCTTGACGCGTTCGGAACAACGCCTTCGAAATTAATTTCGTCGATACCAATCGAATTAAACAGAATAACGTCGAAGTTCAAAAGAAAGATATACACGAAAAGTTGGAATTAAATTCAGACTGCATAAAGACGCAGAAGTTGATTCAGAAGTCGAAAGACGTAACTATAAACAATAAAATAAAAATTCACGTTCAAAGGTTGCAGGCTCGCGTTTAATTGTTGAACCTAGAAAGGGTCCTCGCGAGTTTGGAACAGAAATTAATTTCATCGTCAGACGAAACTCGAATTACCAATCGTTGTTCGAGAGAAAGAAACTAAAGTTGAAATTAAAGATAAAGATACGAAGGACGGATGTTAAATTCGAAACCGCGCGGAGATACGGAAGTGCATTTACGTCGATTTGAAGGAGGAGGTTGAAAGGTGTGACGAGGTAACTAGAAGCGTTTAAACTCGGTTATCAAGCGGCGTGTCTGGCTTCAGTTTCCTCTGTCGTTCGTTTCCTCTTTGCCGCGGCAGCGGCTTCTGGCCAGTGTATCACCCGTGCCTGTGGTCACGAATCGATATTGCCGACCTCGAACCGCGTTGTCACCGTGTGTCTTTGAAATCGGTTGCTCGTATCGAGCCGACCGCGTTCTCGCAGCTTCGCAACTTCGCATTACGCGATCACCCTATTGACGCAATTTTCTGTAACTAGCTAGTTGTAAATGGGTTTTGTTCGTCCACTCTGTTAGCCAACAATGATCGTCTCGATGCTTGAGAGCGGTTATCGAATCAGCGGACGAATTAAAATGGAAATTTTACGACTCTCTTTTATGGTCTCTTCATATCTTTCGTTTCTGTGTGAAATTGACACTAGAACCACCAAAAAATTAGTCAAAATGACTAATTCATAATTCTTTTTGGATATACCACAGATGCAAAACAGTGGAGGATTTTTAGAGGTTTAAATGATTTTTTTTTTTTTTTTATAAAATACACGAATAAAAGTTTATGTATTCCATTGTATTTCTATTCCTTTCACTTTAATGTCTCCGATGAAAATTCTATGCTTTAGTCTTTGGTAGTTCTAGTGTTTTTATCTCGGAGTTCGTTAGCGGGAAATTTGAATACACATCTGGCAACTTTCATTCATGTTCTTACATATGTTTATAATGCGTGGGTATGTATAACGTATCTTTCAGTGGGTGAAAATGCGAACAGCTTCGCAGGAGTTTTGTGGCGAAGCAATTTGAAAGATCGCGAAATTCGTTCGAGTGTGCATTTGATAACCTTCGTCCGTGATCTTTGGAGCGTGGATTTTTATGCGAATTCAGATCTCGGAGAATATAGTCGAGAAGGTAAAAATAAAAACTACGATAGATACTTATTTTATCTACAATGTATAAGTAATATTGTAGAAAGAATATGTGGAACATATTTAGAACATATAAATACAATTATATAGAATATATAAATATAAAGAAATAGAATATATTTAGAATATGATATTATAGAGAAAAAAATAGTTCGTACATCTTTTTTATGTCATAATTATTACGTGCAATTTCGTGGTTGAAAATTTGCTATAAGTGCATAAAAATACGCAAAGTCTAGTCTAGATCTTTGTTCTTCTTTCGTGAACTAAAGTTCTTAATTTCGTTAATTTTCAACAAGTTTGTAATTTCAATTTTTGCATATTTTATGGATGTAAAACACTGTATTCTGAGAGATTTAAATGATTTTTCGTAAAATGTATTAAAGCTCATACTTTAAATACTGTATTACAAAGTTTCCTTTTTTTTTTTTTTTTTTTTTTCTTTACGTTAACATTTCTGATGAAAATTTTCAGCGTTCCAATCGTCGATAGTTCCGATGATCGGTAGAAACATTATTCTGTGAAAAATAATTCGATCCAGAGAGAGTTACTCGAGAAGAACCTTGCTTGAATCACAATCTGTAATCTAGTTGTCGAGGATTCAATTTCACTAAGACCGTTACAGTTGTAACTCTCTTGTAAGCAAAGATTAGGAGCGAAACAAAGTTCGATAATCCTGTTTCCCATACAGCTTCACGCTCTCCTTCGCTATTTACACTGAAAATCACAGTGAATGTGCTCGCAGGCATGCAAATTAAATTACAGACGGAATTTAACATTGCAATACAATAATTTATAATTGTGATTTATATATATATATATGCATATCAATTGCAAAATCCTAATTATTTAAAATAAAAAGATGTACGTACGTATCATACTTCAAATTTGCAATTTAATTTTGTTAAATTAATTCCAGGGCTAATTAATTTTACTAATATAGATTCAACCTTTTCTATTTCACATTCCCCTCAATTTTTATATAAAAATTGATCAGGAAGACTGGAGCACACACACTTTGATTCAATTTGTATTAGCAATATTAGCAATTCTAATTTTAACTAGACTTGGACGACGAAAGAAAAGATCAATACAGAAAATTTTAAGAAGTCATCGCAAAGAGGAAACTTCATATCCATTGCACAGTCGTGAAGCAAGTTTTTCAGTATTTTCAATGTTCTCGAGAAAAAAAAAAAACATCTTGGAATATCATACTGTGTCATACATGAACTATCAAAAACATCTCGAAACGTAGCGTACGTTTAGACTTCGAAACGAAACCAGACTTATCGTTGCACGACTCTGTCTTCTTTTTTTTTATAAAACTGCAAACAGCTCCAATATTTAGTGCGAGCAGCTGTACTTCAATTTTCGTGACGTTAGGTCAACAGCCTTAGGTGCACGCTATCGAATTCACGTCCGCCAACGAACCCACGTAACCGTGGATGATTATATTAAAATTAATTGCGTGCAGCCTATCTTTCGAATTAAGTTTATCGCGGTGTGTTATGGTTTTCTGGGTCGGTCGAGTCACTGGTCTCTCCAATTGTATTTTCATAAAGCTGTCCGCACCGGTAGAATCGTCACGTTTTCGCCTCGATGCCTCGCACGTCCAACGAATCCAAGCATCTTCGGTCGATCACATTAACTCGCATGCGTTTGCCATCGCCGGCGAAAAATTTTTCACACGGGAACGAACGAACAGGTGAATCGTTCCCAGTGGTTTAATTTTATCTCGTTGTTGTTGCGCGAAGCAATTTCTACGAACAAACGAGAGAGAATTATGTCGCTGTCGAAGAGGTTTTGATCGAAACTTTTTAAACGTATTTTGCTCTTTTCCTTTTTTCTCTTTTTTTCTAAAAAAGCATTGTTACGTGGGAGAATTTTTAATTACTTTAAATGTCCCGTGAAAGGTTTGAAAAACTGATAGACTGAAGTTTCACTTTTAATCCTTAATTATGAAACTTTGTTTAGAATTTTGATCGTAGCAGCGAGATATTATATATTGTGAAGAAATGTAAATTTTCGCATCAGGATTGTAAGATTTTTGAATAATAATTAATCATGGAATTGAATTTTTCAACAGGAAATTTGTTTAAAAAATTGTTGGAAAGTTCCACTGTGTATTGTTAAAAAAATTTAAATTAAGAAGTTTGACACGCTCTGAGAAGTGATGTCGCAGTACGAAAAATTTTTAACTTTCAGTCTGCAGTTGTTAATCAAACCTTTTTATTTAAAAGATTTTCGTAGTAAGATTATTATTATTTTCCTGCGATTTTCAGCCTTTCCACGCTCTGGTATTTTTCACTTAATGTAACTTCAAAATCACCCTGTGAACCAATTTTGAAAATCGATTGTGCGAGCTTCAGGGACGTAGAAAGTTAAATGACACAAACTGCATTTGGACGTAGAGTAACGAAAATGTGCGACGAATGACGCGGAAAAAAACAATTATATCGCAATTGAATTTATCGAATGTTTTTCACCTTCATATATATTTGATGTTTTATATAAATGTTTTTAATAAAATTGTTACAAATATTTCGAATTTTATTAAAACTGAAGGACAATTAATTTGGCTGCAATGAAGCGTTCATATTTTTTTCACGAAATGAGACACGTATGTAGGTTGAGAAACATTTGTCATGATTTTAATATCGTGGAACATGAATGCAGCCAGTTCTCAGCTTGTTGCGTAACGATTGATGAAGTCCAGATTTGTTTGCATTCCTGAGTACGACATATAAAATTTTCAACTTTGAAGTTACATGTTATTTCCTGATTTCTCGACGTTCGTTTCATCGAAACGCATCAAATTTTTATTTCCTCGCTTTCGCCAAATATTAGTTTCTCCTCACAATGCAATTCTTTTCAAGACGCTTTTCAGACTAGAGAAAGATTGAAAATCTTTCTTTTCTGTAACGAGTCTTCAAATTATGGCACAGTTCTAAATATTTAATTAACATGTAACAAACAAATTAACAAATATATTAATAGAAAACGTTTAAAATTTCTTCTTTATTTACTTCTAAGAAATTCTTTTGAAGAAGTTCTCGAGAATATTTCGAACTCCACGCGACAATCGCTCGGTTAAGCCTCGTAGCACGCGTAATCGAAAAATCCATATTTCTCGAACGTCGCTGTTACACAATTGCGGGGCTAGAAAACTTTTTCAATGTTACATATGTTATTCTCCCGTATCTATAGGAATGTTGGTATAACACGCTAGCGTGTGATCGATCAAAGAGGCAGAAAAGGTTTTTACGCTCGCTCGCGTATTCTCGCGATGCATGTCTGTACTATACGTTCCGAAACGCGGGAAGATTCGATCATTCAAATTGTGCATTTCTATGGAATGTCGCGGTGCGAAACTTTCGGTATCGATCACTCTTTGCCGACGAGTTTTCAAAAGGGGTTGCAGGGGATGTGAATTGGCAAAATCTTGCGTGACAGCTCACGTACACGTGTAACGTCGCTTCCGGAGAGCGGTTCAAAGGATGAAAAAAAGAAAAAAAAAAACTCGTTTAACAAATTATTCTCAAAGCAATCAGATTAACGAGAATTTTTTAAACGCCATGAAAAACTTCAAGGATTACGCCACGGTATTTTATTTTCGAGATAGATATCCATCGGTCACGCTAATAAAAACGTTTCATTCCTTTTGTTTCTCTAGTGGAAGCCTACTACTAAATTACAAACTGCTATTAAATTATTATATATGTGACAACTGCTATTATTATTAACTACTAAATTAAATTAAACTGAAATTAAACTATATAATATTAAATTATGTAATTATATGATATTAATGACTACTGTTAAATTAAAAAAGTTTCAGCTTTCGCAATTTAATACTATAACATATTTTCGACTTATTACAGTAATAGTGCTAGTTAATAATCGTCGAATTGATTCTGTGCAAACATATTCTCGCGATCCAATCCAAATTTTATCGAATTTAAAGATCATTAATTGTTGAAGACTGTTAGTTTACAAAGATTTGGATGTTTGACTTGAAGGTTCACGGAGTTTCATTGGAAATTCACTGTCTTACTCAGCGATTATGTCTCGTGCTACGAGCCTGGAAATTTCATAAAACGCCGTATCACGCAGTATTATAATCTCACTTGTACCACGTGAGATACTTTCTCAGCGACTTTGAAATATTTTCGTTCCGCCTGTGCCCAGAACTACATGCAGAGGAAGAATTTTTCTCCACTGCAGAAAATCAGAAAAATCTTCGGACACATTTCCACTTTTTAATAAAACTTTGACGTTTATTTGACTTTAAATTTCCCGATAAAATTATTGATACGTTACCACACTAGTTACGTATATTTATTACGCAATTGGGTGATTTACTTTGTCTATGCGCGATGTTTCTTTCGTCAAACACAATAACTAATACTTTCGAAGTAGTGTTTAATTCCCGCGAAAGAAAAGAAAGAAAAATACGAAAATGATTGAAATCTTCGTACGGAACGTCAATATTGACCTCCATAAATTGTCGTTGATCGATCACGCCAGCCCAACGCTACACCACCCAGCCGATCGTTCGATGCATTTCATCCGAGCTTTTAGTATTTCGCTGATCGTTGTTGCAATGGCGTACGAAACGTATTATCTTAATTACAACGAGGCATTACCATCATTGTGTAACACTCACGTTCGCTGGTGGCTATCCACCAGGTCGCCTAATTTATTTGCGCACGACATGGTTGGAAAACGATCGCGCGGGCGCACGCAACCTGCGAACACGCGTGATATCAACCGACGACGTTTCACCTCTTTTTTTCGTTCTTCCTTCGTGGAGATAGCACGACGACGATAACGCGCTGCTATTTCCGTAATTGGGTCTGCAACGAAATGCAACGCGACCCGGTAGTGTGCTCGATGGAACGACGTGGCGAAAGAAACCGGTGAATGGCGGAGGTTGTGGCGCAAGAAAAACGCGAGCAACGATGAAAAATTGCCTGTAGCCTCGATCGATGAATGTTGATAAATATTAAAAAATTTTTGTAAATTTTAGAATTCTATTGAACAAGATAGTGTTTCCATTTTTTCGAATCGATAGAAATCGGTGGAGAAAATTGCCTCTAACTTTGATCGATGAATGTTAATAGATATTAAACAATTTTGGTGAATTTTAGAATTCTTTCGAACAAGATAGTGTTTCTATTTTTTCGAATCGATAGAAATCGGTGGAGAAAATTGCCTCTAACTTTGATCGATAAATGTTAATAGATATCAAACAATTTTGGTGAATTTTAGAATTCTTTCGAACAAGATAGTGTTTCTATTTTTTCGAATCGATAGAAATCTGTGGAGAAAATTGCCTCTAACTTTGATCGATAAATGTTAATAGATATTAAACAATTTTGGTGAATTTTAGAATTCTATTGAACAAGATAGTGTTTCCATTTTTTCGAATCGATAGAAATCGGTGGAGAAAATTGCCTCTAACTTTGATCGATAAATGTTAATAGATATTAAACAATTTTGGTGAATTTTAGAATTCTTTCGAACAAGATAGTGTTTCTATTTTTTCGAATCGATAGAAATCGGTGGAGAAAATTGCCTCTAACTTTGATCGATAAATGTTAATAGATATTAAACAATTTTGGTGAATTTTAGAATTCTTTCGAACAAGATAGTGTTTCTATTTTTTCGAATCGATAGAAATCTGTGGAGAAAATTGCCTCTAACTTTGATCGATAAATGTTAATAGATATTAAACAATTTTGGTGAATTTTAGAATTCTTTCGAACAAGATAGTGTTTCTATTTTTTCGAATCGATAGAAATCGGTGGAGAAAATTGCCTCTAACTTTGATCGATGAATGTTAATAGATATTAATCGATTTTGGTGAATTTTAAAATTCTTTCGAACAAGATAGTGTTTCTATTTTTTCGAATCGATAGAAATCGGTGGAGAAAATTGCCTCTAATTTTGATCGATGAATGTTAATAGATATCAAACAATTTTGGTGAATTTTAGAATGATAAATTTAGAATTTGAACTTTTTGTGGATTTTCTTTCAAAGAAGTTCTTCATTTTTTGAATCGATGAGAGAAATCAGTGAACAGGAAAGTGTATGGGGCAAGGACGAAAAATGATAAAAAACGTGTCAAACCTCTAATTTCGATCGATGAAGGTTTCTGTGAATTTTTAAAATTTTTTCAAGGTAGTGCTTCCATAGGTTTCTGAGTCGACGAAAGGAAGGACAGAAATTAACAAAGGATGGAAATTAATGAATTTCGATTAATGAATATACATTCAAAAACATTTTGTGAATTTTAGAATTCTTTCAAAAAAAGATAATGGTTTTCACTTTTGAATCGGCGAACGGGGAAGGATCGGGGAACGGCGACAAAAAATTGCCTCTGACCTCGATCGATGAATATTAATAAGTATTCAACAAATTTCTGTGAAATTTTTCAAGGCAACGTTCCCACAGTTTTCATTCTATTCCTATCTTCCGTTCTATTCCTATCTTTGTCCTCGTTAACTGAGTAAAAGTAAAGTAAAGTAAAGACGTTGGAAAAAGAATCAAACGAACTATTTCTGGGTAGATCTACTTTCTCACTATTTCTAGACTTCAAGTGTAGAGTCAATCACACAATGAACGGCGACACGGTTGGAGAAAATATGACAAAGTTTCTTCACGCGAAATTTGAGAAAAGAAAAGGCTCGATCTTTATAGAAAAGAAAAATTTTCGCTCGACTGTGTCGGAGAATTGGCATTCGTATTCCGCGAATTGAGCTTAACTGGCACTTTAGACGGCCAATTAAGTGGTCAATTGTAGAGTACGTCTACTATTAGCTGTTTGATGTCTATTTAAAACTTCAACTCCTGCGGACAATGATTACAGTTGTGGCTGGCAGCTGACACAAAGAAAAAAAAAAAGCATTCCGTGAATGGTAGCTGTCTTACGTTAGATTGATGCAGTGCCACATTACTCGCCGAAGTAGGTCTTTCATCTTCGTGAAATATTTATCGTTGTTTGATTTGCAACTATGTTTTCGCCGCACAACAATGGCAATTTCCAATTATTTCTGCGAAACTTTCTTTCTCAGTCTATAAAGCGTTTTTCTAGCTTGCAGTCAAAGACATTGTGATTCTCATGTCGTGGATACAAGTGGAATTTTCGAATATCAATTAATTGAACATGTGACGTGATTAAATTAGATTTTTTAACATCTATGTCTATTAGCTGCGCTGGTCAGTCGAGGAAATATTTGTGCTCCGGCAATTATTAAACGTGAGAAATAACAATGTGCATTTCGCAGTGTTTATGTTTAATAAAAATAATTACATTTTTAATTGACGCATCGTTTATTGAAAGGTAATGATTCATCGTAATGTAAATAGCAATCGAAGATCGGTCGAATTCAATAATTATAAATTGAATCTTGGGGAGGGTATGAAGTATACTGAAACTCGGTGAATTTAAATGCATTCTCAGAGTATAGTAAAGTATTATTTAAATTGATAACGGTACATTCTTATTGTTAAACTAACATACGTAATATTTAAGAAGAGTAATATTTTCTTATCATTTATATTTGAATATCCTTTAGCATTTTATTACTGTGACAAACAACATTGCTTAAATTGAAGATGGGAATTCACGAGAACCGAATGAAATAAAATCAAAAGTCTGAGAATTAAATAAAAAGAACAATTTCAGTCTAGATTAATTGACAATGTACTTAATTTTATTTTCTCCACTCAACGTCATTTTTGATGGATTATACATAATTCGAATATCTTTTCGACACTGTCTAATTTCTAAATCAAGAATCCAACGTGTTATATGTACTTCCATACTTCCTTCGATTTTTTTCGATGATCGTTAAACGAGAAAATGTGGACAAACAGGCAAACATTAAAATCTTTGACAAATGCGTATCCATAAAATAGACACTTGCGTACAACCGTAAAAAAACTTGGTTTAAATCTCCCTTAGTTTCACGGTTGACGCGTCAAATTTTTCATAGTTTTCTTCTCTCGTAGCTTATGTTCAGCTGGATTTGCGCAAAATATTACCCCTACTCACACACACACACACGCGCGCGCGCGTTTGTCCTACACATAAATTTTTCCGTTAAGACCAAAAGATTTGAACGTGGAATCGTACGTCTGAACGTAATTTGAAACAAAAAAAGTCAAGTGCGTTTCACTTAAATTATACACGGAATAATAACCATTACGGAATAATTAAAAACTTGAATCAAGAAAAAAAGAAGAAGGCGTAACAGTTCACGTGAAATTGTTGCCGCACGATGTTAACTAGTTTCCTAATTAATTTCTTTTACGGTGGGAGAACGCGCTCGTGTGAAATTCGTTTCTGTATCGTTCCACACAGCATTTACCTTTGTCTTTTATACATTATGAAACGGCGTTTAATTTAATGCCGTTGCGAAGAGTTTAAAATCGTATGATATTTTAATCAAAAGAGGTGAATTGACGTGCAACTATTGTTGCAACACTGTGAACCCTTGACATTTGAATACTGGGTCAGACTTTTTTCTTTCTTTTTTTTTCCTTTTTTTCGTGGGAAAGGGGTAATCTTTTTAATGAAATTGGTCCATCAAATCGCGCTATCTTATCGCGGTTATTTAATTCTCTTGGCTTCAATTAACAATTCCAGGGAAGCTCCTTTTTTGTTTCTATTTCCTCGAATTAGATGAAGATTAGGAATACAATCCTTGAATAATCCATCAATTAATTTCTCTAATTATTTTAAGAGAATATTGCAGAAAGAGAGAGAGAGAGAGAGAGAGTCATTGATTGTATTGCAAATAGAAAAGTTCAACTTATCTGATCATTTGTTTTTGCACAAAACTATGAAAATGATTTTTCATCAATTATTGAGCAAGATTTTATCAAAATTTTTTTATTTAGGGGTCCGAAGATTTTTGCAACGTGTGCAGAACGCTTATCGTGATATTTAGTGGACGAAACAAATTTTAGTGAACGAAGGAAATTCGATTTCTTCAGTTAGGTTAATATACGTAAACATAATATAAGTTAATATAAATATAATATAAAATATTTGTAAAATAAAAATGTAATATAAAATATTTATAAAACAAAAATATAATATGAAATATTTATAAAACAAAAATATAATATGAAATATTTATAAAACAAAAATATAGTATAAAATATTTATAAAATAATATAAGTAAATTTATTAATTTATTTATTATTACGAATGGAAGTACCCTAGGTTGATTTGAAAGATGTTGAAACAAATGGAAATTTCTTCAGTCCACTTAATTTTCACTTCACTGCAATTCCATTATTTTATTTCACGTTTCGATTCATTATTACATCATTATAAAGTAAAATATCAAAATACTTCGATCGATTTTACATTAATTTGTATCATGTTTGTCGCCATGTTTGTCATTGAAATATTCTTGATCTTCCCCAGTCGTTTCCAGCAACAGATGGAACAATTAAACGAAATACATCAATTTCTACGATTGTGTTCGTTCGATATCACTTCCAATGCCTCCGTATTATCCCCGATCCTTTCCACGTTCACTTAGCGTACGATGTTCGATCGGTACATAAATTATGCGCGATGGTAACAAACGACAGCGTAAACTATCCGTTTCCCCCCCATTGAAATGCAGTAAAGAGGGGCTAAGAATAGAAAAGAAACGAGCTTGGAGTCCGCTGCGTGTGAAACTTGTATAAATCGGTCAATGCAGCGCAACCGGTGCAAGGTTGCGGAGTTTTATTCGTCTGTATCGACATGTCGCTAGGTTCTATTCATAGAACGCGAAAACACACGTATATAATTAACCTTATGCGAGACAGACAGAACGGATGCACGTTCGTGGAAAGGATAATCGCGCTGTTGAAAAATTAATCGCGCGAGTCACCTACGGTCGATTCAGCCCCGTACTTTCGTTACCTCCGCCGCTTCACACGTGAGTCACTCTCTCGCGGTAATAGTGATTATTAAAAATGTCAGGTCGCACGTTTTAATGCGTTCGACGCATAAAATTGCTTAAAATTTGTCCGATTAAACGCTGTGTTTGACTTGCATTTGTTTTATTGGATCAAGCATCGTAAATGTCACATTGATGTGACATTCGACAAAAGATACTCGAACGCTTAGTGTAGAAGTTTTATGTGAATACATGTATGTACATTACAGTGATAAATCTGGGCGTTTGTGAGAATTGATAATCTTTTGTATCAGATGCTCCTTCCATGAATATTTTAATCCGAGGTGTATATTATGTCTATGCCCATTGATCCTGTTAAAAATACGATTGTTAGGCACGTATTGCCATAGTTGCAACGAAACTGTCGAACGCGACGTTATAACTGTGAAATAATGAAATTTTATGACCACATAAAACCGTAAACTAATATAAAGTAATAAATATACACTGATATAAAGTAGTTTACTAACAAACTGTGTACATTTTGTAAACTAAACTTTATAAATTAATAAACTAACAAGTATACACTAATAAATTAATAAATTAACAAACTAACAAATATACACTAATAAGCTGATAAATTAATAAACTAATAAATGTACACTATCGAACCGAATGACATCTTTCTACAAACTGCTAAAAAGTTTCGAGCTAAATATAACTGAGCAGTAAATTTACAACAAGAACAAAAAATCCGTAAAGTGTCGATGTAAAATATTAACAATTATATCAATATCAAATGTAACAACGTGTCACTGTTAACAGAAAATATATCAATTTTATGCTAACGTATTTAAAAACTTTGTATTGTTAACGTCAATCTCCAATGAATAAATATCGGATATCACGAAACAGACCGATGAATGAACAAAACGAACGTAACGAAATGTGCCCTGAAGCTTTGAAACGACAGTATACTTCCCTCCTGTAGTGCAGTCGCTCTCTTAAAGCTTCTTTTACACTGTCAAACCAGATCTCCACGCGAAGTCCTCCGACGTTTCTTCCTAAACCTATTTCTCGATCCTATTTCCCTTATTCCGCGCGCTACGATCTATCCATCGGCGAATTCTTCGCGCGTACAAAAGTTTGATGAACGCAATTTGACGGTCGGCTGGATACTGTTTCCGCCAGCCGAACCCATCCGAACAATCGTTTATCCGGCCGACGTCGGAACGTGTAAATTCGGCGCACGGTTTAATTTAATCATCGGGAACGCGCGGAGATATCGAAACGCGATATTTCGCAGCCGGGTAAAAAGCGTCCCCCTTTCCTGTGTACCGATCGTTTAATTGCGTAACTGGATCTCGCGACATTGTACACGTATACGCGCGTGACGTTGATTTCCGCCGATTAACACTCGCGTTCATCTCGTCTCTGTTTACCGATCTGTTTCCACGGGGGAAAAATCGCTCGTTCGGCTAAATATTAATTTCTGTCGTTTTTGCAAAATTCCCCGACACTCGGAACTTGATCGGTGTTTAATTTTTTATTGCTATTAATTATTGGTATTTTTCAATTAATTTTACATAGTTACGAATTTTTCGTCAATTTATGGGAGATAGATAGAAGCTCGTGATTGTGAAAATCATAATTGGGAAATATCGGCGAAAAATTTCAACGTTGTTGTTTTTGCAAAATTTCTCGGGATTTGATCGGTGTTTAATTTTTTATTGCTATTAATTATTGGTATTTTTCAATTAATTTTACATAGCTATGTAATTTCCGTCAATTTATGGAAGATTAGGAATTTGATTGCGAAAATCATAATTGGGAAATATCGGCGAAGAATTTCGACGTTGTCGTTTTTGTAAAATTCCCCGACACTTGTGGTCTAAATTTTTATTGCTACTAATTATTAGTATTTTTCAATTAATTTTACATAGTTACGAATTTTTCGTCAGTTTATGGGAGATAGATAGAAGCTCATGATTGTGAAAATCATAGTTGGGAAATATCGGCGAAAAATTTCGACGTCGTTGTTTTTGCAAAATTTCTCGACACTCGGGATTTGATCGGTGTCTAATTTTTTATTGCTACTAATTATTAATATTTTTCAATTAATTTTACATAGTTACGAATTTTTCGTCAGTTTATGGAAGATAGATAGAAGCTCGTGATTCTGAAAATCATAATTGGGAAATAGCGGCGAAAAATTTCGACGTCGTTGTTTTTGCAAAATTTCTCGACACTCGGGATTTGTTCGGTGTTCAATTTTTTATTGCTACTAATTATTAGTATTTTTCAATTAATTTTACATAGTTACGAATTTTTCGTCAACTTATTGGAGATTAGAAGTCCTTGATTGTGAAAATCGTAATTGAGAAATATCGGCGAAGAATTTCGACCTTGTCGTTTTTGTAAAATTCCCCGACACTTGGGGTCTAAATTTTTGTTGCTACTAATTATTAGTATTTTTCAATTAATTTTACATAGTTACGAATTTTTCGTCAACTTATGGGAGATTAGAAGTCCTTGATTGTGAAAATCGTAATTGAGAAATATCGGCGAAGAATTTCGACCTTGTTGTTTTTGTAAAATTCCTCGAAGCTCGAGAGTTTGATCGTTCGACTTTTTACGTCACGATCGCAGCTACGAATTCTTCGTTAATTTACGAGAGATCAAGAGCCCCGATTATGAAGATTGGAAAGGCGTAAAATTCAAAAATGGCGGGGAAGTCACGTCCGCGTGATAAGCCTGGCTTTAAGACTAATTGCTGCCAACACCTTAACAACCTTTTAAGTTCCGACTTGTATCACCG
Organism: Tetragonisca angustula; assembly: GCA_036937485.2. Classification (NCBI taxonomy): domain Eukaryota; kingdom Metazoa; phylum Arthropoda; class Insecta; order Hymenoptera; family Apidae; genus Tetragonisca; species Tetragonisca angustula. The sequence goes on along the minus strand of JAWNGG020000082.1, from coordinate 354,400 downwards.
TAACTTTGTTTAGCGCGAATTTTATTCCAGATACTTACGGGCTACTTAGTTGACGTACATTAAATATTTTTTATAATCGTTTAGAGCATAATCGTATATATTCGATAGTGAAAACAAGGCGTAAGAAGATTTGAGAAATTTGGATTTAGTCATTCTAACCTTCCTTTTAATTCCACAATTAATTAAAGCAACGCATTTTTACGTTTCTATGGCTTGCAAACGTTTAAGTTGAATTTATAAATAAAAATAGCTATAATTCTGAGCTCCCCGTTTGACAATAATTGTAGAAAACGTGAATTCGTCGAATAATTCGCACTGTTTGTTCCGTTTTTGGTTGGCGCGCGTAGATTTAAAATTAATTACAATTCACAGCATTATAAATCAAGGTAAAGCACTATAAATTTTCTCGTCATCTAGTTAAGCAATGTCATCGAAAATTGATAACTACTGAAAATTACTTAGGAAGTTTCGAAGAAGCGATATTTATAGTAGCATTTATTATTACACATATTATTACAACGAAGTAGTATTTATAGTATAAGTGATACGATCGAGTATTATTACGTGATATTCTAGAATAATCTATTCGTACATTATAGATCCTCCTTTCAACGATCTTAATACACACGTTGTAATTCTCAGCACGTGAAATAACCAAGTAATTTGTAACTCGTCGAATTAAAAAATTAAAGATTACCAAACTAATTAATGCTAGTGCAATGACAATTAACATTAACACGTTGAAAATTCTCAACAGCGCGAACGACTTGACCGAAACGTTGTCAGATGACATAGTATTTTGCAAAGATTGAACGTTTTGCGACGAATGTCAACGTGTGAAAATCAATGAGTCTAATTGCAAGTGTTGACTCGTGAAATTTCGCTAATCTTGTTGATTCGTACGTAAGGGGTTAACGAATATCTCGACTTTTCCCCTTTTGTTGGCTCGACGGAGGAGGAAACACGCGACGAGAATAGAAATTGCCGGGCTAATATTGTCGTTGCTAAATATTTACGTAGGTGAGAACGAATCGATAAACCGCCGGAGGGGATGCGAATAAAATTGCTGGAAACGTAGTGTGCAAGTCCGCGCGATATTCCCAAAAGACGAAACATCGTTTAATTGACAGTGAAACGAGCGTTTCGTGAATAATTCGGCCATCGTTAATCTAAAAATGGCGCGATGCGTTATATCGGCCGGTCGCATTAATGGGCACTTCGTGTCTAATGAAAGAAACTTTTAAATCCGTGATCCATTAATCAATAATTTCATAATATCGCAAAAACAATAAATTCCGTAATATCGGAAGTTTAACATCTCAAGTTTTGTTTTCGCAAAATTGTCGAATGTAGCTAACACACATAACACAGATATATAAAACAGTTATTATGGAACATGCAACTAATACATTTTTATAGATATATAAAGCAATTATAGAATTATAGAGCACAGTAAATATATAAAGTAAAATGCATAAAGAATAGAAAGAAAATATTTTATACACAAAGATATATAAAGCGTGGATGGCAATTATACGAACTCTTGGAAGAAGGAAATTATCGAGGGATTTAAATTGTGAAAGAAATTTGCAAACACCATTGTCGTGCTAACACAACGTTGGCTGGTGGATGAAAGGTTCAATTTTTCAGCTGAGGTGTTTCATAAAATTTAACGTGAAAATGTCAAGCTATCAGCGATTGGCATTCGAACAAAGCGCGCGTGATCTTTCATACGTATCAAATTCTAGTAAACCACTTGTTGCTTTGTTTAGAGCAAGAGCTTTGCAAATAGGAGCGAAAATTACGAAAAAGGAAATACAAGATTTGCATCTTCGCAAAGTAAATAAACAGTTTCGACAAAAGAAAATAATGAAAGAATAAACTGACGTGCAGTATCGAAAGGCAAAGGGTCGAAATAAAATATCGACAGCTGTTTGAATACGTTTGCAAATATTTACATGAAAAGCGCTCAAATTAAAATAACAAAATACTGAATATCGAATGCTGCTAGTTTGCTTTATTCTTTATTCTGTTTTTGTGACTCGCTCGTTATTATATATATATATATTTGTTTTTATTCTTCACTTCGACAACTCAGGTTATTAGCAACGTGATACAATTTTATGGTATAATAATATATTTAAACAACAGACAATAATAATAAGTAACAGGCGTTATAGTATTATAGCAATGTTGAATAATATTATGTAAAAATGTGTTGAATTTTGTTTTATATTTTATTTAATATCATTTGATATTATTATACATATATTTTTTATATAATGTTGTTACATTACAATAACATATTTAAATAATAGATAATAATAATAAGTAATATTATAATAACGTTAAATAATATTATATAAAACTATTAAACTACCAATTCTCATCACAATCTTTATCTCTCCAATGTCTACGAATTAATTCTCTCATTACTTTCACCATAATACTCATCACTTCTACCATCACCTCAACCATCCGATGCTACGACCATCCGTATTCGAATATATACACAACGTTTCGAACCACAAATTACCACAATCACGAGCGGCGACCGCACCGAAATTGCTAGTCAATCCTCCGAAATGTACATTTACAGTTTACAACGTCTCACCCTTTGCGAAAGCAGACGAAATTCTTTTTCCAAAGAAAGACGTATGTACGTCCGTCAGAGAAGAGGTGGGCAAAAATTCCGGACGAATCGAATCCCGAAAAAAATCACCAGAGAGTGGAAGAAGAACAGTCGCAGAGAACTTTCAATTTTCTCCGCGTCGAATGAGATCCACCCCCGTCTCTCTTCAACTTCCAATCCTCGCCAGAGCGAAGCGTTCATCTTCCCAACGTTCATAAATCTTCCGCTCTGCCATCGACGCCCATTCCGAGCCACGAATTAAACCTCCGAATCACCACGCTCCGCAATGCAACAAACAACGGCAACGATTGCGAAGCAGTCGATTCTCGAAGCATAGTGCACGTCAAAATTGCACGTTTGGCTGTGTTTGTTGCTCGCTGCGTAGGATTGTTACTTAAAGAGGTATTCTGGTAATTCAGCTTTAAAAAATGGATTTTTTTTATATTTTCTCAAAACATATGCTTTCGAAAATGTCCATGTGAATGGATTTGATTGAATTCGTAAAATTAGCAAAGTTACGGATGTTTATGGGAAACGGTGCACTGCTCGCAACGTGAGTGTGAATTTTTGTACAACGGGTGACAAAAACTTCAAACGTGTTTTTCTCAACAAATATTTTATTTTATAATGTTATTATTTATATTATTATTATTATTTTATAATATTTTATTTTTTGTACTGCTCGATTGGTTGCAAGTAGGAATATTTTTGTACAACGGGTAACAGAAACATCAAACGTGCTTTTCTCAAAAGATATTTTATTTTATAATATTATTATTCGCATTATTATTATTTTATATTTTGTTTTTTGTACTGCTCGATTGATTGCAAGTAGGAATATTTTTGTACAACCGGTAACAGAAACTTCAAACGTGTTTTTCTCAAAAGATATTTTATTTTATAATACTACTATTTGTATTATTATTATTTTATATTTTATTTTTTGTACTGCTCGATCGATTGCAAGTAGAAATATTTTTGTACAACCGGTAACAGAAACTTCAAACGTGTTTTTCTCAAATCCATATTTTTTTGAACTGGCTGACGGGATATCTCACGTTTTAGTCGACCGATTAATTTGAAATTTGAAGGAGATCTTCACCGGATGTACTTTTATCCCATGAGCCACGGATTTCAAAATCTGACGTTCTTTCCTATTTTATTTTTTTTTTCTACTACCCAAAAGAGGAAAATCGATATTTAAACTTCAAAATGCTGTCATTTTTTTTAATTTTCGAAATTTCGCTGTTTCCGTGGCTCGCGCGATAGCCGTATTTATACCAATTCAGATGCATTTCGGTTTCTTAGTTTCAAATGACCAGGATCGAAATCACGTCAGCCGTTTTTAAAACGGGATATATATAATTTCCACAATCTCCATTAATTTCGTTGAAAAGAAAATTGTAAATACTCTTCGAGTACGAATAAATCTGTGCGCGAGGATGTATCATGATTCCCTTAGAAAAAAATCGCAAAGAAGTCGATTTTTTCAAGTTACCTCAATCGAAACCTATGCACTCACCCACGCACACACACACACACACACACACACACACACACACGGGATGTTGTCGCGCAGTGGGTCATTTCGCGGCCGATCGATTGGCCACCTGCAGGTAAAAGCGATCGACGCGGCTAAACAAACTACGCGCCCGCGGCTGTACGCTGCGGCTGCATAATTCACGGGGGTCGACGCGATAGGATGCTCACAACGCGGCAGCCACGCTCGCCCGCCAACTTCCGGTTGATACGTAAAACCGTTTACGATCGTCAGGTGGCTCGTAAATCGGCTGCACTCCGTCGCCGCGGCCGATCGATATTCCGGGGCAATTGAATTGGAGTTTGTTAATACGACGACCAGCGATTGATCTCGCGATCGGCCACGAATTGGAGCGGGGGCAGCCAGCACTTTTCAGAGGCGGGGGAAGAGCTGATAGCCTCCGGGGCAGGAGGTTTATTAACGTCGGCGACAGAGCGATCAATTTGTGGCTCTTTGTGGGGAAATTTTGCGAACACCGGGTACACTGTCTTTCAGGTTCGAAGATCTTTTTCGAAGGTGAGATAGTTTTCCGTTTTCTGGTGACACGTCAGTGGAACTCAAACTTGCGCGAGGGTATTAAAAAATTTTATTTTGCAATCTATGATGATTTTGAAAACTGAACTTTCCCCATCGTTCTATGATTCTTTCTCATCATTTTATTAAATCTATCTATTGAATATGTTGAATTTATTAACCCTGATGCTCAAAGTCGATGAAGAGGTGAGAAAGAGTTTTAAGGGGTTGTTACAAAGAGAATCTTCGAAACCACGATGAATCATAGTTGTCTGAATTTTCTGACAATCTTGAAGAAAAAGGTATGAAGCCTGTTAAAACCAGGTAGATCATTCGTACGATCATTTTTACAAACATGCATCTTCCTTTAAATCATCGACAATTTTTCATCGTCGCAATTCAGCCTGACGCTCACAACAGCCATTGTATTTTAAATTGCAAATTGAAATTTTAAACAGTTTAAATCACGAACATCCTCCGGCTCTTTGTGTCGTCGTTTCACTGATACGAGTCTCATAGGCGCTTCAATCGTCAAGATGATTAACGTGTTGGCAGAAATGATAAATCCCTGACTTTGTGAAAATTTGGTTTATCGCTTATGGATATCGTGGTCTTACGCACAGAACACATTCACTTTAATTACTTCAGGTAATTTTTTATTACCTCAAGTGATTTATATTTTTCAAAAAATAATGTTCGAAAAAATAGAACGAAAATATTATTATTTACAGTTATTATAGGTTAGTATATTTTTTTATTATTCAAATAATTCGAATATGAAAATGCTTATTTTTGTACGAATGATAGAGTTTATGGATCAAAGCACAAAAATAGAAAGATACATCGAGATACTTTTGCGGACGGTGTTCTGTGTACGTAAGGAGACCGGAAGCGGCGCTCTCGAGGAAAGACGGAACGTCGAGCGGCAAGTTTCGAGTCGTGGCGACGGTAACTCGGCTTATGGCGGTGGTTTGCGTGACGTGCCCCGATGTACAGCGTTCCTTTACCTCGGAGGCATTAGCAACCGTTAGCGCGACGGCTTTACAGGCCGTTAATACTTGGCGAATCTTACGTGCAACTAGGGAAAGCTGGATTATTACCACGACGTTGCACGAAACGTCTTCTGTCTCTCTCTTTCTTCCTCTTATCGTCGCTTTATCGCAGAATGCATAAAAGCACTGCGGAACAACGAGCCACGCTTTCGGATCCATCAAAGACACGTTCGTTACGGGAGCAACGTCTGTTCGGTCGGATATTCTTGCAGAGGCTCTGATTAACCCCTCAAATGTTTTCTTTCCTTTTGAGAATGCGCACCGGTGTGCTTAATTATTTCTAGACGATGACAATACTCGGTGAATGCACGACCGAGTTAAATTATGACAGAACGATAAGTTTCTTTGGAAAATTTTTAATTTTATTTACAGAACTTAATTATTCCGTAAAATAGGAGAACCATTGAAAGTTCAAAATGTGAAGAGAAGAACTTGGATTTTAAATACAACTTTCGTTGTATTCGAAGTTTAATCAATTGACGAAAAAGAGAAAAAAGAAAAATTCGTAGGACAAATTTTCAAGAGATCGATCTCCACGTCTATTGTAGATTCACCAATGGAAAGGAAAATTTTCAATATTTTTATACAGTATGAAAATTTATATCGTTTGAAAATAAAATGAAGCATCTTGGAACGAAATGAACACGATGCATTTTAATCCAGGTTTATTATCGTACGGTCCCTTTTTACAAAATTATAACAGCTTAAAAACACTCAGTGTCTGAACATTTAAGCGTTCGAATGTCAACGGGAGTATAGAATAGTAATAACAAATTTTAGTTCAAAGCTGTCGTCGTTCCCATCTTTCTTGAAATAAAAGGAAAGAAATATTTCTAGAACAATTAAACGTCTGTCATCCGATTATTCCATTTGCTTAGAAGTTTCGGAGGTTTGGGTTAGGTTTGGGTTCTTTAAAAAATTTTTTTAAAAATATGAATCTTCATTGTGCCTGGAGCCTGAAAATGCACGCAGTTAACCAAGATGGAGTAAATGGTAAATGGCAAACGAAATGAAAGCAAGTTCGAAAATGTCACAATTGAGCGACCTAAATTCAAGATTGAGTCTCAAGGGCATGGATAACCGGCCGTGCTGAATTTTAGACCGAAAATTCGTTTGGCTTTGACAGAACGATGCAGCCTTGCAGGGGAAGATCGTGTGTTTTGAACAGAGTGCTGCGAACTTGGATGGAATGATAGATTCAGAGGTTGAGGAATCATCGAGGGCGGGAACAAAGGAGCTTGCATGCAAGTTCAGGAAACTGCCAAAAGGCTGGTATTTTCACGCTTCTGCTCGCAGTTTACAGCCACAGGAAATATATCACCTCAACGAGGGGATCGAGATCTGGGATTAACATTCTAACTGGAACTAATTCTCGTGTCTGAAATTCGTAGTCAGTTGTACGACGAACGAGAGAAAATTTATCATATACACGCATTAAAATATAGCACATTTTTAGAAAACGGAATTATATTTGGCAAGAGCAACGAGTCGCATGTAAAATTCACTTTGGAATTTATATTTATATATATATATATATAAATATTTAGATTATTGTATTATTGACACTCGTAGTATAATTATTTATTTTTTGTAAACTTTCTTTATGTTTGCGCATTCGCGAGAAATTGAAAAGTGTGAATGTATACGAAATTGTAATATTTAGAAAATAGAACGAATTTCTATTTATGTCTCTGTTCTTTTCTTCCACGGAGATCTCTTCTGACAAGATTTCCTCCCAAGTTACAAAGCGTCAATTTTATATTAGATTTAATCGAAATCAACTTTCACGGAACTTTGTCGAATGGCGCTTTTAAAGTGAAAACAATTTTAATTGAAACCACGTACTAATTCAATTGTTTTGTCGAATTCACCTGTCGAAACGTAGAAATCTACTCGCTTTAAAATTTTGTGACTCGACGACGCGGTGGGTAACACGTCTGTTACTGACAGATTTTGATTTTGAATAAATATAGATTGAAATTCGACTAAAACCAAGGACAAATGATAGCTGACTAAATTGTTAAGGTAACAGCAACGATATATTCTCAATACGTATTGAAGTCTTTTTAAAAAAATTTAAAAAAGAATAGAAAGAGTCCAATCTAAAAAAGAATAGAATTAGTTTTCACTATGAAGTACATTTTGTTCTAAAAATGCATCTACACAGTACTGTTACAATACCAGAATTCTATCTATTCTAGAATGATATGGTATTATAATTTTACGGTATTATAATTATAATATTGTAATATTATAATTCTACGTAGCAAATATAGAATACTACGATATTCCAGTAAATGTTCTAAATATTCACAACATTTTAATATTCTACGAAAAATTGGACCTATATTTAATAAATATATAAATGTACAATATCTTGAACGTGCGATATTGAATCTTTTCATATCAAAAGGAAAACATATTGCAGAGTCACGAAATTACCAGCGAAATTCCGCAACGCAATAACATGTCTCGTATGATAACATGAAAAGTTCACCAAAATCAGATTGAGTATCTGGCTGCCCTGATAAAGAGTAATAAACGTCGTATTAACGGTGAAATTACTTTCAACGAAGTGTTCCAGGATTAGTGAAAACGCGTTTCTAGACGATTCTGTGGTCGAATAAATGCGAACGGAGTTAAACAGGCGAGCAGGGTGGTTTGGTCGTTGTGTTTCGAAACGTCTCGTGGTAGTTTCATTAACGGAGTTGGGAGTCTCAAATGGTTTCGTTAATTAATTGGCGAAGTTTGATAAAGAACTGACAGCAGAAGAAAGAGATCTCTGCAGAGGAAATAATAATTCTCGTAATCTCTACAAATAGTTGTTAGCTCGCAGACCAGATTTTATCTTTCGTGAAATATTTTAGTAACTTTCTCTTTTTCTTTTTTCTTTCCTTCAGATTATAATTATCGTACGTTTTGCTTCTTTCTGGATACATTTCGGACGACGGATAACGTAATGCTTTGTAACAAGGATAAATTGCGGCATTAAACATGGTTTATATACGTAGCACAGTGTAATTGATCCACTCATGCTAACAGGAAACAAACACGAACTCTAAAGTCAACAGGCCAGGCGAATTCTAATTCGGCTTAGAGAATGCATACGATCCACTTGTTACTGATAGAGGTATTTCGGATCCCTGGAATGTATCTGGAATATCTCCACAGAGGTGAATTTACGTTAGATCGTTTGAATTTTTATTGTATTTAATGTATATTTATTTTCTTCGATAAAACTCGGCACAATTAAAACTTGGACTGGACTCGAAATTTATAATTCCTGAACAATCGAAAAAATACAACTCGAATGAATTCTAGAAATAAGAAGCAATAAAAATATGATGTTATGTCGTCATTATCTGACTAAAAGACAGTAGTTTAGTAGTTTAGTAATTATCTAAGATATTTATCTGCTTCTTTTGAAGAATATCCAATCTTGCGTTAATTCTTAAATTTCCTCCCGTGCGAAATTTTTTTAAATACTAATACTATTAATTTCTCTACTTTTGTTACTTGACGTTTTACAACAGTAAAACGCTTTTTCAAGTATTTCATTTATACCTGAAATATCCAAACTTGCGTGTTAACCCTCAAAGGCTTCGTGGTTGAAATTTTACCCCGTTCGAATTTTCTGCCGATATTAATACCAAATTTGTGATTTTATTTACAACTATCGCTTTCACTTGATGTGTAACAACAGTAAAATATTTTTCAAGTGGTTCATTCATATCAGAAATATCCGAGCTTGCGCGTCAACCCTTAACCACTTGCTCTGGCAACTAATTGCGGACCATAACGAGTGATCAGACCATATACAATGATTCGTCGCTTTCTTTTTCTTTCGAACTCGTCGGTATGGTGTCACTGGATAGAAATTATTGAAAAGTAATAAATTTATTATTCGTTTTGCCTGGGTTATACCTAAATATACTTAAAACTGAGAAAGTATTGCAATTTTGGGACAAGAGGTTCAAGGCTTCGTGGTTGTGACTTCATCCCGTTCGAACTTCCTTTCGAATTAATACCAAACTTGTGATTTTCTTTAAAACTATCATAACCACTTTTCTACTTGATACTTAATAATTAAATATTTTTCAAATATTTCATTTGTATTAAAAAGTGTCCAACGCTTCGTGACTAAAACTATCGCTCCAACTTTCTTTGAATTTTCTTATTTCTCAACCATCGTTAATAAACAATAACTTTCCTACTTCTCGACCATTTCACAAAATAACGCATTACCTCGCGCGATCTAATTTCCTTTGATCACGATCATTTTGAAAAGGTTTCATCGAAAACCACCTTTCTAAGTACACAGTTCCGACGAAAATTCGTTTGGCTGGAACTTCGGTTCGTCGTCTCGAAGGAAACCAGGTGCTGGCCCGAAAAGTTCGCGACGTCGATCAGTTCGAGTCCAGTTCGCCGAATGGAACGGAGACAAACAAGCCGTGACAGATCTCGGTGGTAGGAAGCAGGATGACGGGCGGTGGAGGACGCACGGGAACGAGGGAACGCGTTCCCCTCAATTTATATAGATTGGCCCGAGTGGCGTTTCGGGTTCAAGTAACGAGGTACAATCCCGTGGCCGGACGAGTATTTCCTTCCTGCAGTGGAAAATCCATTACGTGGCCAGCCGTCGAGCTGAGCGAAAGGAAAGCGGACGATACGCGGACGTGTATAAGCGTTATCTGATTAGGCGGTGTTTTGATGCTGATAGATGGAGACGATTAGCGTCTTCTTCGAACGATACGTATCTTTCGTTCGGGGGCGATGTTTCCTTGATAAAATTGGAGGATTAATGGCATTTCGTTTCATTCTTGGCATAAAAAATGGAAAATTGACATTCAGTTGAAATCAATCGAGGATTATATTATATAGATTGAAATTACCGTTTAGGTATTGAGATTTGTTTTCGTTTGCGATTTGAAAATGGAACAGTGAATACAATTTAGGTGGCGAGAGTAGTAATCTTTTCATTTGTTTCTTTGACAAAAGTGGAGAATTGGACGCCTTGGACGAGCTGTTGTTTCGTTGCTTTGTTTGAGTGTTTTGTGCAGATGCCAAAAATTAAGTTATGACAGTTTGAGAAAAAAATTATATGTAAGATGTATCAAAGTCATGGAGATCACATTAAAGTACAGAATTTCTTACCACGTAGCTTTGTCCTTGAAACTCCACTTGTATTATTATTATTCTGTTGTTTTGTGCCCTTTTTATTTTTACTTTTTTCAACATCAGTATTATTCTTAGCTGCATCTATCGATATTGCAGATGGCATTTTTTTCATTCTTGGCATAAAAAATGGAAAATTGACATTCAGTTGAGATAAATCGAGGATTATATACAGATTGAAATTACAGTTTAGGTATTGAGATTTTTCATTCGCGATTTGAAAATGAAACAGTGAATATAATTTAGGTAGCGAGAGTAGTAATCTTTTCATTTGTTTCTTTGACAAAAGTGGAGAATTGGACGCCTTGGACGACCTGTTGTTTCGTTGCTTTGATTGAGATTTTTCGTTTGCGATTTGAAAATGGAACAGTGAATATAATTTAGGTAGCGAGAGTAGTAATCTTTTCATTTGTTTCTTTGACAAAAGTGGAGAATTAATGGCATTTTTTTCATTCTTGGCATAAAAAAAAATGAAAAATTGACATTCAATTGAAATAAATCGAGGATTGAAATTACAGTTTAGGTATTGAGATTTTTCATTTGTTTCTTCGATAAAAGTGGAGGATTAATGGTAAACTTTGAAACTTGTAGAAACGATATCATATTTAGCATAAAATGTGGAAAAGTTACGTTCAATTGAAGTGAATCGAGGCTATATGTACGTCTAGAATTTAGATGTTAGGATTAGTAATTTTTCATTTGTGATTTGAAAATTGGTGTTTACTGCTTTCGTTCGAACGTGACAGCGTCTTTGTACACCGTCCAAAATTTTTGTTTCGATTTTGTTTCAATTTGAGAATTGAAATTCATTCCGACGTGTTTTTGTCTCAATGTCGGAAAGGAATGGGATTCTGAAGCTCACGATGTACTAGTGGAGAGGCATTAATATCACGTCGCGTGAAATCACGTGCCACGGCGTTACATGTGATAACTGTCAAGAAAAATATACGCGCAACGAGTGAAGTTGAGAAATAATTTCTATCTTCTCGGTTTTCCACCTACGGGCTTTGCGTATTTCACGTTCACCTGCGCCAGCATTTTATTAACATTTTCTTCGTCTTCGGGTCGAGAAAATTAGGACCAGGTTGAGCAAAGTTGGAAAACAAAAGACAAAGTTACCTCTGTCTCGTCTTTCCCTGTCTTTCATTTGGACGTTCCACGTTCGCACGCAACAATCGGGGGATTCGAAGGAAATCGATTAACACACGGATGAAATGATTGTTCGGGGATCGTTTCTTCGAAAACAGCTGGATTTCCGCGGTGAAAATCCCATTTTGTGATTCGAAGCGCATGAAACGAGAAGTTCCTGGAACTCGTCACCTTCTAGCAACGACCGAAACGGCAGCGCGGCCATTAATTTCGTTAAAAGGAAAAAAGTTTCCTCTTCCCTTCGATTACTGTGATTTTCCGCGTGCAAAGATCCGATTTCTCTTGTTAACCCGTAAGAGACACTATACAAGTTCTCTCTGAACTTTCGATATACCCGTGACTTGGAAATTTTTATTGTAGCAACTCGCCGAACTTCATTCTTCGAGTATTTATTCGAAATGTATTATTTCCCATTTTTGAACGAATCACGGCCATAGTACTTTGTAAAGGAAATTTTCTTTCTCATCCAAACGAAAATCTGCAAAATTTTCTTTCCGGACGAGTTGTTCTTCAAATTAAAATGATCACACCGCCCTCTGTTAGTCTCTCGCTTTTTACCAAGAAAAGAGAGAAATGAAAAAATTTCCAAGTATCGCCAAATATGTTTATCGATAAATTCCAGTCAGTTAATTCTCGCCACTCGATCGATCCTCGATCTCATCGCCAGAGATAATAATTGGAGATAGCAGGGCAGAGAAACAAGATGGCAATCTGAATATTAGACGAAGCGCTGTTGAATTAATTGTCGTGAATTTGTAAGTTTGTGCGGCAAGTGGCGGGTAATAATGAGGATTCAGCCGGAGATCAAACAGATTGACGATTCGGTCGACGATCGCATCGGGATTTTAGAATTCTCTCGCACGTGCAGATCCAAATCAACTGGGAGCCCTTCAATTATACTGAAAACGTCGCTGCTCTAAATCCCCTGGCCGCATTTTAATTAAATATTGGTAGACAGATTCTCGACGAGTGTGGAACACCGCATTTGGTTGGTTTCATCCGTTGTTAAGTGTGATCAGTTCTCGTCATTAAAAGCCGACGCGCAATATATATATATATATATATATATATATATGTGTGTGTGTGTGTGTGTGTGTGTATACGTTTAACATGTTTGATGTTCGAAAGTTGATTAATTAATTAGAGGTTAGTTATTATTTTCTAGTTAATTAATTAATTAATTAATCAGTTATTGTTGTACATAATTAATTAATTGTATGGTTAATTAAATGATTAGTTATTGTTATATATAACTAATTAATTAAATAATTAGTAGTAAAATATTGAACAAATTTGATGTTATTTTCGTGTCATCTACTTAAATAAGGGACATACAAAAGTATTCTAACAAAAATAAAGGGATAGACAAAAGTATTCTAATAAAAATAAGTAATATTAGTACATATTAATGTATTTACTATTGTACCTTATGTAGAAATAACAGGAAAATATATAATAGAATAAAAAGAAATGAAAAAATATTCCATTGTTAAAATACATTTACTGTATATAGATATTTATGGATATTTGAATAAAAATTATTTACATTCATTATTGCATCTGGCAATATAGAAAATATGGTTCATCTTATTTTTATATTCCAACTGTACGAGTACTATTATTTCTCGTTTCTAGCCATTCTAGAGATCTTCTTCGTATTGAATTAAAGAATTTCTAAATAAATAAATATAAACAATAAGCAATAAATCTTGTTATAAAACAAAGGAATTGATTTTCAGTGATATCGAAATCAATTCTTTAACAGGACACACTTACGTAAATTCGGTGCGAAGCACGGTGCAAAAAATTGCGATAAAATATCGTTTTCGTAGCGAAGATTAAACTGCTACTGTCAAGATTTATTATCCAAGCGCCGTGTATTTCTGACTTTTTAATTGCTTTCTTATCAGGGGATGGAAGTGACATAAAACGACATATCAAGTATACACATTTTATGACACGAGCACTTAATAAACTTCATATTATATAGCGAACAATAAGCACCCATACATATTATGTACAATAATATTTTACATAATATAGAAAATATGTTATATAACAAATGTTTGTATGCAAATTTTTATTCCATACAAATGAAGGGAAGATTAAAATTAAATATTAAAATTATTTTACAAAGTACATAGCTTTAAATGTCCAAGTATTATTAAATAACCGAATTGATCATACTGTACGACGCGACTTTCGTCGCAGAAACATGTGTGCACGTAAATTTCACTCCTCCGCGATTTCGGTGAAGATAAACTTCCAAAAATTATTCTTCCATCGTGCACGAATACAAATAGGAAAATAGCAAGTCGAACATTCAATTTGGAGGAGAGCCTTCCGAAGCCCCGTACTTCCGCCACAAAAAACAAATAACTCGTTCTTCCGCGTAGACGGTCAGCCCGTAAAAATTCATCGCCATTCTCGTTATTCACGTTCCGGCGAAAGGTGGAGGAAAAAAGGAAAAGAAAAAAAAAAGGAAAAAATACCGATATGCCTAACGAACGATTTATTCGTATTTTCACGCGCCGTCGAGCGTTATCTTCATCGTCCTGTCAAGCTTCTTATACCGTTCCGCGAACAAGAGCGAGAAAAAAGTCGTTGTTGGTCGGCCGATAAATCAAGCGAATGGTACGTTGACGAAAAAACGCGTACAGATGTGTCTGGGAAAATCGTAGGCATCTAACTGTACTGTACTAATTTATGGTACACTGTCAGCGATATTCACGAATAATTTTTATTCGCCTTTACGCGAACGTGTTCATGAAATGGAGATTTTTAAAACGTCCATACGGAATATAATTGTGAGTAATGAAAAGTTACTAGTATTGTGATCGATGATGGTGATTAATCGTAGTTTGGAAGATTTATCAATCTTGGAATTATAATACTATTAATTGGAATAAAATGATATTATATTAAAATATAATATAATTATATTATATTAAATTATAATATAATAAAATAACATTATGTTACATTAATTATATTAAAATATAATTTAATATAATAAAAATATAATATAGTAATAATAAAAATAATATAATACTCTAATAACTCATATTACTCTATTAGTGCTTGTGAATAGACTATTTACAGATAATTTTAAAGTACGGAATCACGCAGAATTACACGTGACAAGTGTATAAGTATCCAAAGTATAATACTTTCTGTCATAACATTCTTCTATTTCATATACGTCAAAATTCTATTTTTCAAATTACATTTTTAATAATGTGAATTTGCAGTCAAAAATCTGCAGTTTGGTTATAAATATAGTGCAGCGAAGTTAATTAATAGATGAAATGGATTAAATCGTTTGGAAATTGTTTCAATTAAATTTACAATATTGAGGAGAGACTACGTACGTGCTATAAAATTTGTGATGTCTCGTATGCACCCAAATTAAGTGAGCAACTGGGCACATATTGCTGTTCTTGCAACGTTCAGCTGTATAAATTCTTTAGCTATTAAATAATTGCTAAGCGTCATAAATTGTTCCACTAAATTAGCCAATTAACTGCAATAATAATTATAAACTTGAAAATAATATAAAAATAATATAATACAATATAATACTAATAAAAATGTAATATAATATAATAAAATAATATTATATTAAAATATAATTCTAATAAAAATATAATATAATGTAATAAAATAATATTATATTAAAATATAATACTAATAAAAATATAACGTAATAAAATAATATTATATTAAAATATAATATAATATAATAATAATAAAAATAATAAAACAACAATAAAATAATAATAAAAATAATATAATAACTATAATACTCATAATACTCTGGCGTGTACGAAATATTTTTATAGATTTGAAAGGCGCTGTCATTCATATTATATTGCAAACTGTCCTAAAGGAAATGGTAAAATGGTCATGAAATGGTTTCTGAACATCTTGCGAGCATTGCGGATTTTCCTTCGCCGTGATATCACTCATGGCTGACTAATCGAGTTTCGTTCGCATGCCTGATGCACCGCACGGTGCAATCTGGTCGAAAGTTTTGGCACAAAGGCGCGTGTTTGGCGAGAGCGTGCAACGGCGCGCGAGTCTTCCGTTTCCGATCTCGCGCCCGTTCACACGTTCCCTGACATGTTCCGCTAATCACGCCTGCCCCTCGACAAATAGATCTTGTCAGGAACCTTCGTTGTAACACGAACGCCAGACTTTACGTCAATTTTTGAACTTGTACGCGTACGCTTTCGTTCATAAATATTCGAACGCTTCCCTCGTGTTCCTCGGATATACTTCCTTTGTCCTCCATCTTACTTGTAATTTATCGCGTAGTTAAACAACGAACGATTTCACAAATGACTGATAAATTAAATCACTGATGTTGCAAATGCTTTTTATACTGAAATTGTTGCGTACCAACGCTAGAACTTGGCGACGATTCGAGGCATGAAATTTCCATCAGAATTATTTGATGCACGATGAAAATTAAAATAAAAAAAAAAAAATTAAGAAAACTGTATATTTTATTCATACGAGAAATCATTCAAAAATTGTAAATTGATCATTATGACCATTTTCGTTAAAATGAACAGCAGACAATTGAATAATCGTTTATCGTAAAATATGGTGAAATTTTTTTTGCAACAAATTAAATAACTTACCAACGATTGACAGAAGAAATTTCTTCTCCACAATTGAGATTAACCAACTTCTATTGAGCATTGAGAAAGAATGCAAGAACATGGGATGAAAAAAATATGCTTGCAACACTCTGATTTGCAACACGAACTCAACAGCCCCGCGAATTAACGTTATAAATTGAAAAGTAGCGAAACGTCGGTGGATG
The DNA here is from genome assembly GCA_036937485.2 of Tetragonisca angustula. Lineage (NCBI taxonomy): Eukaryota > Metazoa > Arthropoda > Insecta > Hymenoptera > Apidae > Tetragonisca > Tetragonisca angustula. The sequence continues at coordinate 337,508 of JAWNGG020000082.1, read as the reverse complement.
TTTACAAATACATTTTAATATTCATAAAGAAACTTACGATTTATCGCCATCCCTGCAACAAACAAACTCTCCGAAGTAACTCGACTTGTTTGTTCAAGAAGTTGAACACACGCTAGCCCACCTGGCCAGATAATGAAGTTGAAAAATTTACTAATGGCTGGAGATTCGCCTCTTCTTCCGAGAGTTTCGATAAAGAAGGCAAAAAGGAACCGGCGAAATTTTGATAGCGGAGCGTGGATAATCCAGAGAGTTGAAATTGAAGTGCATCGAGACGCGGTGTTGAACGGGTGAGATTAAACGTGTAACTGACGTCATTTGCATAATGCTGTAACCAATGAGTTTAGCCGAGAGTGAAGCTGTTTTGACGTAGATGTCTAATGAATTATTCAAATTTCGGCACCGTTCGTGTCGAGCTCGAATCTATAGATCGCCTCGAGATCCGAAATTGGATTTACTGAAGCATACATTGAAATTGAGCCTGGCGCGCGAGATAGTTCCGTGTGGATGGTCAGGCTTCGCGTTCAAAATACTTTTGTACTTTAAACAATTGGTGGACGTATTTGGAAGATATTATGCGTGAGATATTGACACAATGTATAAACGATGAGATTGTTGTTGACCGGTAATTGCTCGAAAAGTTGATTGATCATTGCGAATCTTCGTTCGACGAGATAAGTCCTCGAGGAAATGGAACCTTCTCCATGGAGACTTTAGAGGTTTGCGAAACGATAATAATAGAACTTGAACTTGTGTTGGCGAACGTTGTTCTGTCAGATCGATGAAAACAGTGTGACTCGAATTGCAAAATAATCGTATCCATTTCCCACATTCGCTGCAGCCTGTCAAATCCGTGAGAATTAATTTAAATTACAAAATAACTCCGTTTATGAGGAATTTGAAGAGGAGCGTATGATTAATCGTAGAAATATTTTTTCAAAAACAGACGAGTTGGAGCAAACCGTGAAAGCCTGCTTCGTTGAAAGTGAAACAAGAGAGCTTTATTTATTGAAAAAAAAATTCAATAGAACAAATAGAAATAAAAATAGAATTAAAAATTCGCAAGTTCGTAAATCGCTGATTTATTTTACGATTTAATTACAAGTGTGTCCCGAGCTGTTGGACTGAATCTTTGACCCACACACCCAGATAGAGTCCAGAACTACGTTAAACGACGTCCATTCGCGCGAGACAGACTTGTTCAGTCGATTGTCTATCGGGGGATGCTCACGCAAAAACCTTTATGGCTGGAGAACCATACTGCGTTGCGCTTTCGAACGCATTCGGGCGAACGACGGCGTGAAAAGAGCTCGACGTATTGTGATCAGACAGAGGTTACGGTTTCTCGTTGCCTTTTCGAGAGCAGTTTGTTCGAGAGAATCCTACCTCTCATAAAGTCTAACGTTCCGATAGCAACGTTCAGTCATGGCCAGACTGAATGTGCTTTTGCAATTATTCTTGCAATATTTCAGATCATTTAATTCTTCACTCTCTCTTAACCGCTTGCGCTGGAATAACGATGCCACGCACGTCGAGAATCTTTTGTTCCCCAAAATGGCAATGTTTTCTCAGTTTTAAGTATATTTAAGTATAGCCCGGGCAAAGTAAATAATAAATTTGTTACTTTGCAGTAATTTCTATCGTACCGACGAGTTCAAGAAGAAAGCGGCTTGGTCACTCGTTATGGTCCGCAATCAGTCACCAATGGTTAAAGTCACGCTCCGCGAATCACACATCGATACAAAACTGAATTTTGAAGCGCGCAACATTGGAATAATTTTGTTCGAGTAATTTTTGAACGACGTACGCGACGATGTGTAGTCTTGTCCGTAAACGACGTTGCGCATATGAATGTACATTTGAAAAATTAAATAAGGAGTGAAAATTGTGATTTCACAACGATGTTCGTCGATGTCCGTGAATTTGCAGAGAAAATGTTCAAAATATCAATTGTGATATTTAATAAACGAATGCGAGAATATAAAGTCCGAAGGTCTGCGAGACTTTCTGCGATACTCGCATAAGTTTCAACGTCTTTGATAATTGAGAATTAAATAAAAATTAATAGAGGGTAGTGTCTCGTTTCTACCACGAACTACGACTGTCAATTTTGATCCTATGGCATCAATCCCCGATGAAATCACGACTTGTAAAGCTAACAAATAATCCGAATTGATAGTTAATTCGATTGATCAGTTTCAGTAGTAATTGCCTCGTAGATTAGTTTCGATCAAACAAATGGTAATGGGAACCCTGTTTAATAATTAGAATGACCGACGCGTTGCCTCGTGGGAGCTTTCCGCGCGAGCATGTTTCATGGAAATCCACCGAATTGCGATTGTTACGTGTGCTATATTCGACAATATTTCCGCTCCTGATTAGCGGAATAAGTTGGATTGGAAAACTTGCTATTCTCGAAGGGTTTAGTGACAATATTAGGAGATTCCTGTGATTAGGTATGGTTGTGAAAGGAGATTATTCAATAGCCTTTTTTTGTTGCGTATGCTGATGCATTGTATTCTTACGAATCTGACTAAAAAAAAAAAAGAAGAGTATTTGCTTCGTTTATTAAACAATAAAGTAAATCTGGATATTTTACATATTTTAAGAATGCATGAATATTTGCTAATAAGTCTATTTATCATACCTGTGATTGCACGTAATCACGTTTATAGAATTTCACGTCGCATTCCATCGACTGCGAAAGAAAGCTACCGTTATAGAAATTTATAAAAATTGCTCATGATCGTGAAAGGGGGCGTTCGTTATGAAAATTATTTGTTAGAAAGTCAATGCGAGGAAAATATTATTTTTTATCCCGTTGTTGGGATTGACGACTTAGACGTTTAGATTAAATAATGACGTTTAGAATAAATACGAATGAATAACAGTGGAATAACAAAATTGATCGTAGCTTCAAAGTTTACGGATTTCTTTTAATCTGTTTAAAAATTTACAAAAACTTGTGGACAGGAAAAGTGTACTTGACGGTTCTCATTCTGGAATAATAACTGTTTGGAAACGAGGTAGATTAATTAGAGAAGATGTTATTGGGGTAGAATTCCTTTTCTCTTAACTTCATTTATTGGAATGAAGTTTCAATTAGTGTCCGGTTAAATGAATTTCTGTGGATTGAATCTACTTACCTGAACGTGAATTCCTATTATACGATAGATAGTGAGATCAGTAGACTCTTATTGTATGAATCGTTCGCCTCTCGACGATTCGCGTAAATGAAATCCCGTCGTACCTAAAGGGGTTAAGAAATTTAAATCATGCAATTCAGGAAATTTCCTAGATTTTTCCATTAAATTTCGAATATCGATTCTTATAGCGATTTTAAAAGTAATAATTTTATTATATTATTAATTAATATTCTATATAATATATAATATATAATAATTTTACTCTTGGTTTTTCTTATTATTTCATGAAGAATTTCTAAATAATCTACTTTATAAATTTGTATATGAATTTAACATTAACAAGTACATAAGGGGTATTTTATATTTAAACAATGGCGATATACAAGTTTCAAAACGTGCAAAGATGATGTTACATAAAGGTGACAATAATTCCGTGCTCGCGTTATCAAACACACATGAAAATTGAAAATTTTTCAATCTTGGTACTGTACATAATGCCAGATTTGTTTTAAATAATTACAGTTACTTAACCTACAGAATACCAAGTGGTAATCTTAATTTTTTCCTGCTTGCAGAGTTCGTGTCGAATATTACGTGAACGAAAACACGTTCAAGGAACGACTTCAACTGTACTTCATCAAAAATCAACGTTCGAGTAAGTATACTGAAATTCAAAATTAATCTCCTGCTTACTTCGTCATTTAGTTGTATTCCTCACATGAAAATGGAAAATAGAAACTTTAGATCAGACGTATTCTATTTATTTCATATTTCATGAGCTATATTTCAAAAAATTTTTAACCAACATTTTACAACGATATAATAAGATTTATTACTGTTGTACTGTTTTACCTGTTTCACAGTATTAACTGAAATTCTCTCAGGCATTTCTCTTGAAATGTAAAATATAAAAAATCTATATGATCTATGACATTACACGCCATTGCACACGAATGAATGACAAATCTTTTGCTTTTTGAGGTATAATTTTCAAAATGTTTGAAATTGCAAAAGAGTAATAACAGTATTACTGATCTATTGTATTATATTAAAGAATCCTCAGAGCGTGAAAGATTAAAATATTCAAGTTCAAACATTTTGTCAAAGTCTCTGGCATGTTCAAGTAGTCGCGCAAATTGAAATCGAATTATGCAAATAAGTAAATAAACATTGTGTCGATGTAATTTCTTTGTAAATTCAAACGCATTGATACGTTTCGTACGAATATAACGTGTAACAGTTAATACTGTGTCATTCGCAGGCAGAGTTCACACTGTTCGCAGTTTTAAATAGACCTTTCGATCTAACGCCAGATTTTCACGTTATGCCGGTGCATACGAATATACCTGTTCGTATTGTGTCAATGTCATCTCGTAAATCGTGTTTTTCGTTTTACTTGTGACTCAACGCGATCACGAATCTGATCGTTTTTGCCAGAGTAATCGGAAAAATATCTTGTTGTTGGTTTTACAGCCTTTTTTCTCCCATTGTTCGCCGTGTTATCTTCAAAGTTTATTTTCGAAATTTGCTTGTTCTCACTAATTATACAAATTAACACTACGACTACCCACTGTTCTCAAGAATAATATTCACCAGAGGGAATTTTCAATAAATTCTATTAAGAATTTACTGAAAACTTGATTCCCTGTTATGGAGAAATAATTAGTAGTGAATTCGTAAAAAAATAAGATTTTAGATAGAATTTTCTTTTTATACGAAGAATTTTAATTAGACTCTTGTGTAGTTTGAGTAAAGCTCCTTTCGATAAACGACTGTTATATTTTCTTTTCGCTAAAATTTCAAAAATTTGAGTAGAAACTTAATTTTACTAAATGTCAGTGTAATAAATTTCAAAAAAATTTCCTAGCGACAAATGTAATTTATAATTATCGAAGAATAATATAGTTCGTTCAATTTTTCACTTGGATTTATCCTTATTAATTCGTTCTCTGCGAATGTCTACTTTACAAAAATATCTTCATCAATAACAATTCAAATAACATCGTCAAATAATCCATTAATATATCATTTTCATCAATATAATTTACTGTTTCTGCAATTTAATTTTGACATTGTAAAAACATAGTTTACACAGTTTTTATTACACAATTAGCTTTTCAACATTATCATTTCATTAGTCGTATTAAGATGCAAATAGGAGGCATAAAGGCACAAATTTTCATTACTGGTTGATTAATTTTCCGTTTTCAAGCAACCATTAATAACAAACTACATGACATGACGTATCGTTTCTCGTGGATCTAATTTCAGTGTTTAAGCTAATTACAAGAAATAAAACAGAATTTCTGATCTTTCGTTCACGTGTGGTGTTTCATTTTGTGCGATACGAGTTCTTACGAGATGTTAGATTTCGCAATGAATTGTGAAATTATTTGTACGATTGAGAACATAACGGAAAATATGAAACAATAATAATAACCAAGTAACAACTGTAACAATTCATTGTGTCACCAAATTATTGACATATTTCAAAAATTTGTTACTTTAGTAAAATTAACATTGAATTAATTTCAGCGCAATATACTTTTTAATTTGATCGCTGTTGAACAAAGAATCTTTTTATTTCAGAATTTCGTATACTTTTAAATGAAAACTGAGTAAAAAGCCGTTCGTCTCGTAATTAAAAATTTTTGTTGCGTCCCGGACTGTGCAAATTTTTACAAACCCTTGTATATATAATATTATATCCGTGATAAAATGAAAATTCGTCGAATATCTTTCGTTTTTTTATTTCCTAATTTAAAAGAAAAAGATTTTCTACAGTTTCCAAACTAAAACTTTTTTAATTTCAACAATTTCATCATCTTAGAATTTCATTATACAGTTCTAAATGAAATAATTAAAAAATCCTTCTCTGAATAAAAAACCCTTTTATTTTACCATTCTAGAATTTCGTTTAAATGAAAACTGATTGAAAGATCCTTTGTCTTATAATTAAAAACTTTTGTTACGCTGCCGACTGTGCAAATGATTTTGCAACCCCCTGTACATTACACATTACATCTGTAACAAAATGAACACTCGTCGAATATATTTTTCTATTTTCTTATTCAAATGAGATTTTCCACAAATTTCTCAAAAACTGAAACGTTTTGAACTTCTGCAATTGGAATCTTGCTGTATACTTTCAAGTAAAGTAATTCGAAAAGTCCACTAGATAAAAATAATTAAAAAAATCTTTTATTTCACCGCTTTAGTTGAGTTTTCGTGCATTTTTGAATGAAATTTGATTGAAAGATCTCTCGTCTCGATAATTTAAAAAAATTTCAAATTTCGCAACCTTCTGTACTTCATACATACATTACATCTGATAACAAAATGAACAATTAGGTATTCGTCGAGTACCTGTCTCTATTTTCTAATTTAAGATTCTCTACAATTTTCGAAAACTTCTTGTACAACTTCTTTTCACTTTTGAACTCTTACTACGTACGTGCCAAGTGAAACAATTTAAAATAAAAATAATTGAAACTTCCTTTCGTCTCACCGATTTGGCGCTTTTGAATGAAAACTGATTAAAGGATCCTTTGTCTCGTAATTAAAACAACGCTGCCGACTGTGCGAATAATTTTTTGTTACTTTGCAAATCCCTCTGTACGTTACACGTTACATCTGCAACGAAACGAACACTCGACGAGCTGGGTCATTTTGCCTGCATCGAATAGATCGGTGAGCTTTTGATCGCGGGACAGTTCAGTTCACGATGCCGGAAATTTCTTTCGTGGACACGTTGCTCGTTGCATGCCAGGGACGTAATTTCGGGAACGAAATGCCATCGTGACGCGAACAGCAACAGCGAAACATAATCTTTTGAATTGCTGATAGCGGATGTCGTGCCGATATCTCCCTATCGCGCTATCGATTGTTTGCATCTGTCCGTGCGTCCGGAAGATCGATGCCGTGTCTCGCGAAGCGGGAGGAAGCTGGAGGGGGAGGGAAGGCGACGATTAAAAACGGCTCTTTGTAGATCGTGAATATCGATACTCTCTTCCACCTGGGCATTCTTTATCCGTGACAAATTCATTCTACCGATTTTCTCCTAGTTTTACTCTGTCGCGTGTTCACGTGTCGTGGCAAAAGGATTCGGCTAAATTGCGCGTTAAAGGGTTCGAGCAAATGAATCGTGGAATGAATTTGAATGGTTCTGTAGCGTGAAACTGGAAGTTTTATACATCATATGTATGTATCAACGTATCAAATTTATTTACATACATATATATCAAAATTTATTTAATATTTTAATACTTAGTTACTTGATATTTTAATTACTCGTTTACTTGATATTTATAATAATTGTTTATCAGACTCGTTTAACACGTTTTTAATCGTTTTCAAATCGTCTGCGTTGCAGGTTTGAGGATACGATTGGCCAATCTGTTCTTCAAGCTGTTAACATGCTTCTTATACATATTCAGAGTCATCACCGACGACGATCCAACTTACGCAGCATGGTGAGTCATTTCCACAGATTTCCCTCATTAATTTAATTTCGATTTAATTTACGATTTTCAGCAGTCGTTCCTGCTTTTTTTTTTTTTTTTTTTTTGGAAAGTCAAACTTTGCGTTACAATTTCTACAATTTGCAATACATTTCACGTACTTACATCTTGCAGGCAGCAGTGCAGTTTCTTCGAAAGTTACGCGTGACAATTGGCGAAATAATTTTGCCAGTGTGTAAACAAGGCAGAGAATTTTTAACAGCAAGAAAATTGTCTTTTGTTTTGTTTGTGTAACGCGGCAGCGCGAAAGAATATTTACCGGAAGAGAGAGTCGAGGAATTGAACCCATTCGTAGGAAATTATGCCTGAAAATAAACGTGGAATGAGACTTTTAGGTATAACAATATCCAGTTTCCCTATCGCGAATATAATCTTTAACATTTACGATGCTTGTTCAAGATCTCTAGTTGTATTCCCTCCTTACAGACCTTCCATTTCACCAAAAACAATACATACTTTTTATTCTTTATTGTTAGTGTTACTACATATAGTCACGACACATTTGACCTGTTATCAGTTATGGAACAAAATAGAAAATGAGTTTAGAAAATTTTCTTGCATTTTTAACGTCGGATGTAAAAAATACTATAACAAATATTAATAACGAGAGTGTTACTCGCGATGACAGTTAAACTGTGAAATTTGACGATTTTTTTTTCCACGGTTGAAGCGTTGAGTGTACGAGACAAAAGTTTCGCGATCCACGCAGAGAATTTAGCTGCAATACGAAATGAAATTGAATAGGTATTTCGCGACGAATGCTTACAAAAGGACGAAATATATATTCAACGATCCCATTGTCAGTCAACGTTTAAATTTATCAATATTTACTCTTATTTCCGTCGTTATATTATAGATTGTAACAACGAGCTGGTTCACTCATTGTTTCAACGACGAATCGCCAACAGATGAAAATTTTCCCCTACGTGGTACAAAGCGAGTAGCTAATAACAGAGATAAAAACAAAATATTTCCTCTTCCATCTTCGTTTCTATTTGTCGAGTTCTCGTCGATGGTGCAGTAAATTTACAGTGTTTAAAAACTACACGTGCCTATAAATCTTCATCGAGGTATCCCTCTGCCATTTACTCTTGCCATTTTTATTCCTTTTATTTTCGGCAGTTTTATTTTTAACAGGCGGAATTTAACTTTTTCGTGCAATAAATCAATACTTACTCCAGATTGAACACATTGACCTTAACGTCGAACTCGATTCGGTTTTAAATCGTTTAAGCTAGTTACCTAGTCTACGAAAAAAAAAAAAAAAAAAAAAAAAAAGGCAGAGAATGGCCTTTCAGTCTTCAAATTCCGAAACTTTATAAAGCAATTAATATCGGACGCCATTGTACCGTCCATTAACACTCGCTTTGAGAAATCGTAGCTTTCAAAAAAAAAAAAAGGAAAAAAAATTTCTGCCTTTCAAAAAAAAAAAGTTGCAGTTTTATTTATTTCTTTTTCGTTGCAGTTACGGTTGCACGCCCGGCAACAAAACCGAGTTCCTCGTGTCGCAGAATCTTACCGAGGAGGAATTTCAAGAGCACCCGACCATCAACTGGGACGCGATTTTATGGGTGAGAAGACCGTTGGAATTGTGGGTCGTCCAGGTGATCCTGGCGATAGTATCACTTACGGAAGCGTTGCTGCTCGCCTATCTGGGTTACAAGGTACGCGTCCTTTCATCCCCCCCCCCCGGGGAAAAAAATTTGATTTTCAACGCGTGATACTCGATAACACGGGACAGACGTGGCCCGCTCGTCTGAAATATCTCGTTCGAATGCGTCGTTGTCGCACAGGAACGCGCGCGGCGAATTTTAAAGTCGGCCACTATGAATTATAAATGAACGTCGCGGTGGAAATGAGCGCGGTAGGCACGGTGTATCCCGTATATTCTTCTCACTTCAATGTCGTTTGAAATGTTGAAACAGGTGCCTCGCGAAAATATCGAAACAATTTTATGGATGTGTCGTTGCATACATAATACGTGTTACGTGAGAGTGATTTGGAAATTTTATCATCATAAAACTGCGAATGTAACATTTTCAACAATTTATCGTTGGTGACGTTTGAAAAGTGTGTGGTCTGTTATAAATTTTAGAATTATATCAGTTTTTGTTGCGGAAATACACACAAAGGCAGAGTTTTTCAATTTAAATTTCAAGCAATTCAAAATTGTAGAATCAACGTTAACACAGTCGGGCGTTTAATAATAAATTAGTTTCTTAATTTTTCTTAATTTTTCATATACACGGTGTCGTTAAAAATTTTCGCAGAGAATTGTCAAACAAATAACACTCGCGTTTGGAATATCTAAAATCAAATTCCGTAAAATTTTCACGTTGCACAATATCGAAGAGACGCATACTGTTAACAAATTTCATTCAGATGGAAAATCATTTACACTACAGACACTTTTGATGAAAATTTAAACAACGATCGATGACAGTTTTAAATACGACAAACTTCACTCACCTTCGACGAAGAACAAGATTTAGAATTTTCAAACAGATGCCATCCGCAGGAGAACATTCGCCGATGAATTTCTGTGCGACAGTAAAGCAACGAGTTATTTTGCACGATGATATCTGGCTTTCGTCTATGTTACTCTTGGTGTATTTCTCTCTCGGTCGTTTTCCTCTCTGTGTATGTTACTTTCTCTCCCTCTCTATCTATTCGTTGTTCGCTTCTGCATGTTACTCGGTGTTCGCTCGCCTAATCGCCGACCGTTGCTGGCTGAACGAATTAGACGAAATGAAACGGAAGTTGAAGGTTCGAAGTTGACTTCCGTATTGAAGAGCGCGGTGCATGTAACCTCGCCAGGGTCAGAAAGTTGCAGAGATCACCAGCTGGCTAGAAGCTTTTCCAACCAATTTACAGGCTTCAGAGTGGCTAGCTTTACCTACTTTGTTACGTGATCCGCGGATTATAATTTTTTTATTGCCGCCAGGAAAATTCACAAAGAGCTCTCCCCCCCTCTCTCTCTCTCTCTTTCTCTACAGGGAGAGAGAAATTTTGTTACAAGCGAGAAAGGAAATCTTTGTAGGTACAGTCAGTCACGGAAGTCTAGAGATTTTAATCGAGACAAAAAGAAAAAAAAATAGAGATTTTGTTAAAAAAAAAGGTTTGTTTATTTTATCAACGTGCCACTGAAAGAAATGAAAAAGAAATGGGAAGCATTTGGCTCACAAAAGTCTTGTACTCGTATTTTCATCTGCTATACTGTCACAGCTGTACGACAAATCTCGTAATTGTAATATGTATAATTTCCAGCGAACAAACATGTCGTAAATAAATCGTGCGAATGAAACAAACGCGAGTGAAGAAATAATTTTCCCTGAAACGTTTGAAACGTTTGACAGCGAGCTTCTGCGACTGACTGTATTCTGGCGGAATAAGTATCTTTCAGAAGAAGAAATTCTCGAGGAGCTCGCTTCTATCTTACGGGCACCGTGGAAAATCCAGTTCAGCCAGTTTCCCTTGCCTGGTTGAAAAGAATTTTAAAAGTGGTTCGATCGATCAAGATCCATTTGAACAAAATCCAACACACTTTATCGCCTGCGTTAAACCTTCAAAAACTTGACAAACCTACGTAGACTTTCGATGATTTGGTTCTCAATTTCCCTCTACAGTGTTGATCAGTGAACGTAGCATCGTATGCGTGTACATTCCATAGTGTAGAACTCTTGATTGTGTATTTAGATATTGTGATTACATTGAGAGGAAATGTACGTGTGTTCCTATTCTGATAATTGGGGATTCGATGTAATTTTTATTCCTCGATGCATATGGTATTGTTTCATGCATATCAGCACGAGAGTTGATCGCTTCGCTGCTTCTCGCTCAGCTTTCACGTCGTTCTGCAATTTCGTCCCGAATTTACTCGTTGATCACTCGCGCGTTTCGAACGAAGAATCGTCAGTCGATTTTCCCAGGCTGTGCAACCTGTCGAATTATGGACCATGCGACCGTGTCATGGACGCGTCGCGCGCGCGAAAGTTTTAGGCACGGGCCGCGGGAAATATAAAACCAGTGCAATTCCACGGATGCAATACGAAATTTCGCCGAGTTCCGATAGTCACGAAACACGCCCCGGCTCCTATACGAAAGTTTTCCTCATTTCGCTTTGAAAGAAAACCTCTGGAAAATCTCTGGAAGACGAACGAAACGCACGGAAATTCGACTTCTACCTAAACTCCAATTTCATTTCTCGTTATGAGTTCTCTCGTTCTTTTTTCTCTCTCTCTCTTTTTCTTTTTCTCTCGGGAGAAACAAATCAAGTATTTTTACAGCACATCGACCGCCCCGCGAGTTTGGATTTTAAATTAAATTCGTATTTCGAAATTGCGCTTTCACTGCGCAGAAACTGCAATAATTTACCTTGCAAATAAAATAATTATTCAATATTCTGACGAAGTTTGTGGAGACTAAGCAGGAATGTTGCTAGAATTACAGAGTACGAGTACCATTCGTGATTTACAGAGATGTTTGTAGAATTAGTAGGTTTTCAATTAGTAGGTTAGACATTTTCTGTACAATTAAAGACTATTATTATTCACGTTCACAAAATTAAATTCGTCTTCCTTTTTGTTTTGTCATTTATTATTTGAAGACTCTTGTTAACTGTGAGATATTTATTTTCTGAAGAAAAATGGTTATTTAATAGAGAAGTAATTGTAAGGAAGCAGATCGTCGGTTAGGTTCGACGAAGAAATAAGAGAAGTACATAACATAACACGTAAATGTCACTTTAATGTGGCCCCTCTGTGATTGAAGCGAGAAGGTGTCACTACACGTTAACAAAATTAAATTTTTATTCTTTCTTCTTTACTGATTTGCTGGAAATAAACTTTTATACTATTTATACTATTATTATCAATTAACAATGTTAATGTAATTTACATTATTAATTATATATATATATATTGTATTATATTATTCAGAATGTAAGTAGAGGGACACACGGTGTATGTTTCAAATATAAAAGAAAGTAAATTACCCAAAGAATATTAGCTGCAGTATACTGGCTTGGAGAAGTTTGAGACCATATCGTTACAGTCACAGAAACGTGACGTAATAAAATATTTCTCTTTTAACTGCGTGCGCAAAAGTGCCAAGGCACACACAAATAAACGCACATAATTTCTGTAATAAAGAAGGAAAATTCCACGCTGTACATATCTGGGTTGCATGGATCGTGGAAAGTCAGAGGAAAGATTACAGTAATAAGAGAGCTTGGTCCTTCTTACACCTTATAATTTTCTCTTTCGCCACTTTCGCCAACTTTCCAAACCAGATCTCGCGATACTGTTCACCTTTTTTGTGTACGCCGGTTTTACTTCAAAACTGCGAATAATGTAAAAACTTTTCATTGAGTCATAACCGCCGGATCGAACGTGATATCTTTGCCTTTTTAAATGTCACGACGTAATCGTCACTAATTTCTGGAATTACTTTCATGGAAGCGTTATTGCTTACTGACGTCAGTTACTATGTCACACGAACAGAAATAATAAAATTTTTCACGCCGTTGTTTCGGGAATCAAAGGCTCTTCTAATGAAAATAGTGTCAAACATAATTCTAACAAAATTTTTGTCCTCAACTAAAATGAACAAAGTAAAATAGAACTATTTATTACTAAATCATTAATAGTAATTTATTACTTGTTATTTATTATCAATAATAATTAATATTATTTATTATATTAGTAGTGATCTTGAATTTTCGCGTGTAGTCAAACGAACGTGTCGTAAATCGTTATAATTTGCAAAAATGTTCGTACTTATGTAATTGCGATAATTATTATTTCGATATTTTCCTTTGCAATTTTAATTGAAATTTGTCACTTAAGAAAAATCAGATAAAGGTTTCGACCTATCGACAATTAGACAGACACCACCGCGTATACTTCAATATTTTTCAATGTATCCACTACTAACATATACACTAAGTAAACAGGATTCGATCAAACGTTAATTAAAATTTCAATAAACAGAGCCCTGTTACTTGAAATGGCTGTGTTCGACGAACAGAGAGAGCGAAGTTAACATCCCAGTTAGCATTCAATATTCTTTATCTGCTCTTCGTCGATTCGCGAAGTTCAATTCCAGACTTCTTCTCGTTTTCTCTTTCCCAGTCGGAATCAATATTCCCTAATTTTAGTTTCCCAATATTCGACAGAAATTCAATGCACATCCCCCCGCGCTGATACGAAGCAAAACTACACCGGTGCTTAGAAATTCGATGAAAATTTCCTGAACGGGCCTGCAAACTGCAAACTTCGCAGACTTCTCAAAATCAACTGGTAAAAACGATAGAAATTGGGGCGCGAGGAGGGGGGGGGGAGAAAGAAAATTTCGTGAAATGCAGCTAGCGGTCGTCATTGATGTCGGATTCTGACACACCAGCAGCTTTTTGCACGTGTGTACGATCCTCGATAGCATCTGCAACGGCGCGTAGCCGTCGTAGACACGCTATTCGCTAATCGAACATTCCAGCGACCCGATTCGTCACGTTGTAACAACCGACAAACTCGATAACGCCACGCTGATATGGTACAAAGCGCGATAATCGAGCCGCTGCTCGTACCTGTGCGCACGATGCCGCTGTGAAATTTCAAAACACACCGAGAGAAGTTGCTCGTTCATCCGCGGCTGTGCAACTTCGATACGATTTGGAAAATTTGTTTCCGTGTCACTAGCTTACCGGGGATCGCTCGAAAATCAAACCGACTCGACTTTGCTTCTTTTTATTTTACTTTTGTTAAATTTTTGTTCTTTGATTTGTTCGAAACTTGGTTTCGTAAATTCGATGAATTTATGAAACTGTACTATTGTCGTTTCTCCATCTGCTTTTTAATTTGTCATTTAATTTACGAGGCTGATCAGTGTGACGCTTGAAGGGTTCAAGAGATAAATTAGGATAAAAACGAGACTGTATTTCACTTTCCTTTCCTTGGCAATCTCTACGTCTTCTCCGTTAGCCTACGAGAATCTTTGAGAAACCAAGTTGACGAGCTTCAACTTTTTATTAATTACGTTAATTTCATCTCATGGCTGATGGTGAACTTGTATTCAGTCTTCGAACGAATGATTCACTTTCGTAAGTTTATTCATCGAAAGAGAACGATGTATGTAATAATAAATTTTATTGTATCATCATTTTCTCTGTGCTTTCTAATTTAACAGTTCATTGAATAAATAAGCTTTTTCATGAGACTGAGGAAACAGTTTTGTGGGATTTAGAGGTCGAGCAATCGAGGCTTAGTATAGCGCCGAAATACGTGTATTTAACTTAATGTATATTATACTTGCGACTGAGTTTAATTATAACTGAGCTAGATTAATCCTACTACTCAAATTTACACTGTTCTTCTTCAATCAAAGACCAAATTCACACTGTCCACTCTAACTCAATGATGAAATCCACACTGCTCTTCTCCACTCAACGGTCAAATCCACATTTTTCACTCTACTCAACTACCAAATCCACACTATTTTTTTTTTCTTTTTCACCAAATGATTAGATCCACACTGTCTACTCTATTCAGCGATTAAATCCACATTCAGTTCTTCTCCAAATCTACGCTGTTCACACTTTTCCTCGACATGTATCCTCTTCCCCTTCCACGATTATATCTTTAGTATATTATTTTACAATTATCGCTTACGAACCATCTGTGTGCCCGAGTCGGCTTAAAGTCATAAACTTGACTTGCCCTAGGTTTTAACATTCCTGCAATCCTCTTCTATCCCTTTCTTTCTTTTGACAGTCTCTACGTAGGCTGTTCTTTATCTACCCCATGATTTATTTGTCATATGTAGGTTACTGTCATATAAAATTTATGTAGAAAGAAAACTAGACAAACATTTAATTTCTAAATATATATTTATATCATACATTTGGATCATTCGAGATAATTAAATTTATTACCCCGATGCAAAAGGTACGAAATAAATTTTTTACTTATTTATTTTTTAAACAACTCACTTTCATTACTATTAAACTGTTGATAATATTATTAATTTTCAATTATCACTAGGATATATTTTTATTATGAAACTTTGTTTAATTATATTAATTTAAAATTATATATACACATAAATAAATTGATCTCTAGATCTTATACGATCTTGCTCCATCATTTTCCTTTGTTTCTCTTCATCATCATAATGATGTCTCCGTACGTTTTCACGGTTTAGCGACGTCGGTTAACGATATCGTGGGTGTCGTCGCCGGTTTATTGCCGTTATTGTTGCCGCGGTTATTGTTATCACCCGACGTTATTGTCACTGGGCTATCGAGCTTATTTCTCTTACGTTCGATTCTCTATGGGATCGTTGCCGCCGATACCATTTGTTGTCCCTGTTAGCCGCCGCTTCTTTTTAATATTGTCCGTTTTATGGATTGACGCGGCGGGCGGTTTTCCAACCGCGGAGTTATTGCAGTCTGGACAATTAAACGTCGCGTCACGGTCTGTATTTCTATCAGGATTGTGTTTCGGAGTGAAGAGCGTACGAATTGGGACCGGTCACTCGTAGACCCTTGTTGCTGTTTCCATTTCTTTTTCCCCCCGTGAGTACGTTTTTTCCTTTGGTAATTTGAAAGAGCGCGAACGGCTGACAGAATTTCACAGTTCGAGCACGGAATTAACGATACGAGCGTAATTTATATCATGAAAATTTAATCATTCGTGCATCATTCATTTCAATTCGTTGACATATGAAAACACGCGTCACAAATTGTCTGCCAACAATTAATCATCCTGAACAACAACGACAAATACAATGATAAATCGAATGAAATTTCGTAAACTGATTTGACAGTGTCACGTGTCGCTTGTTTTCCACGTTCGACGTAAAATTATGATGTTTAACGATGTTCGATCAATAACTTGTCAATTTACTATTACTAATCGACAAATTATTGCAAGATTCGCAAGCGTTGTCTGCTCTTCAACTAATTAATTTGAACTTTTGTGGTGATCAACGAAATTCACATGTTACTCGAGAAATATAGCCTTTCCGAAAGTTTTGATCCGATGACAGGCTAGGATATCAAATTTCACGAAAATTTACATTAATCGCATCGAATCGTCAAGGCGTGAAACTCGATCGCACTTCACATTTATCAAATCTAGAGGGATCTACAAATTCAAGATAGGCTGAATTCTCTTACAAATTTATTTCACCAGTTCATGACATAAACATAATTATGAGAGAGACATCTGGAAGCTCTCTGAAAGAACGTTTCATTGACACTTTGAAACACACTCCTCACGACGAGAAGCAACCCTCTCGTGCCAATTTGAGCTGTCGTATCCTCCGACAGGTCGCACTTGAATCGATTCGAGCTTTGTTTGAAAAAAAAAAAAAAAAGAAAGAAGGAACGAAGAGCACCGACGAAATTGTACCTTTCGACAAACCGCTTCCGCGCGATCGTTAACCACCACTCGAGGACGATCTGCTTGAAAAGTTCTTGAACAGTGTCGGCGCGGCTCGAAATCGACGCGAGTGGCCTCGCGTGTGACGGATCATCGAGTTAATCGGAACGGTTCGTCGGGATATGGGATTACCGGGAACCACGCAGTTACGTGGCTTTCGATTCCACTTGAAAATTGTGAAGGAGGTCCCGACGACACTGGCTGGTGTGGCGAATTTCTCCGACAGGCGAATATCCACGTGCTACGTACACAGAGAATGGTACGAAAGTATTCGCACACGCTCGATGAAAAATTGTGTATGCTTGGAACTGTTGCAATTTTCGTAAGAAAATGTCGCGTAACGATCCGGTTGGTCTCGTCTTCAAGCACGAAGCCATCACTTTAGCTTCTCTCAAACTCCCAATTTAAAAAGATCCACGCCAGTTTTTTCCCCAAAGATGTTTGTCACGTGGTGTAACAAGTGGGGGACTTTTGTCCTCCGAATTGTTGTAGAAACTCAAACAATTTTAATAAAAATGTTAAAATTTATTTATGGGACGATGAAACCCTATAGAATTTTATATTAATTTAATTTTGTATTTAATATAAAATTTAATTTAATATTTAACTGGGAGAATTATTAAATTTGATAAATTTTAATTATTAATTTATTTAATTATTAATAAATTTTAATAACTTTAATTTGAGGAAAAATTTTGATTTATAATTTATAATTATTTATAATTAAATTACCTTAGGGATAACAGCGTTATATTTATTTATAGATCTTATTCTTTTATAGATCTCAAACGCTTGTAGAAAATTTTTCTCGTGATGATTTTGAAGATCGAAGTCTCCCCTTTTACAGCAACTTATTAAAATATGCTACACGATTATTTTTCGCCGTTTTATTGAACTTTGAACACGTTGAAGTGTTAGAATTTCTTGAATTTTTGTCGTTTAACTTTAATGTTCAAAGTTTGATAAAATGACAAAAAAAAAAGGAGAGAATTGTACAGTTTAAAAAAATCGATCCAAAGGAAAGATTTTAACATTGAAGATCTAGCCGTAAAAAAAAATTTTTTTCGGTGATTTCGAAAACGTTAAAATGTTTACAATTTTCAACAATAAACCTACTCCATGATATGAAGAAAAATTTAAAAAAAAAAAAGAACTCGAACTTGGCAAAACAGAGGTTTTACATTGGCCTTAAAATGAAGAACTGGATTGTTGTACTATCTTGTTTTACAAAGTTTGAATAATTTAAATTATTTGTAATTTTTCTTCGTGTTTGCGAATTCTTCTTTGTATATGAGTAAATATGTGTGTGTCATATTTGTCTCGCGTATGATTAATAATAGCGTATTTGGCCATTTTCGTCGGTAGAAATCTGTAACTAACGATAATCGAATGCTTTACTGTCTCGGCGATCGATGAGTGCTTATGTCTTCCCCATTTATTCTCTGAGAGTCCGAATAAAATGTTGTTATCTTTACGAATGGATTTGGGAATATTTAATTTTATTCTAATTTTTCTTTCACGATTATTTATCAACTAGTAGACTGGATTTTCGTGTATTTATGACGAATTTGAGGGTGTGACAAAGTCCACACCAATCCAAAATAAAATATTTATCACAGTACTTTAATAGACGAGGCAAAGTTTAGTTATGGTCAGAAAATTTAGAAACGCATAAAAGAGAAATTTGTTGATATTAATTTGTTAGTCAGGATTTTTTATTATTCCTAGCAGCATTGTAGCTAAAATCTTAACAATTACTACAAATTTAGTAGACTAATTTTGTAAAATAGCGACTTCCGTTCGCTATTGATGCAGAAGGAAAGTAATATATGTAAAAAGTAAATAAAATATAAAAATATGGTGTAATAAAAGAAATAAGTGTTTAAATAAATGTTTAAATAAATGTTGGTGTCTGTTGTTTAACGTTAAGTGTTCAATGTAAGACGCAAACTCAAATATATATGTACGTGCATTCAACAATTCATGTTTCACAAAAATTCAAAAAATTTTCTTAGCTTAAGTAATTTGAATGCTTTTCGTATTTTAGTGTCTCGATGTAAAAGTAATACTATTAAATTCACCAGATATCCAAAAATAAGTATAACTCAGCTATACAATGCATTCATTATTTAAACATACGAAAAGAAACCAATATCAATTCATAATATTAGCAATTAACCAAACATCCAACGACGAATGATATCAATTAAAATTAACGTTCTCACGAAATTAGCAATTAAAAATTGCTCCAGTTTCTTAATATCTCCCAGTTATTCAAAAAGATCGACACGCTCGACCCTTGATAGAGAGCTATCACAATCCGAATGAATAAATTTTATTTCATCGAAAATCCCGACAACCATGAACGAACGATTCTCGACAAATGTGCAACGCAATTTACGCAAAAAAAAAAAAAAAAAAGAAAGAGAAGATCCACGGATCTCTCGACAGAAAGTTCTGGGGAAGAGCGTTCCTTTTCCGCGACAACGTTTAATGGGATGAAATTTATGGTCGAGGGAAGCACCCTTTAAAAAGGCACTCCCTTCGTCGTATGCTGAACGTCGTGTTCTTTTTTTTTTTTCTCTCCCTTTTGCAGTGAAAATTGCGTTCGCCTGCTGTTCGTAAATCTCCGGGGATATTAATAATTGCGAGATCCTGCAGGAAAGGTTGATCTCGTTATCGTGTGGGATAGCACCGCTGTTAGATTTTTTTACAGCTTTGATGAGCTGCTGAGGAAACGGTTGATTTAGCTCGCAGACACTCAAGACTCGATTATTTCGTTCTAATTTCACCTCAAAGGCGAGTCAATTGCCAGCAGAAATTACTATTATTTTCGAATCGTGAGACTACTTGTATGTGCGCGTCCCTTGCACATGTGTACATCAATCCTCTACTGTTAGCGAGTGAATTTTTCATTTATTACCTACGTATAGATTTCTCCTTAGTTGTTACCTACGTTTTTATT
This sequence comes from Tetragonisca angustula, assembly GCA_036937485.2. Lineage (NCBI taxonomy): Eukaryota > Metazoa > Arthropoda > Insecta > Hymenoptera > Apidae > Tetragonisca > Tetragonisca angustula. The sequence goes on along the minus strand of JAWNGG020000082.1, from coordinate 317,443 downwards.
CTCTTTTAATTGACTGATTCTTTCACAGACGAGACGTAATCGAATATTCTCTTTGCAATTATATTTAGATTTTCTTTAATTGCACCAACGCTCGAAATTGATTGACTACGTCTACACTTGACATTATGTAATATCTACACCAGTTCCTTTATGTTCTCAGTAGAATTCTACAATTATTATGAGGAATCGAAATTTCTGGTTTACTTTTACAAATCCATTCGAAAATTTTAATAATTTCAATATTGAAAGTAGAAAATTATGTCTACTATTAATTATTTGTGTGACAATAATCGATGAAAATGTATCAAACTGATGAATTAAAATACACTTAAATTTGAGCTATATTTTGCAACAGAATTTAAAATAATTTCATCTGTACCACAATCTTTCATATATATATAATATAGAATATACAGAGATTTTATATATATATATATATATATATATATATATACTATCGAAAATTATGTCTACTTTTAATTATTTATTTGCGTAATTCTGTGACAATAATCGATGAAAATGTACTAAACTGATGAATTAAATTACATTTAAATTTGATCTATATTTTGCAACAGAATTTAAAATAATTTCATCTGTACCACAATCTTTCATATATATATAATATACAGAGAATATATAGAATATACAGAATATATAGAATATATATATAGAATATACAGAGATTTTATATATATATATATATATATATATATATATATATATATATATATATATATACTATCGAAAATTATGTCTACTTTTAATTATTTATTTGCGTAATTCTGTGACAATAATCGATAAAAATGTACTAAACTGATGAATTAAAATACACTTTAATTTGATCTATATTTTACAACAGAATTTAAGATAATTTCATCTGTACCACAATCTTTCATATATATATATATAATATAGAATATACAGAGAAAAGCAAACCACACAATCCCAATTTGCACACGCTAATGAAACCACTAATTGCATCATGTCCCGATTTTCAAGCCGCAAGTTATCAGTCGTTAGATTGCGACACGTAGAAAGGCATAATCCATAAAGGATGGATACCGTTGTTGCGCAAACCGTCGTCTCGTCGAGGAGATCGTGTTTTCAACCTCCTTCAAACGTAATATCGTCTGGTAAGCGACGTGAAGAGAGACGTCTATCGTGATAAAATTGCTGCTTTCTCACAAATCTCAGAGATATACGGAGCCCATCGTTCTTGATTGTTTCTTTGAGCCCTGCTTCGCGCGGGAAGCAGAAGCTACCGTAAGTTGGCCGAAGGGTGGAAACATATTTTAACCACATGAGAAATATCGTCGCGGTATCTTTGGAGGAGAAATTATCAGAGAGATTGCGGTATCGACGGCGTCGGGGAATTTTTTCTTCTTCTTCTTCTTCTTTTCTACGTAGCTCGCAAAAATATTCGGACGCTGATCTAAGAGCTAGAAGAACTGACACCAGCAGCTGAAAAATGTTTCAGCTGAATCTGAAATTTTATTTCTGGATCTAACTTTATTTCTGATACTGAAAATTGTGCGTTGATGAACTTGCTCTTGCAAAAATTCGCGTGATTCGTATTTTATTCTATAACTATAATTAACTGATACTAACTTTATACTACAACTGTAACTATAATTTCGTAATTTATTCGAAAAATTTTATTCTAATCGTTTGAGTTTCGTTTATACTAGAATATTGTACAGTACAATACAATATTGTATTGTGATCAATAATGAAATAATTGGTTAAATTTATTAAAAGTTCTAAACAGGACAATATATTACGATTATGTGTTGAATAAATATATCAAAAGGCACGTGTTTCGAAATGAATGCATTCCTACATGTTCAGTAATTGCAAGAAAACGATAGAATAAAATTAACTCCTGGCAGCTACTGTTTCAGATTTAACTAATAATGTCAAAGAAATTTTTTATATAACATGATACAAATGCATGCCAAAGTAAACTATGGATTTTTCTGCATTTGCAACATATACGTATAATACATAAAATTTAATGACGCAGGAAAACCTAGACTACGTAAAATATCGAAAATTATAAGAAATATTTTTATAGTAAAGTTTTAAATTTTAATCTATATTCTTAATCTTAAATTTTATTCTTTGTTTCTTTTAAACATATAAATTGCACAAAAATGTACAGAAATATGTATAAAATATTCTTACAACAAGAACATTTTTAACTTTAACCTCTATTTAAATTCTATTTTCTTCTTTCTCTTTTTTTACTTTCTTTTTATCGTATTCGTAAAAGTATTTTTAATCAAAAGCTGCAGCGTAATGATAAACGTTCGAATACTTCCGCGAGCCACTGTATCACTCTTCAGTCCTTCGTTCGTGACAGACTAACCGAAACTCCAGCTTTCTTTCCCTAAAAGAAACCACCGGAAAAAAACTATGTCACGCTTCACCGCCGACTAATCTACCACTCGCATTCGTGCCAGCACACATTTTCCGTTCCGGTTCCTTTCTATCAAGCTGTCCGGGGGCTCGAATCTTTGTCACGCGCATCGGGCAAAGCTTTCACGTGTTCCACGTGAGGTGGAAGCAATACGAAGAAGACCAAGAAAGTAAAAGAAGTGAGAAAAGAATTTCGTCCAAGGATGTAATTAGAATCTTTCACTCTGCAAAACCTGTATAATTGGGTGGAGGAAAAGTTTTGTCGAAAATGTTCTCAACAAAAACGTTTTCTCTAATTTCTGGAAGAATAAGAAAAGGGCAAAGCAAATCAATTAAAAAACGAAAGATTACACTTGTGAATGTACAACGAAATGTTTCACTTTGAGCTTGAAATATTCTTGAAATTTCTCAATGTTGGTGTCCAGTTAAATATCAGTTGAATAGGGAATTATAAAATTATATTAGAAATATAGATTATTTTCCAAAAGACATTTAGCAAAACATATATACATCTTCGTTTATTTTTCTACCAATTGATCCACTTCTTTGTGTGTATTTTTATTTCTAAAAAAATGTTTTCAAAAAAATTGAGAGAAAATACTCAATACACGGAAAAAGAAAATGTTCCATCTCCAAGCCGTATAGTTTGAAAAATTAGATCTAGAATGGAAAACTCTTATTTTACCGAATCGTAAAGGAGTTCGAAGCAATGAACATATAACATTCTCCGCGTTGATTGATTCGCAACTTGATAAACTCGACGAAATCCAGGAAACTCTGCACCGTTTCCATATTTTACGTAGATCGATACCCCCGTATTTGCGTGAAGTTTTATACATTTGCGTAAAATTCCTCTTCGTTTGCACTCTCAACCATCGCTTTACAGCGAGCATAAAGTCTCCGGTGAATCGCACCTTGTATTAAATTGTTTCAATTTGGAGTTTTTACGGCTGCAAAGCGATAAACTTTATAACACCCTGCGGATTCGATTGCAGTATCATGATTGAACAGCAGGAAAGATACCAATAGTGTTTCTTTAAATATCCATACTTATCGTAGAACAGTTCAATTATTTTATCGAAATCTTGTATAACGCCCTCGTTCAATTATTTTATTCAATTCTTAATTTAATTTAATTGGAATTTAATTCAATTAGAATTAAGTTAGAATTAGGTTACAACTAGGTCAGGTTAGAATTGAAACGTACTAATCGAGCCTAAATAAATTACTTTATCGAGAAAGGATCGTGTGAAAAGCAAAATTTTCGATGACAAACGTCAGTCGTTCATCGATATTAGAAATTACAGAAATTTTTGTATATTGTCATTACTTGGAAATTTTCTTCGAGTTCTTTTCTTTTCAAAATCGCGTAACTGCAAACCTTGATCTGTTTCTGGTCGAGTCGAATACCGTGTGGCTCGGAACAACTAGAAGATACGTGGTCTTGCAAATTAGTGTTCTTAGCGTAACGTACGAGCAGATATACGTTGACAGGTCACGTTAAAAGACGTATGTACGCGGAGATGTGCCACAGTGATTTATAGATTTCGCGTCTAAACGAACTTGCCGTTTGTTTCAATTATACACGCCATTAGAACGCTTTCGCGTTGAATGCCGAGCGCTTAATTAAATTGACTTTATTAACCGATTCGATCGGCGTGTACGCAGTGGCTTGGAAAATTTCGATACGAGAGACAACAAAAGAGATAATAAAATAACTGAGGACATTACAAGTTGTACGTAGTAGTACTTTGAGCACACATTCTCGATTTTATTTTATTACTATATATCGTTGCACGCATGTTACCTAAAAATTTAGGAGAAAAATCAAAGAAATAAAATAAAGGATGGAACAACAACGAATGATTAGAGCGAAAATTGAAAAATCGAAATATACGTGTTCGTATTATATACGATTATTCAGAAATTTATTTACAATTCGCGGAACAATCGGAAAAAAAGAATAAGAGAATAATGCAGATGTTCAATATTATTATGTGCCTTAGGTAAAGTAAAAGAATGAATTCCGATATTAAATAGTATATTAAATATTATACGTAATATAATATGACGAATATCAGTAATAAATATTATATGTAATATGACGTATATCAGTAATAAATATATATAATATAATGTGACGAATATCAGTAATAAATATTACTTATAATATAAATTGACTTAAATCAGTAATAAATATCACATATAATATAATATGACGAATATCAGTAATAAATATTATATATAATATAATGTGACGTATATCAGTAATAAATATTATATATAATATAATGTGACGAATATCAGTAATAAACATTATATATAATATAATATGACGCATATCAGTAATAAATATTATATATAATATAATGTGACGAATATCAGTAATAAATATTATGTATAATATAATATGACAAATATCAGTAATAAATATTATATATAATATAATGTGACGAATATCAGTAATAAATATTATATATAATATAATATGACGAATATCAGTAATAAATATTATATATAATATAATGTGACGAATATCAGTAATAAATATTACATATAATATAATATGACGAATATCAGTAATAAACATTATGTATAATATAATATGACAAATATCAGTAATAAACATTATATATAATATAATATGACGAATATCAGTAATAAATATTATATATAATATAATGTGACGAATATCAGTAATAAATATTATATATAATATAATGTGACGAATATCAGTAATAAATATTATATATAATATAATATGACGTATGTCAGTAACAAATATTATATATAATATATGTATTAAATATTTATAATTAAATTCCAATATTTTTCCATCAATTTCCTCCGCTCGGTTTGGAGCCCAGCGGCTATTCCCAATCAACATTCGTCCGCCGATTTACGAATTATCGCGGGATATTTAGACGCACAAATCCGCATCGAAACTGTGCATTCGGAATAATTTTCGCTAAATGAAATCACGCAATTACTGCGTTTGCACGACGCGTTTAATTAATATTTACCTACGCGAATCCGGGCTGAATATTAAATTGGTTTTCGGTAATTAACCGGGCCACCTGTTGATTTAAAATAGCGTTTTCGGTATCATCAAGTCGCGAGAGAGACACGCGTCCCCGATCGCTCGGATGGATCGCTGGACAGAAAGTGCAGAACGGCCAACCGGCTAGAAGCTGTTTGATGTTTGCTCGTGGAACGTTCCCACCGCACCTACGTATTTTTCTTAAAATTGTCGCTGGGTTTTTTGAGCTGTCTTCGTCATGTTCACAGGGAAACGTCTGGCAGCAGCTTCTCTCATTTCACTTCATCCTGGAGCTGGTCAACACTATTCCGTTCACCATCACGGTGAGTTACAATTAAATTATCTAAATAATTCTTTTTTGAATTTTTCTTTTTCTTTTTTTTTTCTTAAATTTAGTAATAGTTTAGTTTAGTTGTAATTGCATTTTTCTTCCTATGCAAGTTAGATATTTGGATATTTAGATTTTCCATTTTTTCTTGCAAACATTTCAGATTAATTAGGTATTGATCTAATCGGGTACTCAACTATGTTTAACTAGGTATTTCGTTTGTTAGCGAAATTGCTAAGCGTTTGTGGCGAGAATTTTCACTTGACACGAGTAATATCGTTGTTATTTAACAAAATACAGTTGAACGAAATACGTAGAGAATGCAGCTGCAAATATAAGAATAAATTCAGTGAGATACAAACGCGAGACGTAATTCAATGAGACGTGTTGAAAATTGTCCAACAATTTCTCCGAGAAGTATTAAAAGAAGTTTAACAGGGGAAATCGCGTTTCAATATTTCGCGGGTACAAGGAGAGTACCGCATGACTGAACAATTTACCAGATATATTTTCCAAGCGTCGGCACGGCGGTACATAAAGCCGGAAAACGATTTATTAAGTCACGGTTTTGACAAGGGCAAGGGAGAGAAAAATCTCCCAGCTCAGCAACTAAAACGAACAGATTTCCGGCAATAAAACGAACGATATCATAACCGCGTGATCCCCTCCTGATTACCAGCGATGAAAGAAACGATAAAAATCTACGAGTTTTACGTTCCTTCGACACGCAATATCAGGAAATTCTAATTGAGTTCCGTTTGGTCGAACTCCAGGCCACACGATACACGACCGATCGGCCTTGGTTACGTTAACGAGCTATCATAGCGAAAGAGTAAAGAACTTGTTGCTTTGCATCGACTCGACTGGATACACAGTGTCGATCTGCACACGGATATACAGGGTGTTCCGATACGATAGGGCAGGGAGTGATTTCTCGTGGAGAACGCGAGGATCGAAAATGTGGAGGAACATTTTTCGATTCGACGCATCGTTTCTGGGACGATCGAGTTCGAAAGTGCAATGGCAATTTTTTAACGACATATTAAATAAATGAAGTTTGTTTCCTTGAGAACGAATCTCTAAATTGATTTATTTCTGCACGTTAATTATTCTTTTCTGTTTTCTAAAAACTCAAATTCGAGAACGAAGCCTCAAATTGAAAAATTTTTTCTATATTTTCGACTTATTTTTTCGTGAGAGAACATATAACTGTTAGAATTTCATTATTTCGAACGGACAATTGAAAATAAAATTAAATTGAAACAATTTCATAATAGACATTTGAAATAGTTAAGAGGAGGAAGTAACCTGATCAATTTAAAGATATAAATTTTTTGAAAATGAGCGTACGGCATATAATATATTTCAGAAACGGATAGACATATTTTTAATTCCAAAATTGTATGAAAGAACATTGAACGTATTCAAATAATTAAACACTGAATATTGAATCTTAAAGTTGTTCTTTTAGAAAAGTTACAAACTATTGTGTACCTTTTTCTCAATTTAAAAAAGAGAAAAGGCTAAAATAAAGGGAACAGGAGAAGAAACTAAAAGAAGTATAGCATTGCTTTTATTAAAAAAGAATGATCTGATACTTGACAAATTTCTACTCTGAAATATTCCAAATTCTAACCAAATATATTGACAACCATATCCAATAACTAGACCGCGAATTTTTACGCATTTTTAGGAAATTTTATGATATTTAAAAATACATAAAATTCTGTATCCTCGTTGTAATATTTAACAGATGCAACGACACTTTTCCCACATTTTAATCTTTGCATATCAATTTGCATAAATGGTGATCCATTAATAACCGAATTAAGATCTTCAACTAAAAATACCTAACCACTTGATTGAATTATTCAATATCAATTTAAGCAGCTTAATAGAATTTCTTCGACGTGTACGATAAATTAGACGCGATCTTCGTCTATCGATCTGTGTCGTATTGGGACTAACCCCGATTCGAACGCGAACAGAGTTGAACAAAATCAAAGAATCGTGCTATGCAATTTAATTGGCTTGGAGTCGTTAGTTTTGCGTCACACATGGCGAAACCGATCGAGTCCCAAGCGTAACTACATAATCATTCGTAAAATATTTACCCCGTCGGACGTAAATAAATCCGGTTTTAAGGAATTGTCGATCTATCGATCTGTAGCGTTAGATTGACATACATTCTGTAACGGTTATAGTCTTGGAATAAAACGATGTCCCTTGGTACGTCATACAGAGCTGTGCATGTCAAAGACACAACTGAATGCCAGTGGGTCAACAACGTATTCACTTTCTCACGATCGTTCAACTTCGAAATAACTACGAATTTCGTAGCTCATTTGCGCGAGGAAGTTGTGCCGCAGAAAATATAAATTTATGAACGCATTTACTAAATTTTTCAGAATGATTGAAACAAGATCAACTTTATCGACTAGGAAAAAATTTAGCTCGACTGGTATTGTCGATATAATATATAAATTGTAAAAATTCAAATAATCCACCATGGTGGTCACATTTTTCTGTCGATAAAATTCGTGTGGTCAACGAGTGTTTAAAAAATTACGGGTTAATTTCGAAGTATTTGTGTGTCGTGTGACTTTCTTTTTTTTTTTTTTTTTTTTAAATCCTGCACACAGCGGACGAAAATTGCTCGTGATTTAATCGTACTTTCACTGGCAGTGCGTTCTGGATAACAGTAGAATAACGTAAAAATAATATAATGATTAAAGTGCGGAATAACGTAGAAATAAGTGCAGTTTCGAGCGATTCATTTTTCAGGTCAGCATTTACATCGTATGACAAGCTATTCGTGACTTATGAGCGTGGCTTATAGCTTTCTAACGAGTTTTCTAAGTTATATTTTTAAAAAGCCTGCCGTAAAGAACTTCTTTACTCCCCTACGTTCTACGTTAATGGCCGATTCACGATTACAGTTATTTAACTATAGCCAACAAATATCAATTATGACTTAGCGATGGTAATAGCCATCGACGAACTTTGTAACTAATGATATATTCAAACGTCGTCATGTCAATTCAGCCATTTAAATACGAAATGCTCATCGCTTTCGTTAAATTTCGTGATTTCTTATTTATTTACTTGCTCGTAACTTAAGACAGCCAAGCATTGGCTCTCTTCGGGATTTCAAATCGCAATCGAATCATAATTTTCTAACTTCAAGATACATGTCGAGATTTATTATACAGCTTCGATGCTCTTCACAAATTGTTGCAAGTCACAAGTCGATGCAAGTCACAAATTGTTTCCTTTACTTCAAAGGTTCAATTGTCCTTCTGTTTCAAAGCACAGATTCGCTTTTCACTTCAACGAGATTTCTTGCGTACATAATTTTGCTTCTGTCTTTCTAAAGAAAACGTTGTATGGGAGTTTGTACCAACGGGGAAACAGTGACGGGTGTTAACTAGTTTCGTGTTTGTTCTTGCACGTGAACGTCGCAGCCTTTGACGAGAGAGAAGCGAGAACAATGAGGGACGTCATTGTTCTTGCGTGCGTTTATAATTGCGTGTGCAAACGTCCGTGTTCGACGGAATGGAATTCGAGAGCAGAAATTTCTGTTGTCAATTGCATAATCGAATCGTATGGCAATTACTCAAATCGAGTCATCTGTCGAGTCAATTGTTCGATCGATTTGACACACCATAACCCCTCGAAATCGTACGTAAACCTTTGTTTCACTGCCAAACTTTATCGAAAGGAATACACACTGACAAATGTAGAGAAATTTATTAACATTGACAACTTGTTGTAGAATTATAGTAATAATACTAGTTCAGTCATGAGAGAGCCTTAAACAGAATTATATACGATAAATTATGCATTAATTAATATTAGCAAAAGAAACAAATTTTTCTTTGTATGTTTAGCTACTTTATCCACCAATGCGAAACCTGTTCATCCCGGTGTTCCTAAACTGCTGGCTGGCGAAACACTCATTGGAGAACATGTTTGTAAGTAATTGACATTGGCTGGTTAATCTTAAAGTTATTCTCAAATAATTTTCATTTCGTTATCGCTATGAGTTGCAGAACGATCTACACAGGGCCATGCAAAAATCCCAATCAGCTTTAAGTCAGCAACTGATGATCCTTAGTGCTACGTTACTGTGCCTTGTCTTTACTAGGTGAGTGAATCTCTGAATCATTTTGAACAGCTGTCCTCACGTTTGTCGCTCGTCAAATGTTAACGCGATAAAGATTTTCAAGCGTTTAAAAAATTAAAAATTCGTTTCATGAAATGAAATGCGATATTTACGTAATAAAAAGTGCTTCTGATAAAAAATATATATATATTTTTTATTTTTATATATATATTTTTATATTTATATATATATATTTTTTATATTTACATATATATATTTTTTATATTTATATATATATTTTATATTTATATTTATATTTATATATTTTTATATTTACATATATATTTTTTTATATTTATATATATATATTTTATATTTATATTTATATATATATTTTTTATACTTACATATATATATTTTATATTTATATATATATTTTTTATATATATATACTTTACACCACCGTATAAATATTAATATTAGTATCAATTGTTTCGAAGTACCAGCTGTATACAGCAACTGTTTGCATAATAAACGTTGTCGCGAGCGTTGCTGTTGACTTCTTCATGATGTGCCTGAAACAGATTTCCCCCCGAAAAATCATTCTCGCTGTTCCTATTCTCAACTATCGTTCAAGTTTATCCAAACGCGCGTGTTGCGTAGCTCGCATACAAGTCATATTACATTATCCAAGTAACGAGGAAACTTTGCCAATCAGAACAGACGTTCCCACTTACGAATTCTCGGATTTGCTGCACGGTGTTACAATACAGACGTGGCGAAATACTGACTCTAGGGTAATTCCCTCGATTCACAGATTCTTTGTACAGCGAATTCATAAAGCGATCGATATCTCGCAGAGATTTGACGGAGATTCTCAATGAAATGGACATTGGATCGCGCGAAGTTATATTCCTTTTTTGATCGCAGGAAAGAAAGAAGATTAGAAGAATGAACGACATAGGAAGATTTGTTTTTCTACAATTTTACTTCCTTCGTGCAGACTGTTTTCTTTCAAATGGAAATTTATGTTCTATTTATGAACGATTAGAGAAAAGAACGAACGATGGAAAATCTGTTTTTCTACAATTTTACTTCTTTCATACATTTTCATACCATTTTTTTAAAATGGAAATTTATATACATATATATATATATTTTTTTTTTCAAGGTGCGTGGATTATGTAGAGATATTCGGATTCAAGTATTTTCACAGGATTTTTGTACAGAGTATTCTGCAACTCTCGTGCGCGTAAAAGTATTTTATTTAAAAAAAAAGGTCTGAGATGATCCAATTTTTTTTTTTATTCAAAAAAGAATTGGATTATCTCTGGAGAAAATGAAATTAGAAACTATGAAGTGAAAGTTAACGATGGCCTCAGACATGCACGGACATACGTACGTAGAATTAATCGATAATACTAAAATTGAGAACGAAGTCGATCAAAATAATTTAGACTAAGCGATACCTGGTAAGGTGTATTTGACATTTATTACGTGAAAGTTCAATGAAATTTTCAACTACAATAGCCAATAGCCCTCAAAAGCAATTTTTATTGCACAACGTTCATATTCGATGATGCTTGACCTTTTCGATATAAAGTCGCCGACATTAATCGACAGCCACTGATACGTACTACTTAGGACTACGCCGATACGTACTACTTAGGACTAACATGATGGTATAACAAAACTGTAACGTAAAATTAATGCAATAAAACACAGTAATTATTAGATCGCTGATTACTTCTATGCATTTTCTGAAGATGCAAGAACACGCAATGTGCAATATAATACACAAAAATATGTACATGTATAAAGTATTCAATATAATATATAATATTAGGTATATTTATATTAAAATAAATTAATATTAATATATTGTAAATATATTATAATATGAAATAGATAACACAAATTTTATATTTAGATCCTACAACTTTATATATTAAAATAATACATATTTATACTAATATTAATATCAATATATTTATAATTTATTATATTATCATCATTATAATATATTATAATATAAAATAGATGAGACAAATTTTCTATTTAGATCCTACAACTTCAGTTATGTTCATAGAAACTTTAAAATGCATAAAAATCCACAGTCTAATAGTAATAAAATAAAAATGAAATTTCTATAATTCTTGGCTTTCAAGTTCTCAGCCAATTATAGCATATTTTACAATGGACAAAGAATTGATTCGCTCCACTGCTACTCGAGCATTGAATTCTACGCGTCCTTGCAACGTCCTTGAAATCAACTTTATCAAAGAGACGACATTCTCATGGAAAGCACGTGGTGGATGTCGCGTGAACGTCTAAGTCTTGAAACTTGGAGTTAAATAGAATTCGAAAACTTGAACAATCAACTCACTAAAGACCAAAGTTGTGTCAACAGATTTCATTTATGATTCTTTTCGATCAAATTCAATTGTGTGACATCGAGACCACTGAATGGGACCGAGGCTTCTGTCCAGATTCTACAATCTTATGAATTTGAAAAACTGAAAGCTTCTTCTTAAACTCCGTAGACACGTTGAACTTATAAAATTTGAGAACGAAAAAAGCAACTTCGGTTTCTCTCGCGAAAAAGAGTCATCTGAGCAAACCTCGTACTTGTATAAAAATAGTCGTGCGATATTTTTTTTTATAGCCGTCCAAGTATCGACAGTTCTTTGACCAAAATTCAGCGATCCTTTAATTTCGTGACGTAGTAGAACAATTTTCTATTTTTCCTCGACGCTTTGTTTCTTAAATTATATTTAAAAAAAGTGTGAATTTATAAAAAAAATTTCTATACTCATCTGCTCGTAAGTTACGAGTCGTGATTACAAGCTTTCTTCGATAATGCACCAATACAGGATCGCGCTGGACAACGACCGTCGTTTCATTCTTCTCACATGCGTGTTGTTAACGTGCTTCCTTCTGTCCGAATTACGAAAAGTTAGGTTGACGTCAGTGTAAAGTCGTACGTCATGCAGTAACACACCTGACAATTATGTAAAATTTCCTGCATTCATGTTACCCGAACTCTGTAGTTCGTGAGATAAACGGAAAGTCAAACAGCCAGGGGGACGACGTTCTGAACAGCTATTCTCTCTTCAGAACGTCGCGATTATCTCGACATTTTCAATACTGTTTGAAGCAGAACTTGGAAAATAGGAACGAATCTAGTATTGATCTATGGATGCAATAATTAGAAGAGACTTAGTTTTTGTAAGAAAGTAAAATAAATAAGTACCGGAGGTGTACCGATATATTGGGAACATGTAAAATGAATTATACGATGCTTTTTATCTAAGCTTCTCCTAAATACAATAATAATATATGAATATTGTGAATATAGCAAGTATAAAAATATATAAAATATAATATATAAAAAATATATAATATATAATAACAAAAAAATTATTACATTATATAAACTTATATATAGTTTGAAGCTTTGTTAAAAGGCTTTAATAAAAATAGGAAGTAAAAGAACAATAGATACCTAAGTTTGTTTCATCATTTGAATATAACTCGGAGTATTGCTTCGAAGAAGACATTAATATTGTATAATTCATAACATCAATATTGCATATTGAATGTTATTACGTATTAATGTTAATAGTATCGTGAATGGACTCATTGATAAAGCAAAGTCATAGGATGATAAATTTAACTCTTTACTACTGCGAGATCTTCTATTAGTAGCAACGGTGAACGTTTTATAATACCTATGGCATTCGTAGTAATTATATTAATTGCGCATCTAATTTTGTTTATCCGTGATGTGTCTGATCTCAAGTCTGCTCTATTTTAGAAAAAAATAAAAAATAAGGACAATTTTATCTTTTGCTAAAAAAGATCGTACGTCGCAGGTCATTTTATGGAGAAGAATGTATGAAAGTTTCAAAATGAACGAACGAATAGTTTCGAATCTATTGTATTTGTGAAACACGCGCTTAAAAGACAAAACAAAAATCATTTCGTAATTCAATACTCGTTAATTACTTGAATTTAAAAAAAAAAGAACACTTTGCATTTTATACATACAAAACTAAAAAGTGCATATAAAATACGTATAAAACTAAAAAAAGTACAGCAGGAAAGATGAGAATGATTTTTTCAACTGTGGTGGTGTTCGATTATTAATAAGAGTCACTGTATATGTGTCACGTGACATCCTCGTAAGTATTACAACTGTGAAAAACCCTCTAGTTTCCCACACATGTAAAATTAAAGAAAAAAAAAAAGGAAAAATTGCAGAAAAGACTTTTCAATTTTTTAACAACCAAAATTATTTTCTCAAATCATTGTTTTTGTGATGATTGTTAATAGAAATCACGTGACATCCTCGTAAGTATTACAGCTGTGAAAAATCCAGCACTCCACACGTGCAAAATTAAAAAAAAAAAAAGAAAAAATAGCAGAAAAGAGTTTTCAATTTTTTAAGAACCAAAAATTACTCTCTCGAGTCATTGTTTTCGTGGTGATTGTTAATAAGACTCGCGTGACACTCACGTAAGGATTACACCCGCGAGAAAAAGGTCCTCTGACATTCTGTGCGTGTGAAATTCAGAAAAAAAATTTTTCAATCCTGCCAAATCATTGACTCGGTGGTGTTCGATTATTAATTATGAGCGTGGGCGTCATGCGACATCCTTGGTCGCGAGGATTACAATTCGCGAAAAAATGAAACTTGCCTGATTGACCCAGATCGCAATGTGGGACAGACGTTAATAAGTAATCGTGGCGGCTCGTGCAGATGGATTGGTATCGTCATCGATCGTCCTGATTCATTATTTACGGTGTAATTCTAGAACGGCGTACTTGTAAGCTCGCCCTTGCCGCCGCGGCTTGGTCGGATGTCCCCTATCTGCTGGCCGATCACGGCATTATTCGGAAGTCGTTTTTCAAACGGGGCAACGAGGTAAGAGGCACACGTGCATACGTACATAACCGTGTTCGCTCGTTCCACGAACGAAATATTTTCGGGACGCAACAACACTCGCGGACACGCACGAGCAAACAGCCACGTTTCGATTGAAGAGGACGTCTCCGTATCGAATGGCGCCAATGTTCGAAAAATATTCCGTGCAGATTTTTGGAAATCTATTGATCCCCGGGCGTCTGGAAGTTTTTAACTCCCTGCGCTGTAATGACGTGATATTTTCTCAGCTTTAAGTATATTCAAGTGCAACACAGGCAGAACGTATAATAAATTCATTACTTCTCAGTAATTTCGATCCAGTGATGTCACAGCGGCGAGTTATTGCATACGGTTTGGTCGCTCGTTATGGTCCGCAATCAGTCGCGGTTGAAACATAAAAATAGTAATAATGAAATAATTAGGAAGAAGAAAACGTTTTAGACGTTTGTTGCTGGACTTTTGGTATATATTAAATTTGCTTAATTTGAAGAATTACGAGTTGGTGAATTAATCTTTCGTTGGGGATCAGTGGATCTCCGTGGGTTTGTTAATTAACTTCTTAGGCAGATGATTTGTGAATTAATTAGTAACTTCAGATGTGAATTTCTGTTCTGTTAGAAATGAATTGATACTTGGGAATTGTCACTAGCTGTCAACGTCTATTATTGAATTTGTCAAACTTATTTGAGTTGAACGATGAATTGACAAATTAATTCTTTTTTAGGAACTAACTTCTTCTGACTGATCAATTTCTGTACGAAATTAACAACATATTAATGCGACATAAAATAAGAAGCAGACAGAAAAGAAGTAAAAATTTCTCTAACAAACGAAATGTCTCAGTCAATCCGACAATTTTCTTATTTACTCGAAAATGATCGAGGCTCGAAGAATCCAATAATCCACAAATATCTGATGCTTCTGTAACACCATAGAAATATACTATGCTACAGTACTCATAATACTACGTAACGTACGACCAGTATCACGTTCGCGTAATTTAATTACAAGGAAGCATAAGCAGCCGCGAGTTCAATTCGAACTTCTGTCCGAGCACTTCTCGCGCGAAAACAGCGAACCGATAAAGTTAATCCACTAACAGCGCGGGGGAAATTATGCGTGCAGCTGGCGCACAACCGTATAAGCAGCACGCGGCCGGTTAATGAGCGAAATTTATTATCTTCTGATCCAGTTATTGCTGGCGGTTATCTATTCTCACTGTCACCGTGAAAATCGCTCGACGTTCGCCTTACGAATGGGCTTGTCGCGTTTACAAGATGTATAGTCGCCGGCACGCTTCGTTAAAACGACTACTTGTGGAGTGGACTCGCAGGAAACAGGCCCTGGCTATGTACGTAATCTGTATTCTCGGAGTTGAAAGGAACGGGGCGAACCCTTCTGCGCAATCAATATTGATAATGCGGCGGGGTTCGCGTGTGTCTGCGTGTTCTTGAAACTGGATACAACATTGGAAACATCGGCTATAAACTGGCTACAACACCTGCAACGAAACTCTCAAGTCGGCGAGACGAGACAAATTTTTAACTGGCTGATTGCGGACCATAACGAGCGACCAAACCGTCGCTTTCCTTTCGAGCACGTCGGCACGATGTCACTCTATAGAAATTTATTATTCATTATTTTTGCATGGGTTATACTTAAATACACTTGAAACTGAGGAAATGTTGCGATTTTCCGGACAAAAAATTCTCGACGTGGTAAAAGCGCTGGGAACTGATTGCGGACCATAACGAGTGACCAGACCGTATACGATAATCCGTCGCGTTCTTTTCGAACTCGTCGGCATGATATCACTGGATAGAAATTATTGAGAAGTAATAAACTCATTATTTGTTTCGCCGGTTTTGTGTTTGGTTATGCTTAAATACATTTAAAACTAAGAAAATATTGCAATTCTTGGAAAGTTAACTGTCAACGACGAGTTCGCCAATTTGTGAATTTTTAAACATTATCTGCTCGTTCGAAGATGATACTCTCGCGTGGTTGAAAAATTAGGAGCCACGAATTTTTAGCGTTGCTTAGGTAAAATTCAATCAAGATGCCGGAAGATTTTTTTTATAGTTAAAACGATGTTGCCTCGTGTGCTGTTACAAACAAAAGCGAAGTTCAGCAGAGAGGAAAGTTTTCCTCCCCACCGTGCGGATTTCTTGCGTTCCTCGGGAATTGATAGCGCTTTTGTGTTAATGCGAATACGTAAAATGCAAATAAAATTGCCAGTTTAAAATTGATGGCGTTGAAACTTTTCTACATTTGTGGCAGTGCCGGAGCAAGGATAAATTACTTCAAGGAAAAACTGTCTCTACGACGTGATAGAAAAATGTTAAAATGCCGTGTCTGTTAATTGGAATTTCAAATTTAAGCTAGTTACTAATTATCGACGAGCCATTGAAAGATATTTCTTCGCGAAGTTTTGCAAATCCTCCATTTAAAATCACGTCTGTAAATCAAGAAAATCGTTTAATCGAATCGGGGAGGGAGAAACGGCTATTGCTTTAATCCTCTGGAAGCATTTTTAAATTATACATCGCCGAGTCACTACTACTTCGAATTTTACGATTTGATCTTCCCAACTCTTTACAACTAAACTTTACAAATCATCGCCGATATAAGATATAGAGTGAAGATTGTAATAATCGTAAAAATCGTAACAAATGGAACATTAAGAGGATTATTCGTTTTCAATTTTTACTGTCGAAATGAATTTTTTATTATCCATACGGTTATAACGTTTTATCCCACATTGTCATTCCAATCTTTCTGAAATTAAAATGTCACAAATATCGTGAAATAAAAAAATAAATAAATAAAATATGATAATTAAATCTGTTCAACACACCGTACAATTGAACAACCAATTCAACCGTATCGCCGACGAAATTTAACGCATATTTATTTAACAGTCGAATCAACTAGCTGCAAATTTTTGTCGTTCACGCAAAATTGAATCAAGCAGCAATTTTCCCTCGACGAGAATCAAAACTGCAATAGCGGTAAATCGTCGAGATATGTGACCTGTCAATTTCTGTCCCTCTGGATCGCAATGAAATTACACGCAACGCCTTGACTGGCATTCATAAACGTACAGATTCGTACAGAGTTTCTGTTTGTCGAGGTTCACTGAATTTATCGAAGTGTCGAACCTCGATAAATCGCAGAACTTTATGGCAAAATGATGAGATATAATAAAAATTCTAGTATTCTTCATCTCTCTTGAACGCGTGTGCCAAGTTTCCTTTTTTTTTTTTTTTTATTCATTACACCGCATAATCATAATGATAGGAGAACTATTTAAGATTAAATTTCGTAACTTTTAGATTTTCAATGTCTGACTATACGTATATCTGTCTGCGATTGGAGATAAAATTATTTGTGCAATTCGAATAACGCAGAAATATAATAAAAAGGATATTTTTTGTATTATTAAATTATGTCCGAGTACATATAACTGTATATTACACAAACATTCGCAGTAATAAATGTATGCAGATAAATTAATTGCTCTTGTCACTATAGCAAGTTGTATAAACATACGTTCAATATATTAAATAATAAAGAAAATATCACTCTTTTCGTTATATTCATCTTTATTAATTGACAAAGATTATTTTTTATTAATTCACATCGCGTTTTATTATATTGTATTTCTAATTGTAAATTTCAACTGTACTTTGATCTCCAACTTTTTTATTTATCTACTCTTAATTCCTTAATGAATTAATTCCTTTATTTATTGATTATACAGCTTATAATAACTGTGTAATAAATAAATAAATAAATATTGTGTACGGTTCATAATAACCTGACGAACTAATAGGAACGTTCGTCGGATCACTATTAATCGACTGTCGATAAATAAAATCCATCATATTGTCACAGACGAGGTATGTGGTATACCTAGTCTATGGTGTTATCTCGATCAACGCGAAGTGACCGGTGTGATATCGATTCTGTGAGAATCATAACAAGCGTGCAAACGATTTTGAGAAATGGCACGTGTTTTTTTTTTCTTTTTTTTTTTTTTTTTTTGAAACAAGTCCGAGGGAGGGTGGAAGATAGCTTGAATATTTTTTGATCAACGCATCCGAACGTGTAACGAAAGCCGTCCAATTAAAAACGCAATATCGTTACTTTCCTCTCGCCATTCGGCGCTTCTTTATTTTACACTTTTTTTTTTCCTTTTTTTTTTTTTTATTTATTTATTTCAACTGACCCGTCTATATGAGCAACCGAATTTCAAACAGAAACGCCGAGCCACGGATCCCAAATGTATGTACGATTGACACTGCGATACACGCATGTGACGCGATTGCATTTCGTTTGAATTTCGAGTAAGTAAACGAATATTGCGTTCAGTTGCTCGAAAGTCAAATTGATGGACTATTACTTCCTGAAAATACAGTCTGTTTGTGTATTTTGTGTGTGCTTCTTTTTGAATTTTGAAGTTTAATTAACTCATTAATGACTAATGAGCAATAATTTTCGTAGCGTTGTATAAATTACTCGGTTTCTTTCAATTTCACGAAATTGCATAGTTCTTGGAATTCGTTTGAATCGATGAAAAAAGAAAGAAAGAAAATACAAATAAATCTATTGATTGATTAATTTTCCAAAATTTCCTTGATTAATTAATTTTCTGAAACAGTACACAATTAATTTGAATAGAGTTGCTCGGTTTAATTAAAAAAAAAAAAGAGTACTCTATTAAAGGATCAACATAGATCTAATTTTAAGCTACGAGGTAAATAACAAATAAAATTCGTGAAACAAAAATAATTTTTCGAATGAAATTATTAAATTATATTATCAAGATTTTTTACTCTTCTACTCTACTCTTTTATTTATAGACTCTTTAACCCATCGTCAAGATTTTTATTGTTTCTAACATTCTCAATCACTTGAAGGTATTTTCAAATATTTGCTTCTCGTATTAATAACAAATTTATTCTAACTTAAGACACTTTGTAAAAATATCTGCAATTCCAGAACTGTACGTTGTACAATCAATTGGTTGTAAAAACAGATGGCTAAACACGAGAAGAAAGGGAAACGAGACAATCTGCAAAAATATGAACTTAATTCAGATATGAGAACGAGGTCGCGTGCATAATCGCTTATAAAAATAAATGTTCTTCGCTAGGTACGATTTGCTTTTATCGGATGATTCTCCTCGTCCTCCGAGACGAAAGAATACATAATCGATAACGTCTCTTGATCTTCGAGAGACACGACTACTTGTACTATCGGTTTCCACGAAACTGTGGATTTTTATGCATTTATAGCTCCAAAATTATATACAAAAGAATTGATATTACATTGAAAGTATAATGCTTAGTACCTGAAACGATTTTCTATCAAAAATCCTATTTTTTTCTTTCCTTTTTGTAAATAACATTTTCAAAAATATAAATTTGCTTAAAAAGTCTGCGGCCTTCAAAAATGTAAATTATAGATTTTCAACGAGATTGTGAATTTTTATGGGAAACTTGAAAGTTCAAAATTACGTACAAAAGACTTGATATTACATTGAAAGTATAGTGCTTGGTACCTGAAACAATTTTCTATCAAAAATCTTATTTTATTTTCTTTCCTTTTTGTGAATAACATTTTCAACAATATAAATTTGCTTAAAAAGTCTGCGGCCTTCAAAAATGTAAATTATAGATTTTCAACGAGATTGTGAATTTTTATGGGAAACTTGAAAGTTCAAAATTACATATAAAAGAGTTGATATTACATTGAAAGTATAGTGCTTGGTACCTGAAACAATTTTCTATCAAAAATCTTATTTTATTTTCTTTCCTTTTTGTGAATAACATTTTCAAAAATATAAATTTGCTTAAAAAGTCTGCGGCCTTCAAAAATGTAAATTATAGATTTTCAACGAGATTGTGAATTTTTATGGGAAACTTGAAAGTCCAAAATTACATACAAAAGAGTTGATATTACATTGAAAGTGTAATGCTTGGTACCTGAAACGATTTTCTATCGAAATCCTATTTCTTATCTTTAATAATATTTTCAAATAAACAAATTTATATTTCAAATAAATATAAATTTGCTTGATACGTCTGAGTGTAAATCGATATATTCGCTCCAGCTACGAGACGTCGCGGTGATTTCGCGGTGAATGGGTGGTAAACCGTAATCTGGTGGACACGCGTGGAAACACTTCCCGATTTTTCTGTTTCAGCGTATGTGGGATCCAACACTTCCAGAGAGCGGGGCACAGGCATTTGAATCTATTTCAAAGCACGTACTACGTTGTAGTCACGTTTTCTACGGTCGGCTACGGGGACTTTGTACCTGACATTTGGCCCTCGCAGCTTTACATGGTCATCATGATCTGCGTAGCTCTCATAGTTCTACCTACCCAGGTACGCGTTACGTTTCACAGTTCAATCAATCACTCTGATTTGTTTCGTTTGTTCATTCGTCAACTGTGTGATGAAATTGGTGGAAAAATGATCTATTAATTATTCTGTTGACTCTCAGAAAGGAATTTACATTTGATTGCAGAAATATATTTTTATATGCGTTTATAAATGTTAGAATATTTCTATGCATGTTAAAGGAGAATGATTGATCGATAATGTTGCAAGGATTGACAGAATTGTGCAAAGATTTGACAGAAACCATCTGCGATAGTTACGTGAATATGATAAATCAAAATGTATGCTGGCAATGGTGATCCATTGATTTAAATTTCTTAATTAATTCAAATTAAGTCAAAGAAGTTTTACACGATTTATATGCAGAACTTATAGAACTTTGTTAGAAATTGAATAAGCAAGAACAATCAGAATAAAAAAATTGACACATGAAATATAAAAATAAGAGCTAGGAACTTTCAAACAAAGTTGTAGATTTTATAATTGAAAAATATAATAACGACAAATTATTATGTTTAATTAATTTAAAGATACCTTTCAAACTAGATACACATCGGTAGAATATTTTTAATAGATTTACTCCAGTGTAAATCAAGTAAATTCGATGATTCTTGTATATGACAAATTAATTCTTTTTCACTTGTTCGTTCATATTACCACGTAACTATCTCTTCACCTGTAGGGAATTTCACAAAAGCAGGAAATATTCGGCCATTGCTTCCTGCAATTCTCGTCTGATATTTATCGTCGCAAGAATTACCAGTTCGCGTAAAATTTTATTTCCCCTTTTAACGACGAACGTTACGACAGAAACGACACGTGCGTTCCCTGACGATCGTAAAAGTCCTATCGATCTTCCCTTGATCACTATCCAATGGAAAATCTAAAGGCGGATAATAACGCGAGAACTTTTATATTCCGGGACGCTTAATGGCTAGGAAGTTGAACTAAATGAAAGGAAAACTTAATGGCCACCGAAATATTCTGCATGGGACCTAATGTCGCGAGACAACCTTTTCGTGACTTTTATCGCGCTCCATTTATTATATTAAAACTGCTTAATTCCGGAATTTTATTTCCATGCTCTTCGCTTGAAAATTCAAAATGCAACTCTACCTATATATTTTCATTCCTTTGTTTAGCTTTTGTTTATTTTATTTATAGTGTTTTTCATTTGTTTCTAACTATTTTATTTATTTCATTTGTCATGTCCTTATTTATTTGTAACTATTTGATTTATTTTATTTATCACGTTTTCATTCATTTGTGACTATTTTCAAACTTATTTGTAACTTTTCAAAATTTATTCAAACATTACGAGTGTCATTTATTCCTACATATGTTGAATAACTTTCAATTTATATCGAGCTACGTTAAAAGTACAGCTCTCTCAACCATATGAGTATATAATAAAGCTATACGCGATCGCTATAAATCCTCCAGCAGTATTTCAACAACCAAACCAAAGTACTTCGAGCCGAAAATACCTGCTCACGATCACTCGTCGTCATCAATCATTGCGTTAATTAACGATTGAGTAAACTAAAACCTACCGACTGTTGACATAACTCTCCGATCACTCAAAGCAACAACTGTGAATGTAATTGCAAGTGAAACGACGTCTGCAGTTAGTAAATTAACTTCTAACATCGCAATTAATCCGCACCCCGGATATAAGAGTAAACATCATCACAAAGCTTATTGTCAGCTCCTTGTCGAGAGGATTCGTAAAATTTCAGCGTGTCGCGTGTAATCTAATTAACGTTCGGCCGGTACCAGGCGTTTAATTAAACTCGGAGCCTAGTCCAAACACGTTTGTCCAACTTGTTGACCGAAATCATTGACTAATGACAGTGGATGTCAAAGGCTGGCACGCCGGTTAGTGGCGCAGATCGCTGGTGACAGCGATAACTGTGCGATTCATCCGTCAGCTCTGTCGATTGCACGTGATACGCGAATATATTCTGACAAAAGGTGCCCTTGGAACACGCGCGCGCACACGATCAATTAGAATTTACAGTGTTTAAGGGGTTAATAGAGGACAATATTTCTCGCGAAATCTGGGTGTTCTCACGCGTTTCATTTGAATCATTAATGACGAAAAATAATTTTTATGATATAATAAGTAGCGTTTGTATATTTATATATAATATAATATATATTTAATATAATATTATAATTGTATAATTATTAAATTTATATATTTAATATAGTATTACAGTTATATAACTATTAAATATTATATATTTAATATAATATTATAATTTAATTAAATTTAATTAAAAATATATAATATATTTAATATAATATTATAATTTAATTAAATTTAATTAAAAATATATGATATATTTAATATAATATTATAATTATATTATATATTATATATTTATATATTTTTTTATACAGTTTATTTGCAGCGAAAGTTAGGGGAAAAATAAGTATAGTAGTCCTTTAATTTTATAATACGCTCAAAATTTATCAAACACTTTACTAGTAGAAATTCTAAAATTCGCTCTGACAGAGACTCAAAATTTTTTCTCTGTCTCGAGAAATTATGAAATTCCTCTTTCGATACAAACACTAAAAATCTGTTAATCCGTATTTTACTACACTCTCGTTTCATTTTCAGAATTTTCAATTCAATTTGACAAGAACTGTCAACTTGGATTGTTACTCTAGTCGAACTTAATTTATTCTCGCGTTTCATTTGAGGAAGTAAGAAACACACGATAATTACAAACGACAAGTGGACAATGACATTCCGAAATTTCTCTCGGCAGTTCGAGCAGTTGGCTTTCACGTGGATGGAAAGACAAAAGTTAGGCGGCTCGTATTCCTCGCACAGAGCGCAGAGCGAGAAACACGTGGTGGTGTGCAGCACAACACTGCAAGCCGACACCATTATGGATTTTCTAAATGAATTTTACGCCCATCCCCTTCTACAGGTGAGAAATTCGATCGGTGCAATTTACTCGCCGCCGTATAATTCAATTTTCTTCTCGGTTTCCTTCTCGATTCTCTTCTGTCCTGCTCCTCTTCAAATCGCAAATTCAATTTAAAATCATAATTTAATAATTCGTTGATTATAATATTCGTCGCTTTGTTACAAATGAAATTTTACACATTGCCCGACGATTTACGGGCAATTGCAAAAGTTTGAGTATTTTCAATAATTTCGTTCACTTCATCTTCACGAGTTCTGGCAATTATTGTATCATTGTTTAATTGAAATCTTTCAAGTTTGATTGTATTCGGATATCCACGACTCCAGAAACTCGACTACAATAATTCACGATCAAAATCGAGAACTTAACACCCTGAGCTTTTGTTATTTTCTACGATTAGCTTTTGTCACTTCCAAATGAAAGGAAAGTTTACGTCAACGCGCGCAATTATGAAAGTTGCTGTTCCCAGTGTATTCTTGTACGAAAGTTTGACCGGTCTAATCACTGGTATCGTAAGGTTTTCGCAAACTTGATCGCGCAAATTGTAATTTTGATCGAGGTCCTAATAACTGCACGACGCGTAATAACTTTTCAGTAACACATTCTCGACAGAAGTTTGACAGAATCTCACTGTAATTAGGACTACTACGTTGTATTATTATCGCCGATGGAGCTGGATACTACGATGAGGATGATTCTACAAGTGCCCATTTGGGCGCAGAGGGTAATTTATATTCAAGGATCCTGCCTGAAAGATAGTGATCTCACCAGGGCGAGAATGAACGAGGCTGAAGCCTGCTTCGTTCTTGCCGCAAGGAATTACGCTGACAAAACCGCCGCTGACGAGCACACGATACTCAGGTCAGTTATGGAAAAAAAAAAAAAAAGAAAAACACCAAGTGCTTCAAAGACATTTCCACTTGATTCAGAAAACTGAGAGAAATAAAAATTGCAAGGAAGGTCGATAAATTTTTAACAATTATACAACACGGTGATGGATGAAAGAAAGTCAGGAAATAATCCATGATTTAACAATGTTGATAAAGAAAAAGAAAAAAAAAATGTCCAGTATAAAACCTATCGAGTCTCGTATTAATTTGAAATTTCATTTTCACCACCTATACGCACTACAGATTTAAAGAAACTTTTCTACCTTCGCCAGGAAATATTGTAACAGATATTTATACATGTCGTATATTCGCGCATTCTCTTTGAGTTTGGTAAATTCGTTAGAAATCCATAATCCAGGTGTGATTGACAGAATGATACAGTAACTTTCCCAGCGAATTGAGAGTAAGAGCGTTTCGCTGATGTGGTAACACTTGGCAACAGGTCGTGGGCGGTGAAGGATTTTGCACCAAACGTTCCTCAGTACGTTCAAATCTTCCGTCCGGAGAATAAACTTCACGTGAAGTTCGCGGAGCACGTGGTGTGCGAAGACGAGTTCAAATACGCCCTTTTGGCGAATAACTGCACGTGCCCCGGTGCATCGACCTTGGTTACTCTTCTACTGCACACTTCCAGGGGACAGTGAGTATAGAAACGAATTTTTCCACCGAAGAAAACGAGATCAGAGTTAAACTAACCAAGTGCAATTCCAACGTAGAGAATCATTAACACGTCGACTGTGGTGTATAATTATAATTATAAATTTTTTATAAATGCAAAATCGTTACGTTGCAGTTGCAAATATAAATTGAATATCACCACAGTCGAGGGATAATTATAATTAACGAAAAATCGTAATTTCCGTTTTGTCGTATCGTCCAGTTTTGTGTTGTTTTAAAATCGACACTTATTTCAATTCGTGTCGAAATATTTATAATTCTTGTTTCTTCAGAGAGGGACAGCAGTCGCAGGAAGAGTGGCACAGGCTGTACGGCAAATGTTCCGGGAACGAGATTTATCACATCATCCTCGGTGATTCACGGTTTTTCGGCGAGTACGAGGGCAAATCCTTCACTTACGCGTCCTTCCACAGTCATCGTAAATACGGGGTGGCGTTAGTCGCGGTTCGACCGGCGGAACTTCCGGAATTTTACGAGGACACTATCCTTTTGAATCCTGGTAATTTGACCGACTAGACTTTTAGTTACACTTCTGCCAAGTTTCCTAGTAAAATTCACGCGTGTAACCGAGAAAGTATTCGAATATTTACCCTAGAAGTAAATGTACATCACGTGAAACATTTTGAAGCACGAGCATACTGAAGACTCCCCTCCCTCTCAATAGAAAAATACATTTACAGAATATTTCTCTAAATTTTCGAATACTTTCGCGAACAAGCTACCAAATTTATTCGTTCAAAGATTCCTGTGGAATCTAAGTGTTTTCGTCAAAAGTTCAAACGTAATCAGACTGTCGTTAAGGAAACGGAGAAAAAAATTTCGCTAATTCCGCTTCCGACGAACGAAAGGTCCGCGTCACATAATGAAGAAGACGGACACCTGTTACTACATGAGCATCACGAAGGAGGAGAACTCGGCGTTCGTGGTGGCGAACAACCAAACGGGCACCGGGACGGAGGGCACGCAGGTGGTGGTCGAGACGAAGACCGACGTTGTCACCGGTAACAGCAACTCGGCCAGCAACACCACCACCAACAACACCACCACCACGATGAACTCCGGCACGATGGCTGGCACCACCACCACCACCACCACCATCTCGACCAGCTGCACGATCGCCGGTGGTGATGGGAACGGTACTGCAAACAAGCCCGGTGCCAACGAGCACCGTCCGTATTCCAACAGTTGTAACAATGCGCTGAACGAAACAGCTTGCTGCAGGCAGGAGACGACCTGCACGGGGCCCCGTGGACAGAACGTACAACACGGTACACAGGCACACAGGGCCCCACAGGTTATTTTGCAGGTCCTCCCTAGCACGCCTACACCACTCGAACACCACAACATACTCGCATCCGATGTCCACCGTGAGTGTCGCATGCGCTTGCCCTTATCTTCTTTTCTTTATTCTTCGCTCTCTCTTTCTCTCTTTTTTCATATTGGTTCCTCATATATATATACATATATACATATCTCTATCTCGGTTGTTATTCCTCTCGACTGTTTCCTCTGATTTTTGGCGATACGACTGTATGGCTGTACCCTTTTATACCTTCGTTTCTTTTTTGTTTTTTAATGATACATCGGTGGGCAATTTTCTTTTTTCTTTTTGGCAAATTTCGAGATTTTTGAGCGTGGGCTATCGGAAGAAAGTTTGAAAGTACGAAGTCGAGGAATTTTTATTAACTGTCGATGATCACCCAAATTGTAACGCAAGCGAACTCTAGCGTAATTTCCAGCGGCGAATTAACTCGTCGTCCTCGGTTTAGAAAGTTACGTTAGAGAACGTGTAAAGAAGGAAAGTGATAAATGGCAACTTTTAATTTATCTCTCATCTGGATGTTGAAATCGAGATAACGAGGAATGATACAGTGGATTTTAATTTTCTTTCTCGTTGTCCCTGTTTATTTGAGATAGATGTAACATACTTAAAAAAAAAAAGAAATTTATTACAGAAAGTATAAACTCTGGATAATAAAAGAATATCTACAGAATGAAATTACGACAATAAGAAGCTTTGAGAAATTAAGGAAAAAAAGATTATCAAGAATTTACAATAATAATAAAAATCTAACGAAACTTTCCGAATTTAACACAATTTCATTAAACTATGAACTAATACTTTCAAACTTTTCGCTCTCCTCAAGTGTGTTTTACAGTGGGTATTTTTTGGAGAAAGAGAGCGCCCAGTCATTTGTACTTGCGTAGTTAGAGTAACCGGTAATACTGACTATAATATCTTTGTGTCATTCGTGAAAAGATGTGTTGTAAAAGTTTCGACAGATCGAACGACGTACGCTAATGTAAGATTGAACATACACGTACTAAATGAATAATGTGTTAAACGCAAATGTTATGAGGTTATACTGCATAAGAGTTCAATGTGTTAATCTAGTTGGTGCTAAACTCTTCCATTAATCAACGAATACCTGGTAGTAGTGCAACCAATTTGCATGCGACAGATCGAAACCCACGTACGAAATAAGAGGCAACTGTTTTATCGCATTGATTACTAAATTACATTCTGTAGACTTATTCAGTTTTTTTTTTCATTTTTAATTCAGTTTGCTTGTCTACTGATCTTTTCTTAAATTAATACGATCAATAAAGAGAACAAATATACATCCGAGCTTGGGAGCATGGCTTTGTAACTTAATGCAACGTTCTTGCATTATGTAAATTTTTTTCTTTTTCCCCCGTGATTTAGATTAGGTGCATGTTGCTACATAATAGTAAGATACGCATGTCTAGAACTGAAATTTATGTATCAAGGGTCTTTTGCTTCGAGTACAATTTGATTCTAGTTAACGACACTGACACGTTTTACGTAATACTCGTTCATTCCAAACTGCGGTGGATATCAAAATCAAATGATAAACTTAGTATTGAGGAATAATGAAGCTCAGTGCGATTGAAGTACAAACGAACGATCTCCTGTATTTTTTCTTCTTTTCTCTTTTTAATTAAACAACTTTACACCACTTTGTGTCGTGTAAAGTACATTTGTTAGCAAACGAATTCGGCCAACATACACGAAACTAGAAAATAACAACTCTCACTTTGCATTATAATCGCTGTTAAATTGTTAATTAAAGATATAAAATTCAATTCACTTTTCGACGGTTTCTATGAAATCAAACGTTTCATAACGTAGATATTGAGAAGAAGAAAAAAAAAAAAATACTAAAAGAGACGTATCGTGATTAATTGGTAACAGGAGAGAAAAATGTACAAAAAGAGTGTAAAATATTGAAACTGTGTGTAGCCTGTAGAAAATTCTTTAATTCACGTAAAAATCAGTACCTAAAATCTTCGTAAGATGCTTTAAAGAATGAAAGCTTTCTATCAGTCGCTACTCTTTTTCAGTCGCGATGAAATTCCTACGACATTTCCACGTTTCAACTATAATAACCAACTTTCTTCGTACTTTCAGGAGGCAGCTGTACATGATTTTTAGTAACGGATCTCTAATTTTATAGCAACCTATCTAGATCCTGGGGGATTCGGCGACTCGCGACAATGTCTGAAAGACGGGGGATCTACGCCGCAGACGCCGATAACCGGAAATCATTTGGACGTTCCGAGATCCCTTGATCCGAATCCCAATCTGCTCAGTCCCGAAATTCTTACGCAAAGAAGAGGTAAATTAGCAATTCGATTCAATATTCTTTCCTAGATTTCGTTAAGACGAATAAATTCACGTGGACGAGCGCTGGGATGTGCAAGTAGTACGAGTCAACCGTTGCGGGTACAAAGGAGGAATTTTTCCATTTTTGTCGCCTTCGCGAAGAAAGTAGGAAAGAAAAATATATAACAACAATAAATTCAAACTTATTAACGTGTATACAAATTTTATTTGGAGAAATGTGCAAGTAGTACGAATCAATATTTGCAGAGGAGTTCTTGCCACCTTTGTAATAAGTCAATAAATTTCAAAGTTGCCGTTGAATTCCAGTGAATTTAATTATCGATAAACGCAAAGTGACTTCTTGTTTCGCTCTTCTACTCGCGTTCCATCTCGTTGCTACAAACGTTTCGATAAAAATGTGACTTTACACACAAGTCTAAACAAATTCCAACGAAAGTCGCCTGAAATCGTTGTGCAGGAAGCAGAAGGCCAAGTATTTTGCCAGTCCCGGACATGTTGACTAGCTCGACGCTGCATCTTCCCGGTCAGGAGTCATTAGATCACGAGGGTGACGAGTCTGAGGACGAAATGGACGACGACGTACCTTGGAGATCGCCCAGCGAGAAAATAGCGTGAGTATAATCGACTCTCGATCACCATTCACTTTATCCTTCTTACGTCGAATGTCACAAGGATCGAAGGTACAGAGTTCCCTAATACAAACGCGAGGAAACTGACGACCGAAGATTAGCGCTGGCCACATAAATCAATATCTACTAGATAGACGAGAAAGCTGGTTTCCTCTCTTTTATCGATCTGTTTCTCTTTTTTTTTTTTTTTTTTTTATTTCAATCTATGTACTGAAGCACGATCGTGAAATCCTTTACGAGTGAAACGATCTTGCACCGTCTCGTGCACTTGCATGGCACAGTCTCTTGTGCATCGGACGTATTTTGTGTATAAATTTTTTTTACGCATACACACACATATATATATATATATATATACATTATATATTTAATTCTATATATATATATATATATATATATATATATGTATATCGGATGAATGTATCTTGTTTGTCATTGTTTTTACTATTCTGAATATTGTACATGATATCTCTCGATATTAGGAGATACTGGTCATTAGATCTTGCATCATTTAAATTATTTAGATCACTGTTTAGTGTTAGATATAGAGCGTCAGGAAATTGCCAGTATTTTCTTGGGAATGTATGAAGAATACTCTATAAGATCGTGCAGTCGAATGGAACATTCATTTTGCAGATCTTGTGAATCGAGTTTGACTTTTAACAAAAATAGACTATATTTTTTTTTTTTTACCATATATCGTCGATGTGATGGTTGTCTGTCAGAGTACTCAGTCGCAATATAAATTGACACGCTAATATAAGTACAGTAAATACAACATGATATTAGTAATTTTGTTCATTAATGTACACGATTGAATTAATATATTTTACTTTTATTCACTTCATTTTCGCAATTGAAGACATTTTCAAATGTTGGAATCAATCAGAGTTGAGGGTCTAAAAGTTAAACGTCTCTCGCAAGATCTGCAGTTAAGAGTTAATTAAACAAACGACGATCTGTACTATCTTATCTCTGTCTATGAAAAAGAGAATTAGGTTAGCTACGCTGCAGAAACTATGCACCATGCTCATATTGTTTCTGCACCCCTAAATGTTACCTCCTGCGATCGCCTACTCGACCGTAACGTGACCTCACCAAATCCTTTCTCACATGATTTCGTGGCATTATATTTGAAGATTACAAGGGTAGAACACGACGAATACATTTCTACCGATTTTCTAATTTCGACGTTACTTTACAATTGAACGGAAGAATTTTAACCCTAAGTTATAACGTCACGTTGATATACAGTATTTCAAGCAACATTTAACTACAAGACGAGCAACTCGTAATTTCTCGTCGAAATTTGATGATTTCCTCTCCAAAATCTTGCGTCATAAGCACGTTCATTTCGCTGAGACGAGTTTCGAGCTTCACAGTTTCAAAACTAGATGGTCTCGGTATTAACATGCGAAGACAAATCGATCGACGATTGAATTCGCATTCTTCCTCGCCGATCTTCGTTTCCAAAAAAAAAAAAAAAAAGAAGAGAAAAGAAAAGAAACAGGCTCCATATTTTCTCTTCGTGCATCCAGTATATTTATATTTACCGCTCGTCACGTCCGTTCGCAAAATGAAAGAAAAAAGAAAAAAGAAAAGACGAAAAAAAAAAACACTCTCGCGAAATAAAAAGTTTCCCATTCGAAACGGAAGCGCGAAAGCAACGAAATTCGGAACGCCGTTCTTTTTTTTTTTTTTTTTTTTTCACCGAACCGACGACGAAATTTCCATCTCGAAACGAGTAACGTCGGGCGATTTGAAAAGTTTCGGACATGTCACGCGCGGTGACAAGAGACGAACAGTGGGCGAGTGAGAGAGAGAGAGAGAAAGAGAGAGAGAAATGAAGAGAAAAGAGGGTAAATGCTTCGAAAAGCTTCGCGAAGAGGTCAGTGTCACGCGAGGCCTGTCATTCACCACTCCTGAAATACAATTAAATGCAAGTTTACGTTGATGGTCGGTCTGTCCTGTCTGAATGTCTCTCGATGCCTGTGCCACACTAATCGACCGTCGGTGGTATTGAATCGCTGCTCGATGCTGTCCTGCCTGACACCCTATATGTCCTCCATGGATGTTTTCGATGTCTTCCCTCCTGCATCGTCTTTATGCACTGCCGTCTTCACGCACGACCTTTGTTCCAGCAGTTTCAAAGGGTGAGTTTCACGTTTTTACTCGCTTCTCGTTATCGTAAATCATCATCCACTCGTTTCCTCGCTTGTCGCAACACTGCCGGGGAACGTTCAGAACGGAAATCCAATTTTCGGAACGAAACTTTCGCGGAATTGTTGAACGAAAATTGGACAAGTCTGTCGTTTCTAATTGCAAGACGACGATTGAAGTTAATTTGATTTGAAGACAAGTCTTGGAGCTTTAGACTTGCCATTTTCGGAATTTTCGACAAGTTTCTTCTCCTCTGGTTGCAAGACGACGAAGTTGGCTGGAAGTTTGATTTGGAACCTTAGACTTGGGATTTTAGAATGTTGAAATTTCCGACAATCTTCCTCTTCCCAATTGCAAGGTTCGTTTGACGCGGAGACAACAGGCAAGTTTTTGAATATTACTTTCGAGTTGGGGATTTGGTGGACAAAATTTGGACTCGGGAAGAAATTATTTACAATTTCTAGAATTTATTCGTAAACTTAGGAGGAGAAGAATTGAATTGAAAATCAAAGTGGAAAGAAAAAAGTGATCAATTTATGTTTACTTTGCTTTTCAAATTCTAAATCTAGATACGTGAGAGGACAGAACCCTATGCAATGAAATGGTAATTTAATGAAAATGAGAGACTTTAGATTGAAAGTCAGAAATTTGAAGGTTGCCGATTTAAAATCATTCCATTCGATAGGGAAAAAATTCTTGCAATTAGGAATTCCTCATTTTATCCCGCGTTTCTCAAAATCTCCATCATTCAATTCCGAACGTTCCCACGCTCGTTGCCCGCCAGATAATGGACGAAACATACTTCCACGATACTATACGAAATATCTATTTAGCTTCGTCTGACGATATACAGAGAGAGAAAAATTGGTTCGTGCCCTCGCGAGAGATTGATATTCCGCAACGTGCATACATTTCCAGCGCGATCGCGAGTCACACGCGAAGAAAGTTGGATGAACAGATACGCCTCGGGGATTTATTAACTGATCTCGAGCGGAGTTTTAATCATCTGCATCGCGGAGTGAACCATTCTCGTTGGTTAATTCGGTTTCTGGCTCGGTGTCGTTCGCGAGTCAGCGACGAGCTTCCGAAATTGAAGTCGCCCCGATACGAAACACACGGAGGCGAGCAAAGTTACGAAAACGTTGAACTTTCCATCTCGCGTCGGATTGAATCGGGTATTTTCTAGGTATTCGCGCGGCAAGCCAGTAAATTTGTTCCCTTGCGTAACACTATGATTTTCGATGAATTCGCAGGAATTTGATTGCACGAGTTGTCTTACGACGTAGACGTGGGAAGAATAATTGTTTACAACTAGAAAGAAGAAGATCGTAAAGTAACCTCATCGAGATGCAAGAATTTTCTTCGAATGGAAATTTTTACGAACGTGGAAATG
Organism: Tetragonisca angustula; assembly: GCA_036937485.2. Lineage (NCBI taxonomy): Eukaryota > Metazoa > Arthropoda > Insecta > Hymenoptera > Apidae > Tetragonisca > Tetragonisca angustula. The sequence continues at coordinate 283,871 of JAWNGG020000082.1, read as the reverse complement.
TGAATGCGCGGCTAGAACGCGGATGAAATATTTGGAACAAATGTTTACTCTCGTTGCAGTTCTTCCGAGAAAATCTTTCGTAAAATGTGCTCCAAGAAAATTACGAAATAAGCAGAGATATTCGATTCATTTGAAATGCGGGAATTTCTCAAAGAAAATGTTTTTTTCTTTTTAATGAGATGATGATCTTTTGACGTAAATAAAGATCAAATATTTATTCTTTTCTGGAAGAATTTTCTGACAGAATCGTACGTGAAATGTATATTTAAAACAAACTGTTTCCTCCGAATGTAAGAATTTCGTGTCAACAGATGTTTAATTTCTTTAAAATACAAGAACTTTTGCATCGAAAGGAAACATTGTCTACCAACATGAATATTTTTGAAAAACTTTACGTGAGTTTCTCTAAAATACAGGGATTTTCTGTAAAAACATTTTTTCACGCAAACGTATTGAGAGAAATCTTTTTTGCGACGTGCAAAATTGCCGCAAAACGTGGTGAAATTAAAGAAAAAAAAAAAAAAGAAACGTCATCGGAAACGTTTAACGAAATTGTTACACTCTATTCTTTGAAATTTCATTGGCCAGAAAATGTCAAGCCTAGCTCTCATTTAAACTTCGAAAGTTCTGTGCTTATCGCAGGCATAAGCATTTCTTTCCACATTCATAATTTCTATGCTCATTCGTCATTCTAGTTGCAGTGAAAGCATAAATGTTATTAAAAGAACCCTACACTGTAAATCCAAATAGAGATCGAAAATATGAAAATTATGCAAATCTCCAAATTTTAGTTTTAGACGTATCGAGACATTTATTTCCACGTGACTTTTTCAACACGATTGATTATATTTATTTCGAGAATTTCTTTTCCCTTTTTTCTTAGCTATATATAATACTGTTAGTTTATTTTCACTCGATGTATTTGGAATTTTATATATCTATTCTGTACAATGTTGAACACGTACAGATTCATTCGTTCAAATCTGAAAAGATGGACGATAGTTGAATATAACGATGCAACATTTATCTGCAATTTATTATTATTGATAATTCGAAGTGAAACTTTTTAAAATTAAAATCTACAAACTTTTTTATTTGTCTGTATATTTTATGAAACGAATGTGACAAAAGATAGCAGAGTGATGAAAAATTGTGCATGTGAAATCTTGTCTGAGAATAAATGTCGACTGAAATAATTTAATACCTAAGAAAAACAAATGAGTTGTTTTTTTTTCTTTTAGGAATCTTGGGAATGAACTTTCAGAAATATCTCAGCACTCTCAACGATTGTTCTTACTTTATTCAAACATTGTACGCAACGTATTCGCACATGCTTGTCACCCTGTACACGTGAACAGTACAACATGTCACCGTTTGTCACTGCATCGGTATAATGAACGCAACGCATTTTGCATCCGAGATCTACGACTCGTACAAATAAATACATTCCCTCTGTTCCAGCCTTTTCGCATAATTTCCACCAAGAATAGTTCAACTATTGTCGAAAGAAATATGAAATATTCTCGTTCACGATTGATTAGCTGTCATTCAACACAATTGTATTGTCAAAATATTAAATTGCGTTGTTAAACATTTTATATTTCTCACGATATATATTACATAAGTCCTTGGATCGCAAGTATCGAGGAGCAAGCATTATTCATTTCAACGTGACAGAAAGATTTCGAGCGCAAACGATATAAAATGTTCTTTCATGCATTCGAAAGCTCACACCTGCTTACAGAATCAGATGCAATGCACACTGGCGTGTGAATTATACAACAATTTAATCGAATATCGATATTCGTTGTAGGATCGTTAAGGGATTCCCACCTGTTTCACCCTTCATTGGGGTATCGCCAACGTTATGCTATCTGCTGAAAGAGAAGAAACCGCTCTGTTGTCTTCAGCTCGCGCAGGTGAATACTTACAAAATGAATACGAACGAGCTGTTATTGGCACTGTTGTTATTGCTTGAATTATAATTGGAAATGTTCTTGATTGCCAGGTGTGCCAACATTGTAGCTACAGAAATGCCAAAGAGTACAACTGGCAGAACAAGACTATCATTTTGGCAGCCGATTACGCCAGCAATGGGATCTATAATTTCATAATTCCCCTAAGGGCTCATTTTAGGTACTATAGAACAACAATTTGAATTCTTCTCAAATTTAAATAATCTACTTCGATGGTATTTTAATTTCAGTATCGCTGAAAGCTAAGTTTAGAAATAAACGTTGAATTTGTTGAAATGCGAGGGGAATACGGATAAAAATTTATTTGCAGAATGAATAGAGTAGAAAAACAAAAGTTTGTCGGAATGTAGAAATGTTATTAAACGTTCACGTTAGTGTGGGAATTCTTTTTTTTAGAAATGAATTTTCCTTCCTTTGTATTATTTTCATCGTGGAAGTGACAAGTCGAGTCGAACAGTGAGAAGTTAAGATAATAATCGACGGCCTCTGTTAGGTCAAAAACTTCGTTGAATCCCATCATTCTTCTGTTGGAACGGACGCCGGAGATTGCGTTCCTCGACGCGGTATCTTACTTTCCTTTGGTGTACTGGATGCGAGGAACCATCGATTGTTTGGACGATCTCCTCCGCGCCGGTATCACTCTGGCGGAAAATGTCGTGGTCGTAAATAAGGAACTTAGCAATTCCGCGGAGGAGGACACGCTGGCTGACTGCAACACTATTGTCGCCGTTCAGACAATGTTCAAGTGAGTGTTCGCGCAGTGAATTAGAAATAAAATGATAGATGTTGAATTTTAATAAATGTATACATATATACTAATTATAATATATTTATAAATACATATTATTTTAATAAATATATATATTATATATAAATTATATAATATAATATTATATATATATATATATGTTAATTAATAAACTAGTAACTAGCATACCACAGCATCTTGAAGAAATGATATTCGTAAAAATAGAAATATTGGAATGTGTAGGGAAGCAATTTTGTCGAAATTGATACTTTATTTTCGTCTTGATCACTCCGCTGCTGAATCCGCGTAACATTTTTATGAATTTGCAGGTTCTTTCCTAGCATAAAAAGCATAACGGAGCTCTCACAATCGAGCAATATGCGCTTCATGCAATTCAGGGCACACGACAAGTACGCTCTTCATCTCAGCAAAATGGAAAAGGTACTTCTTTCCTCTTGCTTTCATAAAGTTCGGCGAAATAAATAATTGATATTGCATGGATCATTCGATAACGATTAATCCACTAATTATGAAATCAAATTCTTTATGTCGTATGAAAAGAGAAATAATTGAAATACAATCAGATAAAGCAGAATCACGTAACAATGTGAAAATTTGTATTTAAGTTTCGTCAATACTGAAGGAATTGGTTAAGTTAACTAAATTTCCAATAATTGATAAAATCGCTTATCCTTAGACCATTAGTCTGGCACAACATGACTTGCCGAGTTCATAAGCGCGTATACTTGACCTTTACTTTGTTATCTTATGGTACGTATAAAGAAAATGTTATCGCGCTAACACACGTGTCCTCTTTTGCTAGAAAAGCAATTAATTTTGAAAAAATAACAGCACTTGGAGGAAACGACGATAATGCCGCGCGACTTAATACGTTTGCAGCAGTTAAAATAATTATTACAAAATAACCGAACAATTTCGCCTGAACATTTCAGCCTTTGATACGAGGAAAGATAACATTATGAGCCAAAAGATAACAATTTTCTATTCACTTGAAAGAAATTCACTTGCAGGATGGTTAAATGAATTTTTGCAACAGTTGTTTGTAGCAAATTTCTAAAATAATGTTCGACTTTGAAATTAATTCCCCAACGAAATCTTTAATTTGTAATTTGGAAAATTTGGTGTTTCGATCGTTTCAACAGAGAGAAAAGGAGAGGGGCTCGCACATATCTTACATGTTTCGATTGCCTTTCGCGGCTGGCAGTGTCTTCAGTGCCTCCATGCTTGACACGCTTCTCTATCAAGCGTTCGTGAAAGACTACATGATTACGTTCGTGAGACTGCTGCTGGGTGTGGACCAAGCGCCAGGATCTGGATTTTTAACATCGGTAAAAAAAATTCGAAAACATCTTTCCAAAATGTCTTTCCGTGCGGTTGATGACAAAAATATTTGCACACGTTTGAAATTCACAATGTAAAGACGAAATAAAATGAAAATTTTATTCACTATTTAGTTGTAGCTTAATCATCGGAGAACAATGTATTCGTGTATACTGTTCACTTTCAATAATTCAACAAGTTGAATTATTCGAAAAATTTCGACAAATAAACAACAAACGATTGCTCAACCTTTCACCATTGATCGATAGTTGCATCGATCGAGCCGAGGCAATTACCTCACGCGCATTTCGCGATAATTCCGCTTCTAATTAACTTTAATCGCCCCTATAATTAGTTGCATGTTCCAAGTTCGTCTAATTACATCCCCACCTCTAATTACCGGATACATTTTAATTTCCCGCGAGAAGCAAACGAGAAAAAGAAAGCTCGGGCTTTGAAATTTAGCCTCGTCGTCCGCTTGAATTGCAGATGAGAATCACGAAGGACGACATGTGGATCAGAACGTACGGCAGATTGTATCAAAAACTGTGTTCCACTACCTGCGAAATTCCTATCGGTATTTACAGAACGCAGGACACCACCGTCTCGGACACGTCTCACGTGAGTAGAAAAGAAACAGAAAGAAACATAGAAGAAACTGTCACTCACTCTCGTTTAGCGAATACTCTGATCATATGAGTTGATTGGTTCGTGTACTATATACACACACACACATATATATATATATATATTTATATATATATTTATATATTTATATATATATATTCGTAAGGGCAGGAAACAACTTTTTTGAATGGCGGCTGTGAGTAGCGCATGGTTGTACTCCCGCTCTATCTTCTGCTCTGTATCTATCCCGGTGTCAGCTCGTGCGGCGTCTCTCTTAGAAACATTATGATCCCTTTCAATGAGAAACAAAGAAGCGTTAGGGCTCTTGCATCTTGTTTGAAACGATGCTCGTAGCACGTCCTTCGATCCTGATCGTGTTCGTTTCTTTGAGCCTGCATCGTGTTAGAAATATTATATATACACGTATATACATTATTATTATTATTATTATTATTATTATTATTATTATTGTTAGTGTAAATCGAAATGCTTCTTCCGTTGGATTGATAAGAAAAAAAATTTTTTTTTGCGAGTACACGGTGATTCACGACATAGTATTTATTTAAAATGATGACTGGTGTCGAGTGAGGTTGCAATTTGCTACATTACTGTTAGATCTTAGTTATATAGTATAGTGTACAGACTAATATAATGTGATTGTTTAATGTAAGTTTATAGACGATATAGCAATTTGCAATATTTTCATGATTATGTTGTTGAAATATACATACTTGAGTTACGACGAGCACTTGAGAAGAGAAGAATAAACGTTACATGAGATATATATATATCATCCTACAACAATCAAATTAATCATCATTCTTCTTGAAGTTTTGACAATGAGATTTTTGGTACGAAAATTTTTAATTTATTTGCAAATTACGCTGCAGGTACAGGATGTTACGTAAAAAGTGTCGTAATCACGAAATAAGTAAAGTAACTTGAACTATTGGTTCTACACCTGAAATTAGCAACTTTGAAACATTGCAGAATCCGTAATTAATTTGATCAAAAGTCTACAGTTTGTAGTAATCTGATGCTACGAATCTAAATCAAAGTTACGTTCTCAATATCTAATCTTTAAATAACAAAATGTCGACTTTCACAACTTTGGATTAACTGTTGTTCAATATCTCTTGATTTCGCTACAAGTAGTGATGGGATCAAGTTTGGTATGTACTTCAAAATACCAATCAAATTCGGTGCTCAAGGTCCATTTCACACTTTCTTCGAAAATTATTAGTTTCGAGCCTCGGAATAATCAACTCTACAATCTCTACAAATTCCTACGATAGTTGAATAGAAACTCTTGCGAGTAATAATTGAATTATAAAGACGTTCGTAGAATTTCGAACCTATACTACTTAGAATTCTTCACTTTTTCTAAAAATAAAATTTTCAAACTTACGCTCGCTTCAAATTATTTATCACTTCAGATCTAGTTCTGTCTCTTGAAACACTTACGAAAAATTCAAATCCAATCGATTCAACTTCTCATTGGTGCTTGAGCCCATCGCTCGTTACGTGCATCCTGTGCAATACTTTCTACGGAGGAAGCTCAAATAGAAAAAAAAAATATACATATTGAGAGCTCAAAAACCAATCACTACAAATTATTCTCCGTTAAGAGCAATTTGCACTATGCGAACATCCTTTCATCCTTAAAATCTCCGTCACATAATCATTACAAACTATTTTCATTGTCTCACGAAAGAATGTTTGTACGATGCAAATCACTTTTAGAAAATGACTCGAGGAATGCAAGTGCATCGAAGTCGGAGTCGCTGACGAAATTTGGGATGAAAATAGTTTTTAAAAAAATATTCGACCCATATTTTTCTTCTCGGCAATGGTCGATGAAAACTATCCTCAGATTTTCGGGGATGCGAAACATGTTTTATCAAATATCTCGGGAATTATTGAAGATACCGTTTTTGTGTAAATCGATGAAATTAGTATTTTTTAACGATGAATTTAATGACGTATACTATTTTTGCAAGAAAACCTTTTGTTTAAACGATATATTTTTAAAAACCGTATTTTTTATAAGTTTCTCCAAGTAAATGTTCCTGAATATTTGTTTACGAGTACTATATATTCAAACACAGATTACGGATGAAATGGAATCTTCATTTTTTTCATTACAGAAAAACTCATTGTTTCCAAGTCTTTCTCGCTGGTGTACACGTGCAAGGCAGAGTGTATACTGAAATTGTTCTCCATTCGTAAATAATTTAAAACTATTTCAGTTTATAATTTTATAATATTTAGTTTCATAATATTATAATTTAAAATAATTTAAATTTAATTTAATTTAATTCATTTACAATGTCAGAAGAGGCAAACGACCAATTAAGACCGCGTGTACAACAGACGGTATTCAAAGCCCCTAGCATCCTTATTGAAGCATCCTGGATGTCTGAAAAATTAAATAAAGACCTTTCAAGAACATAGACATGTATCAGTCCTCTAATTTGAGGATACGGAGCGGGTACAAGAAGAATTTGTCAGCGCTGACTGGCTTTTGAGCTCTTCGTATGAATACACGCGATGGTAGAAACGCAGTAGCTCGTGTACTCATCACGTACATGATGTACATACTGTACATAAAGTAATTGTGCCAAAAGAAAAAAAAAAAAAAAAAAGAAAAACGATACGAAATGGCAAAGACCACCACGGTCGAGCAGCGGCGTGTGCTTGCGAAATCGTCGACAGCAACGGTGGGCCATCATTAGTACCTAAGGGTAGAATTGCTTATCGTTTTGGCAGGGCGATTCAGACGCAGAGAGCGACGCCGGCGTCGGCGTGACGTACAAGGTGCGTCATTCGGCGGCAGCTTCGTGCCTTGCGAATTGCGCGACCCGCGACAAGGGTGCCTCAGCCGTGAGTACAGAGTCGACGTTGCCTGGTCGCCGTATTATTACTCTCTCGATCGACTTCTTCTTCTTCTTCTTCTTCTTCTTCTTCTTCTTCTTCTATATGTTTTATATTGTTCACGCCACACATACTTTCACACTTTGTATGATGCTCGTGCGCCGCATCTCTCTCTGTCTCTATCTCTCTTTCTTTTTCTCTATCTATCTATATATATATATATATATATATATATATCTATCTATATATATATATATATATATATATATATACATATATTCTCTCTGTTTGTATTTACTCTTTCCCGTTCACATAATACCACTAATACTTTTCTCTCTTTGTCGTTTCCTTGGTTCTCCTTTTGCCTGACGTCCGGACAAATGAAAGAAAAGAGAAAGAAAGAACGCATGTTGCAGAACGCATGCAACGAACGCTGGTCTCTGTGGCTTTCGGCCTGTGAACGTTCGAGAACCTCTGTGCTCGTCCTCACCGCCTACAATTTTCGTACTCTCGATCGATCGTCGAGAGGCACTCACACTTGCGTTTTATTTTTTTTCAATTGTTTTAACAATTCGATCGTTTGACGTTCGATAGACGATGATTGATGAACGTTGTTGCTGAAAGTTTGTCGGTTTATCTTCGATTCTTGGAAGATTCTCACACGTCTTTAAAATGCAGAAACATGTAAGATATTCCAAGTGCGATAATCTCTGTAATAGAAAAAAAAAAAAAAAAAAGAAAAGAGAATTCAACTGCTCATCTCCGCGATTGTGTACGTAAATAAAAATGCTTGCGTCGCCGGCAATTGATCAATCAACGATCTATCCAAAAAGAGCGCTGACTAAATTGTGTCATTCGTCCGTTTTCAAACGGACCAACCGCTCCCAACTCGCTTCGCGACTAAAAACCGCTGGTGTTTTTTTTTTTCTCTCTTTCTCGGAACAGTACTCGGTGAGCCTCGGCGACGAAGCACGAGACAACCACGCCCAACAGATCGAGAGGGCAGAGATCGCAAACCTGGTGCGCTCCCGGATGGAGTCGTTGAACCTGCCGGTGGCCGACTACGACGACGTCTCCGAGAAGCGTAACAGCCTCTCCTACGTGATCATCAATCCCAGCTGCGATCTGAAGCTCGAGGAGGGCGACATCGTGTACCTGGTCCGGCCCAGCCCGTTCTCCGCGCAGAAGACGTTCGAGCGGCACAACTCGAGGCGAAAGAGCAACATCAGCTTCTGCTCGGCCCAGCTGGTGTCGCAAATGAGCGCGGCGGTGGCCTCGGCCGGGCTGCCAGGAGCCGGCACAGGAAGTCGTCGAGGATCGGGCATCGGCCTGCCGAGAGCGCCACCTCTCAGCACCACCAAGTCGAACTCCCTGTCTCTGCCAGACAGTCCAACGGTGGCTGGCACTCTGCGCGGCCGTTCCAACTCTCTGAGAGTGGTCGACGACATTCTGCTGAGGCGCAGCAACTCGCTGAGGCAGGGGCTGACGACCAGCAGACGGAAGAGCAGCCTGGAGGACATTGGCCTTGGCGCGCTGTCCCACCCGTCCAACCACAACCCGATCAAGATTGCGTTGAACGGATCCATCGGTCTGGAAGTAACGCCGCCGGAGGAAGGCTCGCAAACTGGCGTGGCCACCAACACCGGCATCCTGGACGTCGGCCTGCCCTCCATGCCGGAATTGACCGCCTCTCTCGGAGGAGCGAGCATAGATCCGGGCCTTGGCGGATCCCTCGGCGGACTGTACGATCCACCGAATCTTCAGGGCCCACTTGGCTCGCAGTCGCCGCAGATCCAAGGCGGTACGCAGGATCCTCAGTACATACAGGGGACGATCGTATGATATAACCTTATGTGGGGACGCAGGCTCTCCGGCGTGATGCGAAACAAATGGCTGTAGCGTTCCCACATCACACGTCGAGATCATTAAGATCCATGGGTGTTGACATTCGCATCCCGATCGCCGACGATTTTGATGGGATTGAATGGTGGTGGACGATGATTGACGACGATTGTTCTGACTATTGTTGCGAGACGGCCGGAGAGCAAGGTGTTTCAGTGACAAACGAGGAGGGACGATGGATAACAACTGTGACGACCGAGGTTTCACGACTTATTTACGGTGAAGAACAGCTTAGACGAGTTGTTTTTCTTCTTTTTTTCTTTTTTTTTTTTTTTTTTCACTACGTTTTCGTCTACTTCTTACGGTAGTCTTGAGTTTAGCTTAGCGGCGATGGTACGGTTCGCAGGAACCGTCGGGGACCTAAACGCGGCGTCGTCGAGTCGCGACTGTGATAGCTAGCGCCAGTACGCTGAACCTTCGTTTTGTGTATCTGGCACGGGACTGGGCGTCGATTACGATGCGGGTCGTTTCGTAGGATTTAGATTGCCCCAAGTCGCAAAGTCGCAGCTAGTCGAATAAATTACCCGGTAGATTTGATCCGAAGCGACGAGTGATTGAATCGATCTCCGACTTTTGAATTTAGCAAACTTATTAATAAGAATCTCGCGCGATCTTGCACGTACCAAAATTAGCTGCAATTCAATTCCGCTATATTCGTTAGCTCGTTTTTGACATATTTGAAAGATATCTCTAGTTTAAAAAAGTTTTATTATAAGTTAAAACACATTAAGACAATCTACACGCGATTTCTTATATTCGAGCATCTTGAAAGTGATTTTCGTTTAATAAAACGAGAGCAAAATTGAAGTATAAATATTCAAAGATTGCATTAGGCTCAAAGGATCTAGAGAAATTCACAAGCGAATAATGTTAAATATTTCGTTGAAAACGGCGCCCAGTTCGACCGACGTATAGTTGTTTCACGAAGCCACGATACTGTTTCAATACTAATCCTTCATTTGATAGATAGCGCCGATCACACGGATATCGAAATCAAATCACTATTTGTTTGCGAGTTTCATTTCGGTAATGCCCGTTAATGTTAACGCCATTTATTAATATTGATATTATAAGTTGACATTGACGCGGCGCGCGTAGCGATCTATGTTCTTAAAACGTTTTGCTCTCTAGTCGACTCTGGCGTCTCGACATCTCCGTGTCGGATCCGATCGAAATACTCAGCGATCCAAAACGACCACGAGCATCCTAGATCAGTGAGAAACTCGCGATATCGCGTTATCGCCAGAGATCCAGCGACGCAGTTTTAATCAATCCGAGAAATTATTATAGAGCAGCGATGAAAGTGAAACTTGCGACGATGGACAAGAATTGACAAGAATAATCTCGCGATACCTCTGAGCATTTAATTAAACGTCGTTCAATGTTTCTCAAGGTTCCTAGTTCCTCTTCACTCGCAAAGAATATATCGTCGACGAATAATCAACAGCTAGAATTTTACATTGACGTAAAGTTACACGTTGACTGTAAAATTTATCGAAACGCAAAAAGATATTGAGAGACTCTCTGCACTACTTGGTTATTTTTAGGTATTGTACCAACCGTTCTCAGAAATCAGAACAACTTTGATTCCTGCAAGTGTCAATACGTTGACGATTGCAGTAATTATGAATATCTAATCAGTTAAACTTTACCTCACATTTACCTCAAGAAAGATTTATATTACGAATTTATAACTATCTTGTATATCCTGAATTTGCTGCTGACTATCATTTTTGTCGAATGAAGACGGATAATGCGCGTGCGAATCGACACAGCTCATACAATCATATTTGTTCAACGACACGTGTGCAAAATAAATTCTTGTCCGTCGTCGCACGGGATAGTTGACAAAAGAAGAAAAAAAAAAAAAAAAGAAAAAAGAAAAAAAGAAAAAAAGTAGGTAAGAAATGAGAAACGTCTCCCTAATGCAAACCTACGATTCTTACGTAGAATCACGTTCGGACGGTGGTGAACGTGAGATAATTTTATACTAGAACCAATTTACGACAAGAGTATATATCTTATAAATAATAAACACATGACCATTTTAATCATATCACGCGAGGAACAGAGGAACACACCGATCGGTGGCGTGTACGTTATAAGATGAGCGAGATTTTAAATGATTATCAGAACGATCGTGCCGAAGTTTCGAGACCCTGTTTTCATCGGAGAATTAAAAATAAAGCTTCCTGTTCAGATTGGTCCGTTTCAGTTCAAAAACTTGCAGAGACTTGAGATCAAATTAACAAGAACGAATGTTAAGCGCACATTGGTAAAATGATATTAAATTGCCCGAATTCAGACGAAGATTCCAAATCGAATCATCAAATTGGTTGAAAAAGGTAACGATTTGTCTGAAATTTTAAATTGACCGATTCGAGTGTGACAATTCAAATTACAATTTATTGAAATTCGAGCGAAAGTATGAAAAGCTCGAGTAGAATTATAAATTGCTCAAACTCTTGTCGGAATTTCGTCGTGAAAACTGAAACAGTCTGAAACGAAGCTTAAACGAAATAAAATTCTCCCGTCTGGGTCTACAAACTTGGCGCGAGGTAATGTCTGCGAGATGATCGAGTAACAAGTAAAGACGATAATCGTTTAGCCGTGAATGTAGCTGCGACTCGATCGAACGAAGGTCATCCACCTTGATGCATACACGATCTTTACTTCTCTTCTTATGATTAGTTCGAAACGAGGCCGAAACCTTCCGGTTTATTCGACTATTTAAAATCAAACGAATTGTTTGTCCTTAGCGATGAAGGAAGAGGATCAGGAGAGAGCGAGGTTCCGACAATCCGTTTAATCAGTTAGGTGAATACGTAGGAACGTTGTTAGGAACGACTTGATTGTACCTATGTATTATATTTCTTGACTCGACGCTTCGAGCCGGTTGCAATCGTTTTTCTCGACCAATTTACACGTTTCTCCGACCAAATATGTCGTTTTATCGAGTACCTGCTTCGACGCTGCTTCCCTTCACCTCGTTCAATTTATCAGCGATCAGATTAGCTTCACTTTCGCGCCCGGTTCTGAAAGGCGAAAAGAAAAATTCAGGACACTTGGAAGAATTATCATCTGAATGATTAAATAAAATACGTTCGTAATAGTTTACAAAGGTATACGTTATTTAACAAAATTAATCCATTGAATTCATCGAATATGTCCAGAAATAAAGAATTGGATGCTAACTATATTGTGAATTGGATAATTCCAATAGTTGTTAACAAAGTTTTTTTTTTGTTTTTTTTGTTTAGAAAGTAACTAAATATTCCGTGATTAGGTAAAGCTCCTTCGGTTATTAAAAATATTCGAATTTCATACCTTTGTCGAAATGAATCCGCATACTTTATTATCCTTCGTTTCCCCCGTATTTTAAGTCTGTCGAATTAATTTGATGTACGAAACAATTTTTCAAAAAAGAAGAAAAAATGAAGCGAATCGATCGATCCCCGTCAACATCAATAATTTACACGTTCGTTATTCTATTTAGCCAGGAATGCAAATGCAATTTTCTTCGGAATGTTCTTCTTCTGGCCGATTTTCAGCCTCTTTAACTTTCTCTCCGTCAAGAAAACTCTCTGTCTTTCTCATCTTGATTAGCGTAACGAAAACCCGTCCCGTCTACGAACCACCGAACATCTTCGTCGACGCTGATGGCTCGTAGAGTTTTTGTACATACTTGAGACGCAGCGGTTGGCATTTCTCAAGGACGAATCGATGACTTTCTATAATCGTAAACTGAGCTGAGAGAGATGTTTGCGTTACCTTGCGATTGATGAACGCGATGCAAACGATTCTATGAACGTTCAGATGAATAAAAAAAACAGTCGAAGAGTACGTAGAAATTAATAAAGTGTGACTATAACGTGGAATGAATGAAAACGGATGCGCAAACTTTTAAAAGTTTGAGGACGTCGCATGGATATGCACGTAGCTTAAATCGTGGTTAATTAGTTGTATATTGGGACTTTTTCTTTAATCCTCTGTAATACTGCGAAACAGAAGCTGGATTTTCAGAGCTCTAATCGATATTACGAATTAATTAATAAAATCGAGAAATAACAATAGCATTCTCGGAAATTGAAACAAATTGTTACATTCTTTCTGTTTGGATTAGATTTCGACATAAATCTTTTAATTACGATAAATTCACCATGGCTCCAAAATTTTGCAAAACAAATATTCTCTGAATGTTTTTCAGAAGTTCTTGAACGTGTACACATATTACATAATGACGATTTTTTTTTTTTTTTTTTTTTTTTGTCTAAACTTTCGTTTCATCCAGACTTGCATTCACTTCTCTGTAAATCATTACGTTTTGAAGGAACGAAGTTTAGATTTGTTACAGAGGATTAAATAGAAACTAAACAGCCTTCGCGTTATCGAAACTACATACACAGACACGATCGAAACAAGACTAACAAAATTTCGGCAGAAATTTTCACGCGACAGAGGAGTTCACGTGAATCTTGTATTTTTTTCGATACTGAAAGAATTCTGCTACCAAGTCAACGATCGAAGAAAAAAAAGAAAGAATAATGAAAGCTTCAAAAAGAAAAAAAAAAAAAAGAAAGAAGCAAAGCGCGAAAGATACACTTAATAACAAAAGAAGAAGAGTAATCTTAAAATATACCAAAACCAAGGACATCGTTCCAGCAGTGTACATAGATCAATCGTCATAGGATCTCGAATCGGAAACCAACGTGACCTGAAAAAAGCGAATTGCGTTGTCGTTCAAAACCAAACAGCAATGTGAAAGTAAAACTGTTGTATCGAGTGTATGTGAGTATATCCTAGTCGCGTCTGACATAAGAAAACCGATTGCCCACGATTCCCTTGGCATTTGTATAAACATTAGCAACGACGTGAAAAAAGAGAATTAACGCGAAACGCTGGTCTGTGAAGAACTGTCGAGTGAAATTTTCTATTAACAAGCGATTAAAAAAAGAAAAAAAAATACAAAAAAAAAAGAAGACGAGAGAAGGATCAATTTGAAGGTAAAATAAATCGCTGACGCGAACGTAAAGTGAAAGGATAATGAAAGAGATATATTACTACGTCAAACGCAATGGAGATTAATATTATGGTAATATTAAGAAACCTCAGATGAGTAGGTAATAAAAAAAAAAAAAAAAATAAGTCGCGTCTTCATAGGAGAGAATGAAACAACCAATGAACAATTTCGATTTAACGACGCGCGATTTAAAAATCCTCGAATCGATGAAACCCCTTCGCGAGTTCCTTCACGAATTTCTAGACGATCGTAGGGATTCTGAAAGTTAAATGAAAATCTCACCAATGTGTGAACTGCCGAGCTCGCGACATCGAGACGACACGTTCCCTCGTTTCTTCGACACGCGCGTTTTTCAACACCTTGCCTCACGATTTTCATTTCATTGGTTAAGTTCACTGCAACTCGTTACGTCGCGCGGCGTGTAAAGCAATTTCTACTTGTCAATCCTCAACTGAAGGAACCGAGATCTGAAATTCGAAGCTGCAATTACAATTTGTTGGTTTTCTAACCGTTTCTTTCTCGCGAAAGCGTGATACGAGACAAGGGGTTGACGAACGATCCATCGGTTTTGCGCGTGTGTACACAGAGTGTAGTTGAAAGTAATTCATTCAGAAATTGATTTTCAAATCGACAACGCGTCAAGATCTTGTTGTGAGTTTTGTGAAACTCAGAGACGAACAATGTTCATTGGAGTCTGTCGTAGAACTACGCGTGGAATATATCACGCATCTAACGAACAATCTCAAGACTATTGCAATTTAAAAGATTCTTTTAACGAACGTATGTATGTGCGTTTCACGTCGAGGTTGGGCGAAGTCGTCATCGTCGAGATTCGTTGCAATCCTCCACGAAATCGATCGTTTCCATTTTTATTCCAGACCAGATTTCATTAATTATATTGTATCGTCATGTTCACCGTACACTTCTTTTTACGATCTTACCTTGCGATTGAAAAACAAAGTTAAGTTGAAAGAGTTATTCCGTAGAGGTTTGCAGTTTAATTTTACGCAAGTGGAAATATTTGTTGTAATTGTAAAATATTTTATCATATCAAATACTCGTCGGTTCAAACGTACTGACAAACTGAATGTTACGTAACATATCGTTTACCTTAAAATGTGATTACTTTAGATAATTTAGCATATTTTTTTATTGCAGTAAATGTTGAATTACTACTTAATATTCGATGAGAATTTTCTGTTCATGGTGACACAAACATTAAGAGAATAAGGCACACGAGGTCATTTTTTTACAATTCTTGTGAAACAATGTTGATTTCTTTCAAAAAGGTAACGAGAAAGATCTAGCGCTGATCTAATGCTGTTGACATTTGTATTTTTGGAGAACGTTGTAAGAATGAAAGGATTGAAGTTAACAGTTTTATTCGAACATTCACGGATATTTTATGAAAAATATGTTCATAAATGTCTCGTGAATATATAAATATCTATTCGAGAGTGTATTTAAATTGGTAGTCCCTTTTCACTTGAAAAAATTTTCGATTAATTGATTAATTAGCTTCTGTTTTGACTTGATTTTTTTGACTCGTTCGAGTCTATTTCAAAATCTACGTCACGAAACTGGTTTATTAACTCTCTGACCGCAAGCGACAGTAAAATCATATTCTGTTGACCTCGATGACCCTGATATTTTTCTTTCCTCCACCTATATTGATTCACTTTTACATTGTGATGATTAATCTGCTCGTGATAAACTTAAACGAGATGTACATTTCACCCGTGGTTTTTCACAGAAAAATATGAAAATTGTCCGCGGCTGGAGAGTTAATCAACACTGGAACTGTCGAAATGGTCAAAATGGCCAATTCTTAATTTTACAGATTTGAATTGCACAGAAACTTTATAGATATAAATAAAAGCTTTCGTTCTTTAATGTATTATAAACATTTCTCCTATTCCTTGTAATTTCTGTAATAAAAATTTTATATTTCAATCACCGTTAATTCCAGCGTTAAAAGTGCAAAACCCAAAGTGCATAAAATTATTGAATAATCGGGAAAAAATCGTATTCCACTAGATTCGATGTATCGAATATATAATCACGAGTAGAATATCGCGAAAGGACTTGTTCTCATTTTCAGAATTTCACGGGAAAAATTATTTTCTTTCGGAATTGAGATGGAAATGGGAGCATGAAACGAACGAATCTCGAGTCGTCGAGCTCGCGTCCGGGGTAATATGAATTTAAAAAATTAATCCTTGACCACGAAATGAACTACGAACGACTGTATGTAATGTAAAATAATAAGAGAGCAGAAAAACAGAGAGAAAGAATGTACCTATATCTATAAATATATACATATATATATACCACGTGACACATTGTCACGCGACGCGTGCATGTAAATTTATTATAAATAAATTATTATAAAGCAGCAACACCCCTTTTCTTCCGACAGATTCACTTTATTTCGTGAACGTACAATTCCATTGATTTCATCGCTTAAAGTAGCATAGATCGAGTGAAAACTTGTATTACAAATGTCTAGGTTTCGTCTTCATCTTCTTCTTCTTCCTTTTTTTGTTTTTGTTTTTTTTTTTCACCAGGAATGTGTGTATGTATATTTCGAAGTTGTCTGGTAAGTGGCAATTTAATTAATTTTTATTGATTGATGTGAACATTAGAGTTTTCTGAATTATTTATTTCATTCGTTTGAAATAGGATGGAAATATAACAATGGTTCTTTTCAAATGACGAGGATCATTACCGATTCGACACTATGCTCTACCCGCGGTTGTATTGTCAGAAAAATTACAGGTATGTCTCGCTTCGTGATGTTTCTGAGGTAAAGAGCGAAGGAACGTTCAGTCACTGACAATTTCTTTCATTTTATTAATACTATTTATCCGTAAGAAATTACGCTATCGCATTACTATTCGGTAACCGGCTTTTAAAAATATATATATATATATACATAAAAACAAAAAAAAAAAACAAAAATAGTCTTTGTTTTCTCACTTATCGAAACAACAGTGAAAGCATTGAAAATACTTGTGTCAATGAACTAAAAACTATCGCCGTGGCAAATGATCGTTTCATTTCCCTTACGTCACAAAGAGATTTCTAAACGAAAACGTGTTTCACAAAATTGTATCTTCCCCCTGCACGACATGATTAAAATATCATTTTTTAAAACGAAAGAAAGAAAAGATTGATATCGACGTCACAATTTGTTTTCTTAGAAAAAAAAGAGAGAGAAAAAAAATAAAACAAAGCCGGTTCTAAATGGTCAAACGCGCACATACACGTCTCATGGTCGTCGTTGCCGAGGATTCTTTAACATCATGACGCCATGTTCCATATCGACGATTAATAAAACAGACGAGAGATGTTCTCGATTTCGCGTGGTACGTGGAATGTGAATCTCGTTTATTCTACGTGTATGCACATCTGGTGTTGGCTGGTGTATATACATATATATTAGGCGTATTGTCGCTATCCATGGTATTATAAATACATTCGCTTAAATACAATATCGACAGGTGTGGGTAAATCCGTCTAACGAACTCTAACTAGTGGCTCTTCACAGGCTTCAGCACGTTCTCCGTGAACTGGCCAACGATGTTACCCCTCGGATGGTAACACGCCACTACCACGCAGGTTCCGTCCCTTTTCGCCATCGCTATACCCATCTCGATGGTATTTTTCCAAACGATCTGCGTGAAATGACCTAGTCACGAAGGAATAAATAATTATTAACAATCATCATTTCCCTGGTATGTCCAATACATATCGATTGAAGGGAAACGTCAGAGGGATCGCCAGAAATTTTGCAGCTCGGTGAAAAGTAAATTTAAAATTGAAAGAAAAAAATTAGCTGTCTGATGGAATTTTTTAAATACGACAAAAAAAAATTTATCATCCTACAAAGGATACAGGGATTTATATCGTGTGATCTGACGCGAAGGTATTGAAAATACGATACGTTGTTTTGTCAGAAGAATTCTCTTGTAACGATACCGGATTAAAATTAAAGAACCGAACGGCTTCCATTGGTGAATATTTTTAATTTAACAGTCGGGAAACAAGGATTAATCAACGATTGATAATTGATTGAATTAGTTTCTGTTACGTTGCGCTACATACATGTGTTCAAGATCTTTGGCTCTGTGCCGTATTTGTGTTCTTTCCTCTCGGAGTACCATTTGGAAACAACTTCCCGTGCCGGTACGATCAACTTCGGATCCGAACATTGCATCGAGTAGATATTCTCCCCGTACGGAGACGTCGACTGAGGGATCAGCTTGTTCGTGTTCAGCAACGTGTTCGCCCACGCCTGAGTGGATAGTGGAAAAAATGTACAATCGAGCGTTACACTTGAACCCGACCGTGCACGGTCAATTGCAAACTAAGTCACGATCATGCGGAGTTCGAGACAAAAATTGCAATTACGTAAATTAAAAGTATCTGCCTAATTTTGCGAACGAGCTGCCAGTTTACGTAGAAAACATTTAAATTTACTTGTAAAACAGAACTTGGAGCGAAAGTTCGCTTGAATTGTTCTGCGACAAATGACGTCAAATATTACGTCGGTGGTTAGATGAGAGTTGAAAAATTTTAATCTGGGGGGAAAAGATGTTCAAAAATGGAAAAAATAATAGAGGCACACTCTCGATTGATAGAATATTTAGAAGTGGCCCTTTATGAGAAGAGAAGAGCGAAATTGTTATACTTTTATTCAAAAGTGTTTTAAATTTAGATCAGAGTGTGTACTTGTCCTACATCGAATAGATTGCAAACAATCTCAATTATACAAAAAAATTAGAAACTGTAAAAATTTTTAACCGAGCAAGGCAGACAAATTTTGTCGTTTTACAAAAATCACCGCTAAGAAGCTCTGAAAGATTCTATAATATAAAAAAAAAAAAAAAAAAAACAAAATCTAACAAATATCACCTTAGCTGCAGACGTCAATTCCGCGCTTAACCTCAGGTCAGGAACACGATGTCTCCTTCTGTATTCGTTGTGAACGAGCAGAGCCTCTTGTTGCCACGATTGTTCGTCTAACGGGTAATGTGCCTTAGAATCTAGGAAGGTGATCTTTTTGGTAGGGCTCGAGCCTCCTGGAGGTAGAACGTTCTCCGTGAAGCTACCCAAGAAATTCCCGGCAGGATTATAATTACAAACGACGTAAACCTCGCCGTTTCGATTCCTGGCCATTCCGACACCCAACTCTGTACTGTCTTTCCACACGACTTGGGTGAAGTGGCCAGTTTTTAGGGTGGTGGGCTCCTTTCCGTATTGATGTTGCGCTTCTTCGGCATACCTGTGAATCGAATTTAAATTAAAAAAAAATGAAATAAATTAAATGTGTTACGTGAAATAAATTAAATGTGAATAAATTAAAAATGTTACGAGTGTTATAAAAAATGTTACAAAGATGTTGCACAGTGAAAATATACGCTATTTGTTGGTCAGAAGAAGAAACGCGAGGCTGATCGATCAATTATAGAACGATAATTTTATAAGAAAAAGATTTTGAACGATTGTAAAATATTTTTGTGAACGTTAATTAATCAATCATAGATTTATTGTGATTTAAAAATTAGAAACTAGTACTCCTCATATCGATTGAAAAATAAACTGTGAATATCAGTTTATTCATTCACCTGTAGCATTTTTGAGATAATATAACGAAATCAATTGTGTAGTGAAATATAGTGCTCACGTCTATTTTAAACAACAAATCTTTATTAGGTGTTCCACTTTTGCGCTCAATGTCTCACAAAACTCCTTCCAGAGTGCAATCCCTCGTTTTCAAATAAAATAGAAGGTAAAAAATAGTTGCACCAAACCCACACAAATTCGATTAGCCAATCACAGTGGATTTATTGAATGTAAATTTTAGTTACCATTCGTTTACTGGCTCGTCTCCGCCTACGATAGTCTTCGGGTTGGAACTCCACATGCAATACAGATTTTCACCGTAATCTATGTTCGCCCTGTGCTCTAACCTGCCCCTAGCTGCCAGTATGTTGGCCCAGTCCTGACTTGTTTTACATAACTGAAAACGATGAAACGATAAGGTAAGTGTCGATTAATATTTTCACGCATCATCCGATTAACTTGAATTTTAACGCAGCGAATTTCTAAGAAAATAAAATACAAAATTTAAAATGCAAATTTTAAATTTTTGTATTACTTTGCAAAATACGAATTTACAAAATTTAATGCAAATTTTAAATTTTTGTATTACTTTGCAAAATACGAATTTACAAAATTCAATGCAAATTTTAAATTTTTGTATTACTTTGCAAAATACGAATTTACAAAATTTAATGCAAATTTTAAATTTTTGTATTATTTTGCAAAATACGAATTTACAAAATTTAATGCAAATTTTAAATTTTTGTATTACTTTGCAAAATACGAATTTACAAAATTTAATACAAATTTTTGTATTATTTTGTAAAATACAAATTTAGAAAATTTAATGCAATACAAATTTTTGTATTATTTTGTAAAATACAAATTTAGAAAATTTAATGCAAAATACAAAAATTAAAATAGAAAATTTGCACGAGTCCGATGGAAGACAAAATTGTTTCAAAATATTTTATTATCTCTATATATCCGAGGTTCATTGACATTACAAGAAGAAGATAACCTGTTTGTTAAGACGAAGAGGTGGTACGCCGTGTCTTACGCGGTACAAATTGTGCGTCTCGAGGCAAACGTTGATAAATTCCTTAGGAGGCCCCAATCTGCGCACAGATGGTTTACGTGTGTCAGTCTTTGATATCTATAACACACAGAGAGGATGCCGCGTGACATAAATTTAACAATAAGTAGGACGACAATCCGTGGAAACGCAAAAATGAAATCGAGAATTTATCAATTCGGATTTTTGTTCAATTTTAAAATTTAGTTTTGAAATGTAATCACGCTCATCATCGTCACTCAGCTCACAATGTTTTGATTAAAGAAAAAGAAAGTTATTAGGGAATTGTGAATGCAACTGTAATATTAATATATAAGATTAAATCGCGAAAGATTTATAATACATTGGTCTAGCATTTCCTCCATTTAATTCCGAGTTCACTGACCATACGGAAATTATTTATAACTGAAACTAAATTAATGTTCTTCTCGTAAAGCTTCTCGTCATCTCAAAGCAAACGCTCCTACGCTTTAATTTGCTCGAATAGCTATTGCAATTAAGGAAAAGCAACGAGGCTGCAGTTTTATTCTAGTCTATCTGGCACGTATATATACAGGGTGATTCACGTGACTTGCACAACCTGAAATAACTTTTTAAATTATGCGTCTAATGAAAAATTGTTTAATACAAAATTTGTATGGTTTTAAAGAAGGCAAAGTGTGATGTATCGATTTTCTGTGGATTCCATCTTTATTTCTCTTAATTGGACCATGTATCTTTTTCGTCATGAATAGGAAGTATGTTAAATTCCAAGTAAATAAAATTAAAAGTTACTTAAGTGAGATATTATTCAATAAAGTAACCAGCACGTTATATTGTTTAAGTATACAAAATCGATTAGTCACTCACTGCACAAAATACAACACGAAACAGAACTTTTATGACTGATAAATTATCTCTTTTTAATAGAATTTATTTTCTAACAGATTTAATATCTTGTATCTATTCATAAAAAAGAGAAGGAAAAAAATGCACACTTCAATTTCTTCGACTAAAAATACATACGATACACATCTCAATTTCTTCGAACTAAAGTTCAAAGATTCAGATTAAATTGAAAAAGAGACAACGATGAAATAACTGTTGCGTTCAGCGTATGTCTCTGGAACTGCCTGTCGAAAAATATTAAACAGAAAATAAAATAAAACAATCTAAATTAACAGAAAAAAAATGCAAATATTATATTTATGATAAATATTAATAAAAAATAAATATATATAACAAATATTATATAATGTTCTAAGCTAACTAAATAAGATAAACTTTACGTAAATTAGATCAATCTCGTAAACATCGTGACGAGTCATGCTTTTGTCACACGTGCACGCGTGCACGCGTCACGGTCAAAGCGAAATCACGCGATCGCGCGAGTGCGGCCAGCAATAAAGACGGGTAACGTCCCTAATAACCTAGTTGCAGACTATCGAATGGGTAGTGGACTGACTGGCAGAAATGATTTCCCATCGTGCTATCGTAACGCGATCATTTCCAGCACGACAGCCAGGAAGCAAGCTATCGTGAAATCGCCGCGTTCTTCTCTATCGCATCGGGAGGTTTCCGGTCGCGCGTTTTCTCCACGGTGCGACTTGTGACTGGTGCGAAGAGGACCTGGCGGTAACCGATTCACGAATACCTCTAAAATTGTGTCGATTGAGAACGAAGAAGATTTTATGCGGTTAACGGCATGGTTTTTGGCCAAATAAATTTATCGTACGATGGCCGGAAGAAGAGCCAACTTCAGGTGTACTATTCTTGACCGAGGTGGCAGTATCGACCGGCGTATTTTTAATTTCCGTGCAAATGTCAAGCAACGCTTCGTTGGCCGTTCGACGTCTGCCGTCGAGGAGACCGCGTGGTATATAAATAAAAGTGCAACGAGAGAGACGCTAAGGATTTTAATTCTGATCGATTTTCGAGAATTTGATAAATATTCGTCCGATGATGTTAGATGATGATGTTTTATTGAATAAATAATAAAATATATTATCGTTATTTTAACCTTTGTTGTTTTATTTTAGTATATATTTGGTACAATATGTTATTATAGTGTGTGTGTGTGTGTGTGTGTGTGTGTGTGTATATAGTAAAATAAAACAACAAAGGTTAAAATAATGATAATATATTTTATTATTTATTCTATTACACATCATTATCTAATATATAATATTCATACGTGTATAAACAATAAAATATTATTAATTTGTAAAAATGTCCGGAAACATAAATACAAGAGTCGATTTATGGTCATATGTATGTATAGTCGTCGGTCAAAAATAATTGTCGCACAGAACAGATTGATAACGAGTATTCATAAATACTTATAATTAAAAGAAAACGATTTGTTCAATGACAATTGCGCGACGATAAATTGCACACGTTTCGACAAATAATTTTATCAAAAAAAAAAAAAAAAAAAAAAAGGAAAGATTGAACGGGTATTAAGTTAAAATTTCGTTGCAATGAAGTTCGAACGAACCTGAACAGAGCTTCTCGCCTAATCGAGCACGCACCAAACGAGAAACCACATCGAGCAAGTAGCAAACGTGTCTCGCGAAAACTCTAATTTCCTATTAATACTCCGTTCTCTTCGATCGATGCGCCGGTCGTAGTCAACGAACAATCAGAGAATAAATAGAAGATCAAGCAGGTCAAGCAGAAAAGAAAAAGAAGAGAAACAAGACAACATCGATGGACATGGAGCGCAAAAGCGGGACGAGAAAAATCGGCAGAGCCGATTCTCGAGAAGACTCGCGAGGACGATTAGTCAGCTAGTTGCGAGAGTAACGAGTTTCCCCGAGGCGTTCACAGCCGTTCTCTAGACGCGTCTCTCGAAAAGGGAACGATCCTGAGTCATCGACAGATGCCAACGTACCCTGATGTCGCTCGCGAAGGTTGCTCGAACGCGTGACGATGATTTATTCCGCCGTTTAACCCTCGAAGCGGTAACCGGTTACGAAACACCTCCGTATTCATCAGCTCCGCCTCGCGTCGATTTCCGCGCGTTTTGTTTCGCTCTTGTCGTGCATATTGACAGCTTGATTCATATTGACGGGTATGTCGAAGTAATAATTAGAAGTTTAGGAGTTTAGTCTTAAGTATGATTAATGGATTAAAGGTGGATGCAAGATGTACTGATCTGGATGTTATTAACACTCAGCGGACGGACTTTTTTTTCACGTTAACTTCCTAAGACGAGCCACGCAGATTTACCTAAGGTATATTAGATACGAAAGCGAGTAAAAATTTTATTAAGAACGATGCTAATTTAGTAAACTGGCAACGATTTAAAATTAGCAAGCTCGCGAATTTGCGAGCGTTTTTTCTTTAATTTCCTCAAAAATAGAAAATTAACAAAATGGAAGTACAACAAAGCAATCGTTCTGCCGTAAAGTACGTTTCCTGTAAACCGACATCGCCAACTATATATGAACACCTTTAACATAAGAACATTTGTAAATTGTTATTTTATTTTGTTATTACTATGGAGATGTTATTACCATGTTTACTTATTTATAGAAAAGTATATATAGACCCTATTGTAGTCAGTTATTCGTTCTTTCCATAATCATCGATCAGAGAAAATAGTTATCAATTTGTGTTATAAACTCCATTGTTATTTAAATATTATTTATTATAATTTATTAAAAGTTATTAAAGCTAAAAAGTTCTTCTTATTTATTTGTAGTATGATAATATTATAATCATTATAATCACTACAAAATTGTGAATGCGTGGCCAATTTTCTTTTTTTTTAAATTATTCAGATACACGATGTTCTTTTCAAATCACGTCGGGGTCACCAATTTTGTAGAACAATAGACATTGAACGAAACTCAATAGAAAATTTCTAGGAGATACAAAACGATCTCGCGACTTTCTTTCTTTTTTTTAATTTATTAGTCTCAGGCCTAATACGTGCTACATAGTCTTACATGCTGTAAAACTTGCAAGACCCAAGAACGACACATACATAATAGATTACAAAAGACTTGATACAAAATAAATATAATATAAATAAATAAATCTAAATAAAATACAATATAATAAATATAATATAAATAAATAAATGCAAAATAAAACAATATAGACAAACAGTATACAAAATTAAAAAAAAAAAAGATAAAAGAAATAATAAAATTAAAAATGAAATTAGATTGATGTCGCGCGTTTTATTTTCTCTCGTAGATATCTCTTTTGACTCTCGTCTGATCGATTGGTGGAAAAAATATGCTTACCGGCGTGGAGGAATATCTTGCAGAGTCAGGGGAGGCCGACGATGACCTGGCGCTGCTGCAAGACATGCCATCGCTTCCTAAACTACCGTGAAAACTGCCGTGCAAGGAGTTCGACAGCGGACCTGGGGACGCCGGCGACGCTGTCAGAGGGGACTTCGATCTCACCGAGTCCGTCCTCGACCTGCAAAATCATTAGAATCGATTACACACGCTCGATGCCCGGCGACACACGACCCGTCCTCACGTTCGAGGCAGTGGCACTCAGCTCAGTTTTGGGCCAGCGGTGCGCCGATTCGGACAAGCAATATCTATGAAAAGTTTCTTCAAACTCTGAGGGAATAAAGAGGTTTCAAGCTGTCGGCGATTTAGCTTCGATTTGAACTCGAATCTCGGCGGGTGATTATTCGATTGGTCAAGCAGCAGTGATTGAGTCGTTTGTACTCAATAGGCGGCAGCGTACAGAGTGAAAAACTGTGCATTGAGAGAGGAATTGTTCGGAGAGGACATGTGCAGAGAACTATTCTTTTCGAAGTACGATTCGATCAGAGCGAAAAGTTGATCTTGTTCGAGCTTCAATGGAAGGCTGATGATTGACTGTGTGTACGTGTTTTACGGTAAAAACGACGATACAGTTAAATAAAAATGAAAATAAAGAATGATACAGTGGGTGATCGGTTGACAAACAGGTTCGAAAAATTTTATGTTCGGATACCTCACACCGCGACGCTGTGTGTAAGATTTGTAGAATTGTATTTTACTGCCATCTATGAACGATTAACAAACGTTCATTAATCGATTCCTCATTGTACTATAGAAATTGTACAGTGTGGTCCATGAATCGTTTGTCACAAAATTTGGACTGGTTTTTCACAAACGTTCCAACTATATTTTTACCATTGAAGATACTTTGTTAATAAAACAAAAATATAAATCGATTGTGACAAAATTTAAACTGGTTTTTCACAAACGTTCCAGCAATATTTTTACCATTCAAGATACTTTGTTAATAAAACAAAAATATGAATCGATTGTGACAAAATTTAAACTGGTTTTTCACAAACGTTCCAGCAATATTTTTACCATTCAAGATACTTTGTTAATAAAACAAAAATATGAATCGATTGTGACAAAATTTGAACTGGTTTTTCACAAACGTTCCAACAATATTTTTACCATTGAAAATACTTTGTTAATAAAACGAAAACGGAGACATTTTTAGAAAATTCTGAGAATGGGCTGTATTTAAGCGTTGAAGCAAAAAGAGAGAAGGAATATCGAAACTCAGTTTTCAAATGTTGATTCATGAATCATAAATTTCCCTAATTTTTATATCGTCCAATTTAGCGAACCCTCGAAGCGAAAAGCTGGTGGCAAACAGTTCTGCAAATCCGTAGACGAATAATTCCTCAAAATATTCTCCGAAAGCTTTTGCTAAGTCGCTGGAATCGTTAAAATGTTTAGTCTTCGATGCGTCCTGCTATTTCTTCGTTTAATCCACTTTCGTCTTTCGAATTATTCGAGCGTTGAACACACTCGCGCGTTTTTCTTCGGATGCTCATGCTCCCTAAAACATGTGCGCGACACGTCCTTTCACAATTCGTCGGAATATCGTCATTGATTCGCGTAGATTTGTCACATGTCCGACAAATTCTCGATCTCCATTCCGCCAGATGTTTGTTCAATTTTCTGTCTGATGGGCCGATTAAATTCGTCGAATTCATCGAAGCTGTACTTTCGAAAAGAATGGTTCTCTCTAATTCGAATGATGTAACATACTTACGATTAGTATGTAACATACGTAGTACGAAATGATGGTACTAAAATGAAGTATCTTAGATGTACATAGCTCTGTGCCTTTATCATTTTAATTTATTTTTTTCTTTTCTTTTTCTCTAACACATTCGCTGCCGTTGCAAACTTTCGCTCGTGACTTATTCACAAATACATATGTACGCAGACAATATTTCGACAATTGCAATATTTCGAAAACCAGTAGAATGATAAATTTCTGCGTAGAATTATGAGAACGACGACTGGAGTCAATCAAAAATCGTCAGATGATGTTTCCTTCAGAAACCTTTCAAAATGAATTGTAATGTTAATAAATTTCAAACGAGTGATCAAAAAGAATCTACAAATTTTAAAATCGTACCGTCAGAATATTGCTCGTATACTCCATCGAAAGCGCCGAATTTTCTATATAAATAATCCAGAAAATTCCGCCGAATTTACTGTCCCGAAGCATTCTCCCAATCGCCAAGACACTGTTTATTTACTCCGTCAAAACATTCCTTCGACACGGCCAGCGGAATCTTCGGCTTCAACAGCGTCTCGTGAAACGCGAATAAAACGAGCCAACGGCGGGGAACGTGTTAAATTAGCGTCCGTTTCACTTTAGCCTCGTTTCTCGCTCATCGGGACGCTGAATCAAACGAAATTAAACAAGTGTAAGCAGCGTTACAAGCCCGGAACTCGACGATTCGTTCGAGCCTCGTCGGCGGATTCGCAGACAGGAGGACTTTTGTGTCTCTCGCGCAGCGAGAAGCTGAAAGATCGAGGAAAGCAGTGCACGAAATTATCGAGATCTCTCTTTCTCTGTCATTCTCCCTCTCTCTCTCTCTCTCTCTCTCTCTCTCTCTCTCTCTCTTTGTCGAATTAGAAAAAGAATCGTTGCGACGCATGCAGAAACGCGAGTCGAAGCGAGTATCGAATAAAAAAGATCGTTGAAACGTGCTTCGTGAAATTGTACGAGTGCCTCTAATCTATTTCTAGTATATGGTTCCACAGTGAGCTGAATACTGTGACACGCTGGCAGGACAAAGGAGTGGACGTGCCTCTCTGAGATGATCTCTGCGATCGAGTATCGACGTGAAGATTGATTAATCTGTCTTTGTACACACAGTTGCTGGCGAAAGTATTCAAATACAACTGACGGGATCTTTTTATGAACATATCACGCGTCGTGATGGCAATTTAATTGCCTCTTGTCACGATTATGTTGAAACAAGTGTTTCGTCAAGTTTGAAACAGGTTTAAAAATATGTGTGGAAGTTCCAAGATGTTTAGTAGAGAAGAGTTACCACAAATGTATTTAAACAGAGTACAATTTGTTACATTTATAACTATCGACTGAAATGTGAAACTTGTTTCAGGGAAGTTAGAAATTAGGAAAATGCATGTGACGAGACAGAGAAATTTTCATTTGCACATTTTATGAAAGATTAGCCAAATTTCTTGTCAATCTACAAAGTTTCTTTGAAGAATTTTACATTGGTCATTTTGATAGTTTCAATGTCAACAAGTCTCAAATATTCATTAATATTCATCTTCAACATCTATTAAATGCTTAAATGATCATTTATACCACGTACAAATTTTTTATTAAATATATTTGCAGTAAATATCTTGCAATTGCTATTATACTATACATCTCTACTGTTATAAAATTTTAAAATATTCAATAAGTAGTAATAGAAGTTTTTCTATGGTATAGTTCTATGTACCTGTATGTCTCAATTGAAAATTCTATGTGTTTACTTATAGAATTCTTTATTAGAATACTTGACACTAGAACTACCGACCATCAAAACATAAAATTTCCATCAGAGATATTGAAGTGGAAAGAGAAAAATAAAAAATAAAAAAGAAAGTTTATAATAAAACAGAGTACAGAAGCTTTTGTTTATTTTACGAAAAGTCATTTAAATCTCCGAAAATACACTGTTTCGCATCCACAAAATTTCGATAGAAAAATTATGAATTGGTCATGACTATTTTGATATTTCTGGTGTTAAGTTGCCAAGTAATAATGTTAGAGAACCGACAAAAGTTACGAGTCGCAAAATACACATTTCTCAGTGTAACTCAAATTTATTTATTTAGAAGTGAACGTTTACGCACGCATAAAAATTGTTGCGCGCAAAATCCACGGTCAGCGCGGCGCCTCGTCCCACGTGATTCCAACGAATAGCATCGTCTGGAGCAAGATGAACGACCCAGCAGAAACAACCGAGCCGAAGGATTATCCCTGGTAATTGTATCTGACATGGAGCTGGTTTTGTTCGCCAATCGTTCCTCGCTGCAATAGATTTACGCGAGAGGCGAGCCTCGTCTGGACAATCGCTAAATTCTTAGCGACTTTCATTCAACGTTACATCGAGAGACTAAATGAAGACTTTGGACATTTTGTATTTTAAATATTCGACAAAATTTACGAAAGTCTGTTAGTGTAACGATGAGATGATATTAATGGACAATTTCACGATTTAATGGCAGGATAGTACTTTTCAAGTGCAACATCTGGATTTAATGATACGACGAGGCTGGGCAATATACTCCGTAGACAGGGCACATGTTCGTGAAAAAGTTTTTCTTACGTCGACGAGTATCGTGTGTCTCAGATGCTTCTGACTCTTTCTTGTTAGTCGTCAGTGAACGGCTATTCGATCGAGAGAGTGATTATTATGCTTATTTAATAATTATATGTTAATAGGAATTTCATTGGTGAAGTTTATGAATTATTCTGTCTTGACTGTCTTCGTCAATTATTTGTCAATGATCTGCAAAAGCCAAAACTCTTTTGTAACAGAACTTAACAGAAAATAATATTTAAATTGTAAATATTATTGGAAATTATAGAGAGAGGAAATATATTATTTATAATATATATATTAATATATGAATTATTGATAAATTATATTACCTCCCCTTATTATATATATTGCGAATATATATTTTTCATTTATTCAACTTTGCTGAGCTTTCAAAAAGCCTCTACAACAGCTCTGCAAGTTCCTCATCTCAAAATTCCTCACCTCAAGCCCATTCGAATACTTTCGCATCCCAAAGTAATCTTCACCCTTCGACAACCAATCGCAGCGTCGAGGACGACATCACCATGTCGACGCGTTGAACTCAATGAAATTAAACTGTGGCGAGGCGTTCGAACGCGTCGCGACAGTAAAATAACTCGTCCATTGAAAACGGCGATCGTAAACGTCGAAAGACTCGAGACGTCTCAGCGGCAACCACCGTTGATTCCCTTTGTCACGCGACTGCTCAGCGTATTCAGCATTCGGCGTCGTTCGTGAATGTCGAACGACGAAGAGAAGCCGAGAGAAAGCGTCTCGTGGGAGAGGAACGTCTCGCGGAACACGCGGCAGGAATTACGCGCGCGTTTCAGCTGATTCACGCGAGCGCGGCAACCGTAGGCCTTTTGCCTGTCCCTGTGCCTAAGCGTGCTGCAACGCTTTTACTTCCTTCTTCCTACGTGCCGCCTCGAACCACGGCCACGGTCGCCACCGTGGAGGAAAGGTTGCCACGTCCTTTCTCGCGTTACCGCGCTGCCGGGCCACACGACGTTCGCGATTTATTAACCCGTTCGCGAGCTTCCACCGGGAAACCGATCCGCACCACGGGCATTGTTTCTCGCGGAGACGTGAATTTGGAAAGTTGAACAAGCCAGAGAAATGGCCGTTACACTTGCTTCCAACATTTGACCGATCGCTCGTGATTGAAGAAAAAAAGCCGGCTGGCTTGTAAGCATCTTTGCAACTTTTAAATCGATGTCTCGCCACATCGTTCTGCCTTTTCTCTTGTCGCAGGAATTATTTAATAATATTTTCATTTGTTAATTTTCGTAACGTCAGTATTTATATAATAATGTTTATTTCACGTTCCAGAACTATTTTTAAGCAATTATTTATGAAACACCGAGTTAAATTTATTAAATATAATAAATTGTATGGAACATGATGATTTTCTTCAAGAAAGTGGGATTTCTAATATTTTTTTTAGGAAATGACATCGCTCGAGACAGTCACCTTTACGTGACAGAATGTTCTAATTTTTTCAGACGCATCATCTTTCTACATTATCTTTAGGGTTTTTTACTTTTACCGCTAATTATTAATTAATTACCACTGGTTATCAGTGATATTGTTTACAAATTATTGCAGGTAATTTAATAATATTTTTAATTTTCATAATATTAGTATTACATAATATTTATTTCACATTCTAGAACTATTTTTAAGCAATTATTTATGAAACACCGAGTTCAATTTATCAAATATAATAAATTGTATAGAATATGCTGATTTTCTTCAAGCAAGTGGATTTCTAATATTTTTT
Organism: Tetragonisca angustula; assembly: GCA_036937485.2. Taxonomy (NCBI): domain Eukaryota; kingdom Metazoa; phylum Arthropoda; class Insecta; order Hymenoptera; family Apidae; genus Tetragonisca; species Tetragonisca angustula. The sequence continues at coordinate 252,334 of JAWNGG020000082.1, read as the reverse complement.
TTAGGGAATGACATCGCTCGAGACAGTCACCTTTACGTGACAGAATGTTTTAATTTTTTCAGACGCATTATCTGCATTATCTTTAGGATCTTTTACTTTTACCACTAATTATTAATAACTAGTTATCAGTGATATTGTTAACAAACTATTGCAGGTAATTTAATATTTTTAATTTTCATAATATTAGTATTACATAATATTTATTTCACGTTCCAGAACTATTTTTAAGCAATTATTTATGGAACACCGAGTTAAATTTATCAAATATAATAAATTGCATAGAACATGATGATTTTCTTCAAGCAAGTAGATCTCTAATATTTTTTTAGGGAATGACATCGCCCGAAACCTTTTTCGTGACAGAGTATTCTAATTTTTTCAGACGCATTATCTACATTATCTTTAGGGTTTTTTATTTTTACCACTAATTATTAATAACTGGTTATCAATGATATTGTTTACAAATTATTGCAGGTAATTTAATATTTTGAATTTAAATAATATTAATATTACGTAATATTTATTTCACGTTCCAGAACTATTTTTAAGCAATTATTTATGAAACACCGAGTTAAATTTATCATAATAAATATAATAAATCGTATAGAACATGATGATTTTCTTCAAGTAAGTAAAATTTTTTTAGAGAATGATATCACCTTTACGTGATAGAATATTCTAATTTTTTCAGACGCATTGTCTACATTATCTTTAAGATTTTTTACTTTTTACCACTAATTATCAATAGCACGTTTACAAGTTTATGTTTTCTGAAATTTGACAGCCTCCTTAAATGATCAAATCTGCGCATTCTTTTTGTAAGTATCTGCTATACCAAGTAAATGAACGTTCATCTTGAAAATTGCAAAATCCAATCAATAGGCTGCCAATTGACAAGTGTTGGCAATAAAGAGCCAATTAATAAGTCGTTAAAGTGTTAATAATTCCCTGCTCCGAATGATTTCGTTCAAGGAACGTCCGATGATTTTCAGTTGATGTTGAAGATCTGTCTGTTTCATTCGGTGGAGGTTTTTGGAATTTTGAGACGGATGGGAGACGAGGAGAAAACGGAGCTGGAGTACTGAAGCTTCATGCGATTGAACCGTGATGATATCGGTTTCGATATGCCTTTCTATTTTACGTTCACCTGGCTGGTTTCAGCTTCTTCTGCGCGCGCGGTAACTCGTCGCGAGTTAATGTCGCTGCAAGATCCGTTTATACTCTGTAACTCGAGAACTTGAAAATATATTTGCAACGAGTAATTACATCCTACGTATCGGTCCTTACGGTCAACGATATTGGGAAAGAACGAAGGTTACTTAGTTTACCTAGCCTAATTTAAAACAGAATTTAATTCTTAAATCTCTCTCCAAAAAGAAATCTAATCTCCAAAGAAGAACTCTCCGCTGTCAAGATTAACGACTAACATTAACGCTAAATAAAATGCCACGAATCGCGATAATTTTGAACGTTGAATCAAAATAAAAAAAAAAAAAAAAACGACGAGACAAACTTTCTCTCGGCTTTGTATTCGTCTCACACTAAGTCATTGCTATTAAATACTAAGGCCATTCACCGACCCTCACGAAGCCCTGAAAAGCGCGCGACACAACAGCATACGCGAACCTTCTTCTTCTTTCTTCTCCTTTTTTTTTTCTTTTTCTTTTCGTCTTTCTCTTCCCTTATGCTAATACCATCGAATCGTCGAGCATTCTCGTTCGGCTTCGTTAGGATCGGCGTTTGGCTTGGCTGCAACTCTGCACACCATAGGTGAATACCTTTCGGGCGACAGCTGGTCGACAAAGCCGACCACCTTCTTTTTCGTTCCGTTAACGGTGAGCGAGGGCATACTACAAGGAGGGGCAACGATTTACGATATACACAAGAGGAATATACATCCACCTCCCCGACTTCTGCTTAGATTTAGCCTACGCCAATTCAAGATGTCCCGAGTGAAACTTTTTTCCTTTTTAATGTTTAATAACTGGCCTGCTCTTAGGCCAACCAGCAGATTTTGTACAATCTGCGTGTAATTTTGTATGTCGTGCGTGAAGGAACATCCAGTGATTGACAATTAGCAATGAACAATTAGGAAGGTCAAATGGTTTCGCTCTTTTATGTCTTCTGATTTCCCATTCGTTATTGATGAGAGAAGTACCGAGTGAAAACGCATCCGACCGCGAATCAATTTGCAGCTGAGGGTGGTCGCGCGAAATTACCATTCACGCGACGATCCGGCCAAGTTTTAAGAGTAGTTAAGGGAATTCAACGCGGTGAAAACGCTCCTTGCTTCGGCTGTCGATCGCCTGATTTGCAGGATTAATCGCTAACGCGAGTGGCTCTCTCGAAGTTCAGATCAAATGGATGGTCAGATGAATTTAATCATCGAGCCAAGTCCGCGAAGCTGATTTTGCGAACAGAAAGTGAGAGGCAATTAGATTTTCTTAATCAGGCGATTATCGGAATTTCTATTTAAATAAAACACTAGTTTTAAAATAACTGTCGACTTTCTTCGCGGCGTTATCTTTGCATTTTCTAGCAGAGTTCAACGTTTTTTCATCGTACGAAGAAGAAATGGAACATAAAGAAATTAGAAAAAAAAAAATCGAATAAATTGAACCCAAAAGCAGAAAAACGAGCAGCGATCACTCGAAAATTGAAATACAAAATGTATATATAATCGACGATATAAAAGATTGTTAAGTTCTGATGAAATTGAATTTATTATACCAGTAGTCGGGAAAAAATTGAGTGAGAGTCTTGTGTCCGAAGAAGAGGTAACAAAATTGGTGTACTAAAGCGGAGACACTATAAAAATATTTACTCGTACTTCCCCCTATCCTAAGCAAACGAACGTCAATCCCTTATCCGAGGCTCAGCGAGACAGTATTACGTATTTTAGGGTTTTCTCTCGGGGCATCTTGCACTAATATGTACACGTCGCCACTCACATACGCGAGGAATCATAAAAAAAAACAAAACTGATATAAATTTTAATCCATTTCAAATTTAAACTCATATGTCAAAATCAGTTTATTACGAATAATGCACTATTTTACTAAAAGTTTACAATTACATTCGATTTATTGAATGAGCTAAACGTCATAAAATTGTATAAATTATACCAAATTTACTATACGAGTGAAAATTAGTACAGAGGAATACACATGTACAAATATACTAATATTAATCAGTGAAATTAATTTCAATGAACTTTACCATTATTATCAAAAAACACGCGCTAGTAACAAAATTTATCGACTAACAAAAATTCTTGCGAAAGTGGTCCTCTGTTCATTTCGAGAAATATATAAATATTCTCATATTTTGTTCCTTCGGATACTCTAACCTTTGGACGAGCCATTTTTGATCCATGGATCGTAACTCTGAAGGAGACTGGAAAATATTTTCTAAAGAAAATGCCCAAAGTTACTTTACTTGGAAATTTTATTCCTTCCAATATCTTTGCATTCCCCGGTTAAACAAAAATAAATTCCTGCATTTCGTTGAAAAACTATCCCACCATCGCGAAGGCGAGTCGCGGCCCAAGAAATACGTACTAGAAAACGCTGTAAACGCTCTAAATTCAAAGAAAAAAATAAATAAATAAATAAATGCAAATTCAAACAAAAATAAATACACAAATTGCTTACACGTTCGACGAATCTTACCCAGAAACGATAGCGATACGTTCAACGCGGCATTTCTAAGAGCGGCGGACCGGTTTCGTTGTATCAACAATGTTCGCTGTTGCGTTGCAAACATACTCTTCGGAAAGAAACACCGCGCGTCGAACATACCACGTTCGTTCACGTTCCAGGAAGCAGTCCCGGGTTTCTCCCGGTCTTTCCCTTTCAGCCAGTGCAATTAAAGAGAGAATGACGCGTACCTGTTCGACTTTGGCGTGACGATGTCCCGTGTTTCGGACGTGTACTTCCTCTCGGCGCGGCCGCCGTTGAAAAGCTCGACGGTCTCCCTGGTAACCGTTTCAAGAAGAGGCTCACCGCCTCGTCTACCCTTGCTAAAGGTCCTTTGATCCGTTTTACGGACCATAACCACCCTCGACAGAGGCTGATTGAATTCATGGCCGTGCATCGTTGGCGGAATCATCGCTAACGATTGGGAGAGGGGCCCACCGACGCGCGGGGACCTGAAACAGATCATTCGAGATTCCATGGTGAAAAAGAGATTCGCAGCGCCAGTCTCTGAAATTAAAATACTTTTTAATGGCCGCGGTTTAAGATGACGATTCGGAACGTGTACTTTCGACGGATTTCTTTTTCTGTGAAAAGAATCGAGAAGGCACGCCACTGAGAAACTGTTGCTTTGAACGTTAAACATCGAACGATTTGCTAATATTTTTTTTGTTTTTATTTTCAATGTTTCCGACTTCAAAATTACTGAATTTAACTTGACAGACTTGCCATTTTTAAAACTGTCACAGAAAATAAAGTGTAGCACAAAATAAAATTAAATAGAAAATTTCAGTACTTTACCATAAGATCGTTTGTAACCCAAAGGACATTCCCATTTGAAGAACGATCGTGTTTGTGGTTTTCAAACGGAATTTAAATATTAACATTTAAATATTAAATAATTTTTTTTTTTAATTTTAAATACACTACTTTTTTATTTTTATTCTGTGAAAATCTTTAAAAACATCACAGAATAATGTGAGAAGTGAAACAAACAGGAATTTAGTTTGGATAAACGGCGGTGTAGTAAAAATTTTGTATTTACGTACGTGTTATATAGTAAATTTATATATTCATAAAAGAAGAGATGAAATCTTTGTTCAGTTGATAAAGTGATACTTTCACGTTCCAAAGTTAATAATTTTTATTCTGTTCTATTCGCGTCAGTGCATAATAGAATAAATATATTATTTGACACTTGAAGCCTCTTACTATACCGGATAATAAACCGAGATCCTAACTCGACTTTTTAGCACTACACTGTGAAAACAAATATACCCTGACCGGTAGCTTAGAGAATCGTGATTTAAAACGTTTAGAAAATTTAAATGAAGCCACGGTACGATGTTCAGACTTCAATGTTGAAGTGATGAATAATACGATATCTTTTTCTTACAAGTTTTCCAGTCCTACAAAAAAAACGTATACATATTTATGATTACTTAATGCTTACTCTACATTGCGTGACTTGTTAACGACCCGTGAATTATAGTTATCGTACTGAAATACATTTTAACCTTTCAAGTACTAACGTCCGATATATCGACAATCTCTCTCTTCTTGTTGTAGCTTGAGTCTTTATTTGATTTGATTAACTTTGAAAATATAGGAACTACAATAATTTATATGAAAACACGTAAAATTAAACTGGCGATTTAAATCCGTCCACTAGCGAAGGGCGATTTAAATACCCTGTCTTTGGAAGGTTAACACAAATCAAGTTGGATTATATTTATTCAGACAATAAACTTCTTTGAGAAAGTTACTATTTAGCAAAAAGAAAAATATTTTACAACACTTGGGAAACCACCGTATCTTTCTAAATATCTAATATATGAATATATTAAATATATAAGATAAATAAGTAAATAATAAATATATATATAATATATAAATAATAATAAATATATAAGAGTAATAGTATTGCTCCATGATGAAGTATCTAGGCGTCAATATAAATATAATAACGTTATATTGAGAATAACGATCGTTAAATGAAACGATGATACGTTTCAGAATCAAATAATAATTTCCTACATACTTGATCCTTGTACATTATTTTAAATCTCGGCCTGCATAATTACGTCTCACTGCATAAATTATTACGTTAAATTTCAATTTATATTGTCAAATTTTTATTTCTTTATCATTGGAGCCACGAAAGAAAATTCTAAAGATTCGCTCGATGTTATAATTTGTTATATTTATATATTTGTTCGATCCTCAGTGTGGTCAAGTAACATTTTACTTGTGTCATCTTATATATATACAGGATGTGAATAAAATGAGTAGCTACGACGAGAAGAAAAACATTATGAACATAGATTCGAAGCCTATTTTCTTTCCAAGATGCAAGAACTCTTTGTTTACATTAGAACTAGAAAGAGTAATCGCCATTCTTGTCGAAATGATTTATTACAACGTACATATACACTCAACTGGCTAAACCTGGTTTACTACCTGCGTTACTATGCTCCGATTCTTCTAATTCTACGCGTAATAGTCGTTTTAATATAAAATTTTAACATAAACGAAAAATATTTACTTCAATCTCAGTAAAAAAAATTGGAAGAGTGTTTGAAGTCTTGTGTCTTCTATGTCTTTCTCATTTATCAGACTATTACTGATTGACACAATATTATTTTTTCAGAATTAATGTAATCCCTAAATAATATCACTATACGCAGATGACTATTGCGTTAAGTTAAAATAAAAAATTCGAGACATTTAATTTTGTTCTCCAGTCGGAGATGAAGTTTGTATTTTACTTTCACTGCGATTGAAATTAACGATAAAGTTAAGTGAAATTGAAAGAAAATCGCAAAAGAAGGTAAATTAAAAATTCTGATCTTCAATGTCCAATGGACTAAGGACTTAACACACAAAATGATATTTCTCACGAGCAATGCCAGCAGTACAGCTTGGCAACGATTTTTACAATCGTGGGAGGATACGACATCGTGGTTTGAAACGGTGAAATTGCGAATCGCCGATTGGAAAGGGGCGACTGACATGTTCGGCTTCGATGCACTCGCCAGAAGGAAAAAAGTAACGCTCGTCAATCGTAAATCATTTCTATATCGCGATTGCTGTAGTGCCACACAGATGAAAGCGTTATTAGACTTTCTTCGTTGAGATAAGAACATAATCGAAACTGGATCATGACTTGAATGAAGTTCGCGCGAAGAACACTATTAATTTCAATTAATCGTTTGTTCTCGCAAGTCTGTACGATTCATAGAAAAAGTTACTTTCTGATATCTCAATTATTTTTGCAATTATTATTATAAGAAATAAATACATGGTGTGCTGGAAGAAAGAAAATTGAATAAATGACTGATATACAATGGAAAAAGATCCTATGGGAATTCAATGAATAGATGCAGTAACAGATGATTGTCACTAGTTTAATACAAAATGTTTAATAAAAACAATTATGAAAATCGTACACGCGAGCATCAATTGTCTTTTGCTCAACAGCCCACTGTACATAAAAGATTATATCAGGGCGAAAGTCAATTGGTTCAGATAGACGAACGTTGTAATTCACGAGTATTTTCCCTCAAGATCATTTTTTTCCCCGGGTTTCTAAATTCGTTGATATTTTCACAAGTAGGATTACATATTTTTCTTTACACGCCCGAGTTCTCTGTAATGTTTAGTCTTAAAGACACTGTGACGTAGGTATTTTTAATTTATACTCATGTAAAAAGTATGTAGCCTCACTTTATAGAAATGTTGATGAAGATGAGAATGAGGTTGAAAACAAAATCGAAATATAAAATATAAAATAGCATTTTGTAAAGAGCGATTCTACAAGTTTCAATAAGAAATTCTATATATATATATATATATATTTTTTAATGGCAATGTCGGGACTTTCACAGAGAAAAAGTGAAATGTATACAGTGATAAAATCACAGTAAAATAAAATCGATTTTAAAAATTAAACTGGTAAAGTAAAACATTATTTCATGACGTTTCTGAGTGGAGCACAGCACTTGTAGGCATTATACTGTTTCAAATGAAACTGTTATTTGTTGCTTGATCTTTTTACAAGTTGAGGCGTTTTTATCAAGAGCCAAGGATCACGGGCATGGAACGAATGGATAAAATAGCAAAGTGCATAAAGGCGGGTAGCAAAAAATGACGATTAAGTTACGTAAATCGGCGTTTCGCGATTCAACCTGCGATTTCATTGCAACAGAAAAACAATTGCAGTAAGTCAGCGTTTCTCAAACAGCGATACCAGAATCGTTTTGCTACGCTCTTATTTACTTCTTCATTCAATACCCAGTTTTTATGCTACGATACTTCATGACTGTACATTTATGGCGGAAGATTAACGTCATTTTTATCGCTGTTTATGATATATTTTTACGTTATAGTAGTATAAATTTCCATGTGTGTGTGTGTGTGTGTGTGTTTTTTTTATACGTTCAAACATATTAATTTACAAACGTACATGTACGTTTACAACATCCTAATGTCAGATTGATCTTCATTTAATGAGCCTCTACTCCTAAGCAAACAGAACACCCCAAACACACATTTCATTACGAAATGAACACAACATTACGTCCAATTTACTCGCCAATTTATTTCACCGAACCGCGACGAAACCTCTAACTCGTGCCACCAATATCAACATTCCTGCCGTATCTCCCCGGATCGCGAAGTATCAAAAAGAAACCAGCCTCGACAAAGAAACGAACGAAAGAAACTCACCGCAAACCTCAAACGTCAATCTCCTCCAGGCTCTCCTCTGCGAGACAGAAAAGAATCTCCTCTTTGAGCGAGAGATCCGGTCAAAGGTCGGCGATACTCGCGATAATCGAAGATCTTTTAAATGTCGTTCAACTGGAACACGACGGCACGCTGCGAGATTAATGGAAAATCTGTCACACGTCGGGAGGAAAAGCGCGACGACGATCAACGCGCGCGATCAGAGGAAGCGTCCTCGTTTCGAAGCGGCGCGTGAACGAGACTCCATGGCTCTCGGACCGCGACTCCGTGGATCCTTCGGTCGTGGCGCGGTTCTAGCCTCAACTCTCTCTCTCTCGATACAAACCGCACGACAGAACGAACAAAACTGGCACGAGTGGCGGTGCTACGAGAAAGAGAGACCGCGGAGAGGCCTCCGCGCCGCTCTCGGAGAGGAAAGGTGGCCAATTAGCCGTTACTCGGCGCACATGCCTTAACCAACTATCCGGCGCAGCTGCAGCGCCGCTGCTGCACGCTTCCACGGAATTGCATTCATAAACGCGCACCGATACCAGAATCCAGGCGTCCCGCCGACGTGCGTCGTCGTCGTCGTCGTTCTGGCCTCGCGTCTTCTTTTTCACTCGCTGCCAGTCCTCTGTTCTACGCTTTTGTTATTTCCCCATGTTGCTGGCCGATGAATATGTTTCATTGAATATGCATTGGTCTCGCGCGAGTTTTTCTCAAGTGCCGCTGCCTCCCGTGCGGATCTGCTCGGTGTGAGTTGTCAAGTGAGTTGTTTACCGGCTGTTGAATTTGTTTGAGTTTTACTCGCCGAATTTTCTTATTTTTTTTTTCATTTTTTTTATTTTTTTTTTTATTTTTTTTTTTTTTTTGGTTGAGAGATCATTTTAACTGTAGAGATGGATCTCTTTATTTTTAAACGAAGGATGTAAGAATAATAATATATTCAAGTTTGAAAATGTACAGAAGTTTTATGCTTAGATTTTATACGTGTCACGTTGAACTATTTTGAAATTTCATTGAGGTTGCAATGAAACTTTGAAACATAGAAGTTAAAAAATAATATATTTCCAAAACTCGACAACACAACCATGATAGTCGAGTTTCATATGCTAATAAAATTTGAAAACAGACATCCGGATATTTTCGTGAGCTTATACAAGTTTAACATAATTTTTATAATGGGATATAGCCCCACTTGTAATGGAATTTCATGTTTCAAATAAATCTGATTTACAAAAAATTTCCAGTCCATTTAGTGAAAAATAATCAATTTTAAAAAGGTTGAAAAATTATTCAAATTATTTCCCAACATGCAGGCGATGATTAGTTTGAAAGAAATTACACCGATATTTCTACTATTTTAATTAAACCCATATCTCATTATGTCAAATTACTATACTAGAAGACCAAAAAGGATACTCGAGTCATTTTTCACGTTTTAACTTGAAATCTTTGCGATCGTACTTCTCGTAAAGATTCAAATTATTTCGTATGTTCCGTGGTTAGAGCGTGAACGTTTTTGCGGTAAGTTTAATGAAGCATATAATTAGAAAACCGGACACGATTATGTTGTAATTTCTTGTAGTTCGAATCAGAAATAAAATGAGCAATTTTGAATTTTTCAAGTAATAATCGCTCGTACATTATCATTACAGAAAATTCTATTTAGAATATTATACGTTTATTGACAGGAAGCAACATTTCTGAGACCAATCATTTGAAATTTATTGCCGTAAGTCTAAAATAACGTACAAACTTCTTCGTACTATCACATGCCACGTGTATTAAATAAAAATTAGCAAAATACAACGACGCGATTGAAATCATCGCTTATAACGCGAAAATATTATCGAAGAAATAGAATACCGACTATTCGGTATTTTTATATTTTTATAAACGTAACCAAAGCGGATACAATCTAATTAAAACGAAATCTAGATTTCCTAGTTTCACCTATCAAATGTTACAACTCTACTTGTTCATATATTTTTACAAATTTCGTACAGATGCATAAAAATTCGCCAACCAACGCACAGTGACAACACAGTTCGGTTGAGATTTAACTCAAAAACCTCGAACCAGAACATTGTCGTAAACGGAACTCGGTACGAGTCACGCGTCGTTAAAAGTCCCCCGGATCGAAATGCGACACGACGAGCTCAGCAAAACCGGCGTTTTCATTTTTACGTATTCTCCGGTTTTTTTTTCAAAATTCTCTCTTCCACTCGTTCCAACTGCACCTCCTGTCGCCGCGCAATGCAAACTTTACGACTCCTTCCAACTTCAACGCGCGAATTCCTTCTCCCCCTTGCGTTATGCGTCCAGAAACGGTAAAAATTCTTCGCGGAGGCCAGGAAAATTCCAGCCCGATCGGTATCTCGAACTTCACGTTACAGGAATAAACGCACGGAGCACGGAGAGCTCAAGCCGAAAGCTTCCTCTAGCAATTTCTCCGTCTGCTCCTTCTCCACCGCGCGCGGCGACGAGAAAAAGAAATCTGGCCATCCGACAAGTAAAAGAGAAAACCAAAGAAAGAGAGAGAGAGAGAGAGAGAACGAGACAGTCGAGAGAAACAAAAAGCTGAAACGATTTTATCGAAACGCATCCTGCGCGCGCGGTTTCTTCCGCTTTCGCGACAAGGCGTAAGTACGGTGCGCGCCGCGGAAAACAGCGTAATAATTGGAGAACAGAAGATGTACGGCCGAGCGAGTACCGCTATTCCGGCTGACCGGAATCACTGCTCTGGAACAGCACGGTACTCCTCTGCCTCTCTCTTTTTCTCTGTCTATCCAGCGTCAACGTGCTCGCGGTGAACACGTGCGGACTGACTTAACACTAGAGATGGGATCGAGCATCTCGCAAGAGCGTCCCTTCTGTTCTGTGCTTTGACGATGAATCGACACTGCATACTTCGAACAACTCGGGAGAATGTATTTTAATTTTTTAATGCTACATGTGTTTGGGCCACTGACTGCGGACCGTAATGAGCGACCAAACCGCACGTAACAATTCGTTCGCTTTCTTTTTCAACTCGTCGGTGTGGTGGAAATGATTGAGTAATAAATTTATTATTTGTCTTGCCTGAGTTATGCTTGAATATATTTAAAACCGAGAAGTATTGCAATTTTGGGACAAAAGGGTTAAGAGGCAGCGAACAGTGTTTCCTCGCACGATCTGTCAATTCAACTATGAAAATTAGTTTCTACAAATTGCTTTGTCTATCTTTAACTTTGCTGACTACAGAATACAAGAATACAATTTATATGCGTATACACCTAATGCGAGTGCTGCACTCGCGACACTCAACGCAATGGAGAGATGCAGTGGAGGGGGTAGCGCCAGCGATCAGGAGAGTAGGGGCAGGGGCCGCCAGTTAGCCACCTCTGAGTCTAAACTTTAGACTCGACCTTTTATAAACATGTATACATATATGTACTTCTAGACATTTGTATGTCCAAATCTAAGCGGAAATGTCGAATGTCTCATGAGCATTTTCGGAAATGAAAACAATAACAGACTCTTCCAAGTAGACTCAAGAACATAATTACATAAATAAATAATTTTATTACGCGTAAGAAAGAAACAATTCAGTTTTAAATGTATCTGACTTTTGTCGTTGAGATCATTTCTGCGTCCAACGGTAAAATTGACGATATTAACTGTCTTTCTGTCGAGGGAATCCCCGAATGCTACAAATGGACAATCTCTAGCGTGACAAGAATCGTTCTGTCGACTTGATGAGACATACTCGCGACTTTTAAATGTTGCATCGAACCCACGAAGATAACTTATCGTTCAATGTATCAAATTTGACTCGTTGACACTTGATCCCATCCCTACTTAACACCTGTTCCAGCGTCTGAGCGCTTTTCCTTCACGCACGTGGTCATTAATCCCCGAGACGTGATCCCAACCTTGACTTATTGATCTAATCTCGCGATTCGACTGTTCGAAACACGTTTCACGTTTTAAGACGGTTTCGACGATGGGGAACTCTGTCGAAAAACGCTTTAAGGCATGAAACTTCCATTCTACGAATCGCGTTAAATCGAAGGTTGATACGAATAGAATGGTACTTTATGACAGTAGTGTAATTTGCAGATATTATACGTGTTTCTGATGTCATGTTTATTGCCAATAGATGACTCCATTTTACGATGAATTACGAATTGTGAAGAGATTTATATTTGCAAATATGGAATAATATCTTGCATTTTGTAATATGATTATAGGAAGCAGATTGACCGACTGTTTAAAAGTTTGTACCAACAAAAAAACAAATTTTTGGAACGATGCGTTACGAATTGTTATTCGTAAATTATGGTCTTTATTAAGCTCTAAATTTTCATTCATCACTATTTCTCTTCTCGCACTGTTTCATATTTTTTACTTATACGTTTGCTAGTCTTCAATTTTCCTTGGAATTCTTCATTATTAATATATAAGACAGAAACAATTGAATTCATTCTACGTACGTGACAAATCTCAATGTCAATAGTATTCGAGTTCGAGTTACCATAATTAATAAACATTTGTAATAAATCATTAAACCACACTTACAACGTAATTCAACAGAAATATAATTCGAAAGCGCAGACTTCTTTCCAAGATGGAGCACACGAAACCACCTATTTCCGTATACTCGTTCTTCATTATCATCTCATTAAGAGTCCGATCGTTTCGACGTTTAAAAGATACTCACTAACCAGGCTGCGAATAACAGACGAAGAACTTTTTTCCCATTCCGTACGCGCGCTTTTCTTTATCTGCGTGATTTATCGGCAGATTTAATTTACTACAGGCACGTGACTATTATTCACCACTGCACACGGTCGCGTAACAAGCGGTACTCTGCGGGCATGAAGAACACCGAGACGCAAAATAGCCTGTTACGAGGAGGACAATGGAAGCCTTACGTGGCGCCATGAAGAGGAGGAAGGGTCGCGGCGAAGAAATTTTGGCTACGCTTCGTACGCGATTACCTGAATTCTTTCGAGTGACTTTGCGTCAATAATTCCTCCGTTATGATTCAGGCATCTGATAAATTCACCCCACCACTGCACACCGTGAATATCCACTCGCAATTCTTATGGGAATATTTGCACGGATGGAGAAACGTTTTCTACGAGGACTTTTACTGCGTTTATATTTACAATTCGAAAAATTTACAACCTTTGGCGACGATAATCAAAAGTGTAGACTCTATACTTGTGCAATTTTTTCCAATGTTGAAGAATTGAAGATAATGCTTCATCCGATGAAGAAAAAAATAAGTGGACATTTACACATTCTGGGAAAAATTTACGAAAATTATAGTATAGAAAAATATACGAAATATCCAAAAAGTATAGCAAGATATGTAACAGTTGGTGAATAAATACAGAATTTATTTATTTAGGTCAATGATATCAGCAATCTAATTGTCATAGTCCAATAGTAAATAGTGATAGAATAAAAAATGAAAGTTAAGACTCGATTCTTTATGCGACTTTAAAATTTTCATTGAAAGTGAACACTGTACAGTACTTTGATAAATTTCGAGAAGAAATTTATATTTTTAACACGATGAATACAACTGTTTAAATTCACTATATTTTCACGTGAATAAAATTGACAAGTCGAATGCTAAATAACGAGTAAGAAACATCTGAATGTGTGCAACGTCTATTTATAAACACGTTTGCCAAACCTTCACCCATCGGAGCAATTTGAATAAATAAAATATGCAGCACACACGATACTTAACATTTAACCCGAGCAACATTCAATTCAAATAACACGCAACACACTGAAGAAACGAAGCGATTCAATCGAACAAATGCCTGAAAAAAAATAAAATTTATCTAAATGAGCTCAACTTCAAAAGGAAACAGGAGTTTCACCGGGTTTCGAATGAAAGACTTTGAGAATGTCGAAGGCCTTGTTCAACACATGCTCATTTCTGCAATATCATTTTCAACCTTCGATTATGTCTCGACAGTGTTCCTTGTCGCGTGCATCATGAATTTCTCTCATCCAATCGTTTAACGTAATCTACGATAAAAGTTTATCGCGTTTATACTTTATACAGAGTAGTAGGTTACTGATAAAATGATTTAATGACTTAAATATGAGTAGAGAACATTAATTTGTTTCTTCTTTTTTTTTATAGTAGAAAAGAAATAATAATACGACGGTTGAATATATCATCCGTAATCTTATCACAGTGAGACAAACAGTTCACGTATACTTATACTGATTATATCAACAGAAAACAAAATAAAAATCTTGCTTCTATTGAGTATTGTTATAATTAACCTCTACGAAATTAATTGTACAATACTGTTTATCCTAAGGTAATTTTTCACGATCAATGAGATTTATTAGAACTAAATGAAACTACACGTACACACGATATTAAATATTATGATTAATCCACAGTTTTTCAAATTCCGAGTAATTATTACAAGAAAAATCGTATCGAGATATACTAAAAAAATTTAAACAGATTAAAATATGGGGGACAACAGAAGAATAGAAATACAGAACCTCCGTGTTACACCAACCTAAAATTATATTATATAACATTTATCAATCAATCTACTGAAATATACATAATTGTTAAAAGAAAGATTCTAAAATGATCAAGATCACTGACAGTGAATTTCAAAGATAGGATCTTTATCTGATCCTATCCTAAAATTATAAACATTCATTGTCAGAGTCAGTCAGTGTTCCTCTATTACATACTCTATATGCACTGAAAGTATATTATTTCAACGATAATTGTTGAAACAACATACAGACCAAGAATTTGGTTAGAAGGAGCACCTCTATGCCAAGACGAAAGACGCAACATTGTTCTTAAAGGCTAATAAAGTAACGCGTAAGAGATAAAATCGCGAACTAACAAAGTTGCAATTAAACGAAGAACATATAATCAGTTCGAACGTGAAACGAACGTCGACTGCACGCCAACCGGACATGGGTACGTTTTCAAAGAGATTTGCATGAACGCGAACGATACACGTGATCGTGGCGTGTCGCGTCGCCAACAGAAATGAAATATCGTACTAGAGAAGAGAGATCATGCTGCTGCAATATGTTCCGTGACCACCACAATACCGTACCCGATCGATAACCCGACTGACACTCGGTGAATTCAGAATCAGTCGGAGTACTCGATTCAGAAACGAAAGGACAACGCCGGATATGTGTACATATTTTCTGCGCCCCGCAGAGACCACATTAATATTAAATGGAAAAGCAATTGGGAATCATTCGTTCACGTGCATTGTAGATTGGATTGGGTCGAATTTGAAAGTTTCTGCGAACGATTAAATCACGTTTGAATTTTCAATTAGAACGAACGGTGAATGTTGAATATTATTCATTTTTGAGGGAAGGGATCATTTGTTTTTGAGTGATATAATATATATGTTGAGTAATTGATAGTGAAAATAAATAGTTTTAGATGTAAATAATGATAAATAGTTTGGATATCTTTTTCTATACAGGATTTTGTTATACTGTATGAATGTGTAACATTATTATTTTATCACTTTATCTATTATTTTGTCTTGAAGTTAAATTTTATGTCTTACTGTATTCAGATATGAAAAATTCAGATAAAATTTCGTGTAAATAGAGATTCCACCAAATTTTATAAAATATAATTTTATTTTACACATTGTGTCTAAAGTAGGAGACAAAATTATAATAAATAAAAATAACTCCAAAATTACCCACGTTTAATTTTACTCACCAATTAAATAAGATAAACCCATTTCAACTCTATAAAATTTCGTGTAAATACAGATTCCACCAAATTTCATAAAATATAATTTCATTTTGTACATCGTGTCTGAAATAGAAGATAAAATTATAGTAAATAAAAATAACTCCAAAATCACGCACGTTTAATTTTACCCACCAATTAAATAAGATAAATCATTTCTCGTTTGAGTTCCAACCTAGCCATAGATAACAAACAATTAGCATAAACACAATTTAGCACTTCGAATGGTAGCACAATAGTGATAAATAAGCTCTCTGTTTCATATTCATTCACACGACAAAATCGCGTGATTATGAATTAGACGGTCGACTTAGGAACAGCTGAGGGTTGATAACGCGATTGTTACGTAACTCCATTCGGGAGAACGTGACGTGGAATATCGTCGAACATTCAAGGTCTGATACGCTCGCCATAGACAGAGTGCAATGTGCGCTACAATGTTACTCATTGCTAATCAGAACACGAGCGAAAACGTATGATAACTGTTCGCCACTTTCATCTCCATGCGAGTGTCCGTTTTCGTGAGAAAGATAGCAAACGATGTATCGAGGAGTTTCGCTCATATCGATTCGATTCAGAAAATTGTGATATCATCTTGACATTACGCCAAACACTCATTCGGAACAATTTCATGAGAAAATATAAAATAAAAGTGTGAAATATAAATAGAGCAGAAAATTTGATGATCCTTTGTTCCTTTGATATCACATCGATGATTGTTTTACTTAATATTTTATAATTGCTTTTAAATGGATGAAATGATTTGTGCTTTTTTTCGTCTTCTTGATTTCGTGACTATTAAATGAATATAAATAGTATTTATTAAATATTGCTGTTTATTCGAGATAAATATTTTTTTTCAATGATTCCTTCTTTTGTCAATGTTATAAGTGTTTTTTTATCAAACACTCTGCGAAATGCATTCATTTGTACTGTCGCAAATTATATTCGAAACGTCATAAATTGTTTACACGTAATAATTCTGCCTCTGCTATTGCTTCTTTATAAATGTCAGATACCTATAATGCAACAGGAAAATGATGCCGCGGAGAGTAATTTAAAACGTCCATTACCGTCAGGTCATGGCCTATATTCCCGAGGGGATCTCGTAGGTAATATTTCCTCTGGGTTTTTATCGTAAGACGCAATCAAGTGGTTAAACACAGAAATGTTAATACATAAAACGGTAATTGAACAGATGGTGACCTCGTATCGCGACAAGATTTCTAAAATGAAAGAGACAAGATATTCCACTAATGTGTTTCAAAAACTCAATATAATTCAAAACTTATACAAATGTTGACGCAGAATATTAATCTATCGTGAATTAAAACGTAAACGAATTTCTAACAGAAATTGGAGTTATCTGAATACGTACTTGCTCAAAATGATAAAGATTTTTTTCATAGAAACTTTTTAAAAGTTTAGCACCTTTAGATTTCTATAGATCTTTCATTTGTAGTACTTTCAAAAATTTTTAATTAACATGACATTAAAGCCAACGAAAACACTGACTTTTCACAGAAATTTTCGAAATTTTAATAACAATAATTAATAATTTTTCCCACGGTATTCTTAAAAATTTTCGTATCTTCCTCGATGACGAAGAGATTCCCAATTTTTCACGGAAATTTTTAAAATTTTCTTTTCTTTAGATTCCCATAGATTTTCCTTTTATTTTTCTTCTACCGGGTGTGTCTCTGGAAATTGTGGCTACCGAGACGATGAAAGATAAATCGCGCTCGATGCAACACGACGCAATTATTTGCGACAACTCGGCACAACCGTGGATTGGGTCCGCGTGGATCGTACTCGGCGCTCCTCGAGGATGCACGGTGCTATCAAGATCACCGGCTCAACTTCCGGTGTCCCGATCATTACGCGCATAGATACTGCAATTCGATCCACGAGGTCGTAACCGTACTGGAATATCACTGACCATAGCGAAGAAGAAAAAAGAATAAAAAAAAAAAAAATGACCGAAAAGGTATCGGAGAAGTATCGCAAGTCAATAAACGTTCTTACGTAACCAGTCGTTGCGTTACGTTCGCGACTTTGGACCGTAATCGAGATGACATAAATTAGAAAGACGATTGATTTACGATACAATGTTAAACAAGAATGGAGGAAATTTGATCGATGATTTTCAAATTCTTTTTTTCTTTTACGCAGTCGTTTCGTAAAATGTTGATGATTTAATAAAATGAATTATGTAATTGTACATTGATGTTTTCATGGGGTCGTTCTGTGACATATGGAGACGGAGAGAAACAGAGAGAGAGAGAGAGAGAGAGAGAGAGAGAGAGAGAGATACTACTACACTGCGAAATTTTATACAAACTTACATTTTTTCAACAAATATAACTTAAATAATAAAACCACCCTAGAAAATTTATTTTAAATTTTTAAATTTTTTACAAATGCATAAAAATGCCCAATATATTCTAATTGTTATGTATGTTTTAATATTTCTCTTTAAGATTCGCAAAATCCTAGTGTTTAATCCATAGAAATAGAAACTGATTAATCAAATTTTCTCGACACGATTCCACCGGGCGAAGTTAATGAAAATCGTCTGGCTGGTTAAAAAGTGTCAACTTCGCGTGTTTATCGTGAGAAATTCCGTGAGTTTCGACTAAGAGAATTTATCGCATATAAGTGCAAAAAGAACGACGCGCGTGGATGCCACGTGTCGATCGATCCGACGAGAATTTGCTTCTTAATTACATGTTTGCCAAAGTGATTAACTTAAGATGCTCCCCTGCTGGTTGATCGCATCAACATTTAAACCGTTCCAAGAATAATCAATTTCTTTCATGAAACTCAGTGTACACGTTTAAGCGTCATTAGAGTCTGTTGATTGAAATTAAATTAATTCGACAACTTTCTGAATGAATCTTGCAAAATTCGCTGTATACGTATCGACTAATTGCACGTGATATCTAATAAAACGACTGGATTTGCGTTGCTTTCTAAAGTGAATTATTAATTTACAAATTTTCAAGATTTTTACGAGATTGTCAGATTTAACACCTAGTGAACGAGTAAAAACTTGTAGATGAATGAAAGTACATACAAGGAACTGTATAATAAAGAACAAAAACTTTAATATATATATATATATTTTATGGAAAGTCATTAGAAGCTGCAAAATTCCTCTGAAAAATCATAAATTTGTCCTTTTGACTACTTTGATTGTTTCAAAATTCGTATTAAGCAACTTTGCTGCAAGCTTTAAATTATATAATAATTATATTAGTAATAATAAAAAAAAATACTTTAACAAAGTGTCCACTAGCAAACAAAAATCACGCATTCTACATCGACGACAATCAATTAATTTTTTTCACAAACTTACGGAATATTCGAAATATATCAAAGAAAGTCAGAGAGATTAATTTCGTTCATCTTTACCCTTCGTGCTCATTGCGTAACGCCAATGGAGCAACAATGTATCTTCCATACATTCTATTTATATCCACCACTGCAGAAAAGTTTCGTAACGCAGAGAAGTTTCCTGGGAACAGGACGGAAAGAACTTTCGCGATTGCCGCTTTTACGTTACGAAATTTCTATATAATGTGTCCTCAAAGGCCCACTGTCTCGTCCAGAAAACTTTGCGTTCTCTCCACGCGGCCTCGAAACCGCTTTCCTCGATTCTTCATTGAAATTTCTCCTTTTATTCGCGAACCACCGTGCAAATAGGCTACTGACGCAACCAGGAACGCGCCACTGGCACCGCGTAATGACCGATAATTAGTCAGTCGGTTGCGTAACCCGCCATTGTCAGATAATACCTGCTGACGAGCTGTCGGAGGAGGATTACGTTCCGCGAACTGGCTACGCGGAAGACAATTTCGATACTTCGACAGTTCTGTACCTTTCTTAACCTCTTTCGCTGAAATGACGTGCCACGCACGTCGTGAATCTTTTGTCCCAAAAATATTGCAATGTTTTCTCAGTTTTAAGTATATTTAAGAAAAACAAATAATAAATTTATTACTTCTCAATAATTTCTATCCAGTGATATCATACCGACGAGTTCAAAAAGAAAGCGACGGATTATCGTGTACGGTTTGGTCGCTCGTTATGGTCCGCAATCAAGTTCCCAGCGCTTTTACCGCGCACGTCGAGAATTCTTTGTCCCAAAAATTGCAATATTTTCTCAGTTTTGAGTATATTTAAGTATGACCCAGGCAAGATAATAAATAAATTTATTACTTCTCGATCATTTCTATCGAGTGGTGTCATACCGACGAGTTCAAAACGAAAGCGACGAATTATCGTGTACGGTTTGGTCGCTCGTTATGGTCCGCAATCAAGTTCCCAGCGCTTTTACCGCGCACGTCGAGAATTCTTTGTCCCAAAAATTGCAATATTTTCTCAGTTTTGAGTATATTTAAGTATGACCCAGGCAAGATAATAAACAATAAATTTATTACTTCTCGATCATTTCTATCGAGTGGTGTCATACCGACGAGTTCAAAACGAAAGCGACGAATTATCGTGTACGGTTTGGTCGCTCGTTATGGTCCGCAATCAGTTCCCAGCGCTTTTGCCGCGCACGTCGAGAATTCTTTGTCCCAAAGATTGCAATATTTTCTCAGTTTTCAGTAATTTAAGTATAACCCATGCAAGATAATAAATAAATTTATTACTTCTCGATCATTTCTATCGAGTGGTGTCATACCGACGAGTTCAAAACGAAAGCGACGAATTATCGTGTACGGTTTGGTCGCTCGTTATGGTCCGCAATCAGTTTGCCAGCGGTTAATAAAATATGAACTTGGATTGAAAGGGATTGACAATTTCTTTTTGCTGAACGTGACACGACCGTTTTATCTATGCACTGTTTCAATCCTCGAGCTGATAATGATCACGCAATGGAAAGCTAACGGCTCAAAGTCAATTGATCTAACCCTTTGTCTCACGAAGAATATCAAAAATTGTAAGTTTGTAGAATTACTTTGAATTTCAATTCTTGAAGTTGAAGACGAGATCGTCTCAATACCTCGTGATGTAACAAATGACAGCAATTAGTTGATTCTTATCCGAGAAGATTGAAAAAAAAATTGTGAAAGAAAAAGTTAAATTTGCTCTGGAGGTTTCTAAAGGATCAAAATTTCAAAATTTGAGGGAGGTTCAAAATATTTTCCATCCCACTAAAGTTGTTTTCTCACATTTATTAATTAATCCAAGAACATTTATTTGCTTCGTTTTAAGATTTCTCGAATTCTAAACCAATGACAATCCTTGAAAATATTGCAACAAAAAGAACAATCTTTCTAAGAAATCTGTAACATTTTGTACGAAACGGCTTAATAAATCTCTCGATAAAACTTCGTATTTTTTTTTTTTTGGAGCAACGCTTAGTAAAAATAGATAGCCACCTGCGAAGTAACAACATGAATTATGCAACAGACAAGATTAGAATTCGAAACGCAAGTTCCAAGAAGTCGCACGATTGACGAAGTAACTTTTTTCCTTCCCCTGTTAAATGAAAAATCATCCGCCGCATGTTTATTTACGAGTTAGGCAAACGATCGAACTTCTACGGCTTTCCTGGTTGGATTGCGTGCGAACACAAAAGTTTTCGCGGCCTTGCGTTCGCGCACGTGATAACCGTGAAAAACAAATACGTTCTCGATCGATTACACCGAATTTCGCAGCTCGTTTATCAACCGTTTGCGAAAGATAAATTGTAACACGCGCGTGTGCCTTTGTTTTTCGCATACCTCGATACGGTATAACCATAGTAGAGTTTTCCTTGGACGAAAGCTTTTCTTCGAGAGACACTCCTCTGAAATCACGTGCAGTTAGATTTAAACAGAGGAAAATTTCCGATTCTGAAAATCGTTTGTATTTTTCTTTCTGGGTAAGTTCGAGGTTATTGAAAGGTTGATTTAATTCCGCAGCAACTGTACTATCTATAAATAAATATTATCTACAGAGATTATTATTTTATCTTTTACTTTACCTACCATAGAAACGCGAATTTTTATGCAAAGTCATAATTTTGAAAATGTAATAAAAAAGAAAGAAAAAAAAATAGAGCTTCGATAGAAAATTGTTTTACACGCTAAATATTATAAAAAGACTTGTATCTTGGATATTTCATACATTGATATCATGCGCATCATGTGCAATTTCACACTTGAAAATGTCTTACAAATGCATAAAAATCCACAGTCTATTAATGAATATTGTAAACGAAATCATTGATATTATTAATCATATATAATTGTTATTTCATGACAATCATACTGTTTATTTACGCAATTTTAAAAAAACTCAAAATTTTATGGCAAGTAATTCAAAGTTCCAAGAAAAATTTGTGAGAAATCTAATAGAATACGATTTCTTAAAATTTAAATCAGTACATTATAGTATTAATTTTGCATTTCGCATCTATATAAAACTGAATATATATATATTTTACATCTGATATCTGGAAATTTGAAAAGATGAAGGAACAATTTCGAATTCTTCGAATATCAAACGATAATTAAAGCATGCTAAATTCATGCAACAAAATGCCGACCCTCTTACGAGAGAAGTAAAACAGAAATGAAGGAAAATCTGGCGAAAAATTGGCGGGATGTTCGAAGCCTCGCAAATTGACCACGTCGAACGGCTCGACGATTGTTTGCATAATAAGCTCATATTGAAGTGTGAAACGTGCATACGTTTAAAAGCGGCGGATTCACACGGCGAGGCAGAAACGCGTGACGAAACCGTCGCACTTTACGCTTTGAGACGGCGTTTTTAGGTCAAGTGAAACAGTTAAATGGTCGGTGGCTCGTTTTTGACCTGAACGAACGCAACGAGTCCCTGTCTCTTTCTCTCTCTCGTTGAAAAACCAGGCTAACGAAACAGAACACCCGCGACTTTCTACCATACTCTAGCTCTACGAATCGATCGGATTTCAAATTGACGCACGAATCGAGGAAAAACGCATCGTACAGGCTTTTCACGATCTCTCGACCGAATCCAGAGCGAATTAGAAACAGCACGATAACGAACGTTTGTTCCAACGTTGATAATTAACCTTTGTAGCTGTTCAAGATTGTACAGGGTGAGCCAAACGTTTCTTCTCACCTCTTTTTTTTTTTTTTAAATAAGACATCAAAATATAAGAAAACACTGATTTTGTTAATTTAAATGTTAATTTAAATTTAAATTAATTTTAGTAGAAATGATTTTTGGTTCACTCCAACTACCTGTGCGAGCACCCTGATCGTATGAAACCAAGTTCTTGAACGAGTCTGACCGATTTTCGATTCGATCGACGATTTATCGGCAATGTTATCTCTCAATTGTCGAGAAACCACGGCCATGTTAATTTTACTGACGATAACAATCGATTCGTTAAATTTATCATGTTACAAGGCGAATATTGAAACAAATGTCAAAATGCTGAATAAATTGAATATGAATACTTCGAAATGGAAATGTACGATTGATTACGAACGTGGTAGATGTGTCAATTCCTATTTTAATTTTTATTTCAGTAACCTATATTATTTTTGCCACTTTTATTTCAGTAACCTATATTATTTTTGCCACTTTTATTTTATTAACTTTTGGCACTTTAGTTCGATTTTTCTTTAAATTCGTTTGAAAAGAAAATTGCCCTATACATAAAAATGTCAAAGAATTCGAATTACATTTCCGTGGATTCTTAAAAGTCGCCGAAAAGTATATTTTCTCCGCATCAAAATGTCAAAGTTCACCCCTGAGAGGACCCCTCGAACAGTTTTGGCTCACAACAGACTCTACGACAGATTGATGAACGAAATCCTCAGATCAGAAAATTCTGTTTTATATAAATCTCTCTCAAAACAAATGTCAAAGAAATTTAAGTTACCCAAACCTAACCCAAACCCTGAGAGGACCCCTCGAAGAGTTTTTGCTCGCAACAGACTCTACGACAGATTGATGAACGAAATCCTCAGATCAGAAAATTCTGTTTTATATAAATCTCTCTCTCTCAAAAAAAAAAAAAAAAAAATGTCAAAGAAATTTAGGTTACATTTTAAAAAACCTTATTCCTCAAAAATCGCGAAATTGTTATAACAATAATTTCACCCAGTTTCTTTCATATAATATATTTCCCTCGCACAAAAATGGCGCGCAACATTCTTGGCGAACAGACTTTACAGCAGATCGATGAACGAAGTTCTCAGGCTTATTGGAATTCGGGAACAAATGGATTGGCAGCGCTTTCGACGTGTTATTAACCCGGATATCCTTTTTCTACGTTAACGGAGCTGCGCCCTCCGCGAAAATAGGTCCGATCGACCAAATGACCGACTGGTTACTACGATATATTTATGAAGTTACTTCAATCCACTAGCCCTGCAGCTGAACTAAAGTTCGGCAGTTTCTTTTCCCAACGCGTGTTTCGATATCGCTCGAGTGGGAAGGGTGTGGTTTCTGTTCGTAATGCTTGTTTAGCCGATAACACACCAGTCCCCGACGTTTATCGGCCCGATATTGGGATGCCATAAACGATTTCAAGAACGTAATCCCGATGACGATCCAGTTCCGACGAAGAACTGGAACGAAACGCGAGACAACCAGATAACAATTTCGAAACGACGAAGGAATTACAGCTTTGCGAAACTTTTATGATAGTTGAACGTTTCTGCGGAGTGATACGCTGCTCTAAATGAGACATTTATTTGTTTTGCGGAGCTATAAAGGGAGAGTTTAGATCGCGATTCACTCGATGAAAACTGAAAATGATGATAAAATCTAATCGTCGGTTATTATGTAATTGTTACAGAGTAACATAGTGACTCGTGGAATTTTATTTGAACACTTGGGTACACTATACAGTTTATTATATGTTATAGACGATGGATCATTTTGAAACAACACTGAAAATAAATTGGAAGATACTTATTGTGAACATATATTTAATAAGATATTACTAGCCTTCTTGAGCAAATCCTAAGCGTTGTATAGAGTCTTAATACAGTACATTAGAGTTTATTAAAATAAGAGATAATTGACTATTTAAATTTTTTTACAATCCCTACAAAATTAAATACCTCACAATCTTTATATTTCAAATTTGACTAATTTGAAACAGTCGAGTTCTTACCACGATATTATTATAGAAGATGGATTATTCTGAAACAACATTGACAATAAAATGGAAAATACTTGTCGTGAACATATATTTAATAAGATATTACTAGCCTTCTTGAGCAAATCCTAAGCGTTGTATAGAGTCTTAATACAGTACATTAGAGTTTATTAAAATAAGAGATAATTGACTATTTAAATTTTTTTACAATCCCTACAAAATTAAATACCTCACAATCTTTATATTTCAAATTTGACTAATTTGAAACAGTCGAGTTCTTACCACGATATTATTATAGAAGATGGATTATTCTGAAACAACAATAAATGGAAGATACTTGTCGTGAACATATATTTAATAAGATATTACTAGCCTCCTTGAGCAAATCCTAAGCGTTGTATAGAGTCTTAATACAGTACATCAGAGTTTATTAAAATAAGAGATAATTGGCAATCTCTGCAAGAGTATTTAAATTTTTACAATCTCTGCAAAATTGAAATGAGAAATATCTCGCGATCTCTATATTTTTAGATTTATTTCAAATCTGACCAATTCGAAACAAACAGTTGATTCTCACCACGGTATTAGCAGTGACGTTTCAGAATGTTTTAGGTAACACACATAATATATCGACAAAGTATTCTCACGAGCAACATGCATATTTCAAAGATGGTGAAAAAAAGATGATGGATAATAATGGCGGTTCATAATCGTTTCCTCATTGCTCTAAATGTCAGTTAATTAGGATAAACGATTTCAAGGGGGATCGATACCACGAGCCGGTAACGATGAATAAGTAATAGAAAGGGAATCGCGAGGTGCATAAAACGCAACTGGCCATTCCCATGCCGCACCTTTCTCCTCGGGAGATTGCCTTTGAATATGAGACGCGGCAACAGCAACAAATGTGTGTACGTATCAACGACGATATGAATATACTTATTGTTCGCGCGCCCCGAGTGGAATCGTTTCCCTCTTCAAAGGTACACCGGGAACATTCTGAACGTTTCGTTTTTACTGACCTGCGCGCGATGATTTATTACGTGGGAAAACGATGTTATTTGCGAGCCCAGCAAGTGGATTTCTCAAAACAGATTCGTCGTTCAAACGAATTTTGCACGTAACTTTGTCGAAATTGCCGTTGTACAAAAGAATTTGCAAAATGGCGAATTTATTCTTGACAAGATTCTTCTGAAACTAAAAGCTGCACCTTAACGAGTTTCTAAAAATGTATGGAAATTTTTAGATCGATCAAACGATGAACGTTTTAATTAGTAGCTTTTAGTTTGCTGCTCTTTCATCATCAGAGTAAATATATGATACTTTGTGTTAATAAGAAAATTATTGTTGATCAATGTGATCAGTATCATTTAGTATTTAATGTATTAACGTTACTTGATATTATTGATAGTATGTATTTATTTCGTTTTTTTGTAACGATAAAAAAGACGTTAAAAATAATTTCGATATAAATTATTCACCGTAGACGATCGAGAAAAAAAATAATAGTTACGTTATTTTTATGAAAAAAAAAACAAATAGTAGCGCAAATCCAAAACAGTACTCCAAAAATTTACAAGATCACCTTCAACCTTCCAAACAGCTTTAGACTAAATTCTTCGAGATTTTTTGCGATTTACTGGTAGCGCGTAAAACCCGACGAGGGTAGCACATAAAGGGAATGAAATTGAACAGGGAAACGACTTGTTTACGGTTACGATATAGCCGTATGGGACTGTGTTGTAACCAAACTTAGCAGCGAAGGTCTCCGAAAGTAAGTGATTCGACATAAGAACTCGATGAAAAAAAAAAGAACAATATACACGTATTTACATACAGCCAAGTGGAGCCAAGAAGATACGAACAACAGCGTTGTTCAAAGGAAACTCTAACCACTAGAGTTCCTAGCTCCTGTTCGATGCCGTAAATCTTTCGATTTCGTCGCGTAACGCTCTACTAACAAGAAACAACTTCTTTTCCTTCCCTTCCTTTTTCCCCACTCTCTTTCACGACTGCACGCAGTGTCTCGAGGTGTCTGCAGGAACACCCAGAGCCGGAAATACATCGAGAAATTAAGCAAGAATCCGAAAGAGAAAAGCAAAGAACGAAACTTACTGAGAGAGTATACCTATAACTATTGGTTGAATGTACCGGATACGAAACAAGGGGAAAGAAACGAGTAAAAATTGTGAAATGGAAGAATTGAACATTTCGTACGAGGGTGTGAAAACGTTGGTTTTGATGTCGTTTGTTTAAAGTGTTGGGAAGAATAATACTGTTCGATATATGGATGCATTTTAACGGGGGAAACACGAAACTTCTAAAAAGTTGTTCAGTCCAGTTAATTTTCTGAATGCGTAATAAGACAAGGAGGAATTTAAAACGGACTTGTTTCGATTCTGTGTTTCTGGTATTAAATGCGAGAAATGCATACTTTATAATTTTAGCGAGTGATAAATATTACTACTATTTTATTTAAATTGAAACATTCATGGAACGATATAATCGAGAGTTGATTCGAGCTGCTTTGCTGAACTGCATTGATATGAAATTTTTATATTTGAAATTAAATTTTAAATTTAATTATTACATAAATATTACATTTTTACACACACACACACACACACATATATATAAAGAAAAAAGCAATAAGAAAAATGTCAGACAGCAAATCTACATTTACTCTTGTACCTATTTTAATTTGTAACGTCCTACTACGATCAATCGTTTGTAAAAAAGAAGAAAGAAAGAGAAAATACACAGATCTCGTTATTACGTTATCATGCATAATCGATTTTTAATCCAACTGTCGCCAAACATCTACGTATCTACTAAATTACTTTACCTACCTATTAAACGTTTGTAATCTCGAGACTGAGACAAGGAAGAGTCTCCGTTAGAGGAGAGTTTGACACAAAAGGGTTATTGTTCCACTCAATACGCTTCTTCGAATGAGATCGCGCAGAAACGAGTTGTCGGGCATAGTTTTGCACATTCTCGGTCAGAAATATCCTTTAGTCGAGGGAATAATCTCGCCACGCAGCGTATGAAAGGTCCCTTTCAGAGACTGAAATAATAATTATCCGCCAGTCAGTTCGCGGGCCGACCGGTCGATTCCCTGGCAAATTAAAAAGTTTCACGCGGCGTCGCCGTTTGCCTAAGTGGCGTACGCGTATCCGCGAGGACACGAAAATCGAGGAAAATTCTAAATTTACTTCACAATACGTTAGACGTGTCCCTGCTGAGTCATTGAAGATATTTGAAAGATATTTGGGTTAGGTTTACGAAGATATTTCGAAACGAACTTTCATATTTTATTTTACTTTTTTTTTTTAAATAAAAACAGTTTCATTCTCGTCAAATGACAAAATTTTATGACACTAACTTGTATCATATTTGTGATTTAGCAGACAACAGAAAAAATTACAAAAGTTAGTTTCGATAATAAAGAAAAGTGGTGATTTACTGACGAACAACATGTTTTGCAATGTATGATATTTTTATTACACTCTATGTAATAGTAAATCTTTTGATGGATGGCAGATACATATAGCAGTTATAACAGCGTATGAATTTATTATTAGTCTTATCACAGATAGTGTGATCTCCATTTTTCAGATAACGAATAAAAAAAGAACTTGGCAATTTTCTAAATAAAAGAAGTGATGATTGTTCCACTATGAAACGCAGGTTTCCATTCTTATTATATGGCTGGAATATTGGAGATTCGATTGTATTAACATTGCCAGATTTGCAAGTGAAAGAGAGTCATTCACTGTAACACGATCACGATTGAATGAAGTCGTATCGGGGCTTTTTGATTCTTTTACTAGCAATTAATGGAACTGGAAGCTCGATACGAAAACGAAAGAAACGATCGATCTTCCTGACCTTTCTTCACGCTGGTATCTCTCCTTTCTATGAAATTATGATTATTAGACACTCGATGATATATCTGCAATCGATTCGTAATCACGCGTGTCTCAGAGAACTAGTATCAGGATATTGAGAAAATTGCTTCCTCCATGATGAAAGATTTACAACGTAATTACGTTGAGTGTAGCTTACATTTTTCACTGTTTGAATGTTGAATAGCGCTTTTAATTTTAAAGAGGAATCGTATAATAGGCGTCGAGGGAAGAATGAAGGCAGTCTTATGCAAAGGAATATGGACACAATAAGATTCAAAGGAACTTTGGTTTCTTGAAAAGGTGAAAAAAATAGATGCACGACCAACACGTTTGACTTTAGAAATGGTGAAAAACGTCAGTCTTGTTTGAGAAAGGAATTTTTACACTTGAAAAAATACGTGACACTTGCTCGATAATACATACACGATACTTCCACATTCATGCTATTGCGTCCCCATTTTACGATCCGTAAAATTAATTCCACTGTACAAGTATGTACACACGCAATGATTATATACGTACTTACGTATATAAAATCTGAAAGTTATTAGCGGAGAATGTTGTAAATCATATATGTTCCATTTTGCACAAGAGAGCAATTACGAAATTCAGTGCAATATTAATCCTCCGATTTCAGAGTTTTCGTACTTTGAGAATAGAACTTGCTTGCCGTAATATTAATGTAATGAAAATATTAAAATACCGTTTGACAATCGCACCTTTAGCTATATTTCATATCGCAATATCCTTCGTATTAAAATTAGAAAATGAAACTGTCAAACAATCTAAAAATCGAACAAAAACATACCAAATTACACTAAATTACAGAAGTGCTAGGTTTTATACACTTGATGCAAATGTAACTCTCACATTTTCCAACATAGTTCTCAAAGCCTCAACTACCTATTCTCGCGTTTAATGGACACCATTCTGTAAAATACCCAGCACGGAGGAACATTGAGCCATTTGGAGAGCAACGTGGCGCGTCGCGACCGTGATTTTGCCGGTCTTTCCTCATCCCTCACGAGCTGAAACGAGGAGGAGGCGCGACCGCATACGGGACAGAGAACGAAAAAGAGAGAGAAAGAGAGAGACGAAAAATCGAAGAGGACATGCGTGCAACATTCACGCGACCGAAAAGCCAAACTCGCAGGCCTCGAGAATGGAAAGATCGTTTTCCTATAAACGGCGCGTCGTAAATCCCAGCGGCGTGTCGCCGCGCGAGCGTGAAAGTCGACGCTTCAACTTTAGACCGTCTTAAAATCTCAGCCACGGGAAGACACGGCCGGAAGTGAAATAGAGAAAAACATCGGGGCAGCGAAAGTCGCAGACATCGGGACGTATGGCGAAAGGGAGGTACCGCTCCAGCTATTTTCTCCGCTTCTCTCTCTCTCTCTCTCGTCTCTCCCCCGCCTCTTCTTTGTTCCCACTCATTTTCCCCAACCGAGGGAGATCCTCTTACCTCATGCTGTAGGACCTTCCCGGTTTGGAGGTCATTGCACCGCGCCGGGTTGCAACGGGGGTGGCCGCCATCGATTTTCCACAACGATGCCGAGGTACCGGGAAAACTCTCCTCCACCCCTTGCTGTGTCCCCCTTTCGATGATGCGACGGCCACAAAACGGCCCCGCTCCGAGCCCCCACAGCGCGCACACTACGCTTCTTGGCACGTGACTGCTACGTAAAAACTCGAACCGCTACGTCGAGCCGGAACATCCTCGAGAGGAGGCTGAAATCGATCGGGCAACCCCCGGCGGCGCCAATCCCCCCACTGCACACAGACTGTCGATCCTTCGAGAATCGCGACGTCGATCGTTGGAAACGGAGGGGGTTGGAAACGATTGAATGGAAGGGCAGCGATGGAAAGCCTGGTCACGTTGCCGACTCGTGCGCGATTATCAACGCTCTCGTCGAAACTCTCGTGTAAATTCACCGAACGCTCGAGAGTTTGCGGGTCTTTTATCTCAAACGACTCGCGTCGATTTTCAAACGAGACGACACCGAGAATTCACGAACGAATGATCCAATGATCCATCCGATGTGTTCGCGCACTTGTTTGCCACCTCGATCGACACCACGTGCAACACGATCGTCGAGTGTGACTCACGCGATTGTTAAGAACTGACTGGCAACTGGCGGTTGCCACTTGTCTACCTGACTCGTTAAATTCAGAGGTCGGCGGTAATTGACGAGCGATCGCGCGAAGGTCAGGGATGCCGGTTCGCGCGATTTTCGCCGCGGCGCTCGCGACGGTGGACGCCGACTGCGGAGCTCTGTCGTAAGCGCACGTAAACAGACTGTATGTACGAGAGTCCAATGTCACGGCACGCCACGCAGCCGTGTTTTCACGATCGTTTGCGTTGGCGCGAGCGACTTATAGATCAGCGGTGGCACGCGCGTTTCCAACCACACGGAATCGTCTGTGCACTTCCGCGCACCACGGTCCTCCTCGCTTCTTCCGGCGTGCTCGTGATCGCGTGGCTCCAACGAGCTACTGGAAACGATTTCAGCTCCACTCGATTCGTCTCGAACGTCACGATTGCTATTGGCTCGTGTTCGATAACGATGGGATTATCTGTATTATTATTATTATTTTTTTTTTTTTTTTTTTAATTCATTTCATGTCGATAAGTTGTAACGATCATGAGCTATAATGCCGGAAACGATGTGTATTATACATACCCACGTACGTATAGACCGTGGATCATGAAAGATTTAAAGGAGAATCGAAACACGGAGATAAGATAAGCTGTTCTCATTCTATGTACCTATCGAACGTGGTGTACATATTTGACAAGAGTGGTAACACAGGCCATTCTCTAACCTCGAGAGATACCCAAAATTTAACCCACTTCGCGTGCGATCTCTCTGACTTTGTTCCTCCAGAACAGAATCAAGAAGGGGAGGAGCATCGTCTCGAACACGAGCCAGAAACAACACTGACAAACACGAGGCCATCTCGCGAACGAGTCGATTGTTAACGAGGCTCGCCAAGCACTGTACCCGATCGGGACACTGATTACCTCGTCATGTTCGCAGGAGTTCCTAGCCGAATGCTCCTGCGTCATGACGTTGTACGCGCGACATCCTGAAGCGGAATGAAGAAGAAGCGTGCTCGAGCGTAGCCACCCTCGACGCAGTAGCTGCCGAGAGAGAGGGTGGAACGAGGGGGAAGAGTACGCGTCGTCGAAGGGCGATATTTCCGGGGAAATTGTTGGAAACGTTGGGGCTCAAGGGAACGAGGAACGACGCGACGGTGTCTGCGGCAGCTGCAACCACCGGAGACTGTCGGCCACGTTTTCTTCTATCGACCGTATCGCACTGCGGCGACGAATAGCACTGGCGGCTTTACCTCGTGGCGCGCAGGTTTCATACGAATGCTCGATGGCGCGCGCGCGCGCGTCCCGCACTCCCCAGGAACCCTTTTGTATATGCTCACGTACACACAGGTGGCAGTCGTGGAATCGGAGGTCGTTTCGATACCAATCGAGCATGGCCACGCGACGACATTTCTTTCTCTATCTCTTCACATTTATTTATTTATTTATTTATTTATTTGTCCGATACTTCGACGGGGACATCTGCTCGATACTTTGTACTCTGTATTTTATATTTCAAGTTGTTTGGTTCTTGTACATTCTTGCAGATCGCATCGTACGATGTATAAACGGAGACTGTTTCCAGTAGGCGACGATATTTCTCTTGCTTTCCTCTTATCTGCTCGTTTATTTTATCATCATGCGTTATTTAATAATAGTAGCGTAAGAAGAAGAAAAAGAAGGTGTATAATGCATATAGCGATCGTGGATTATAGTGGTGAAACATTCAATGAAGACGGGATTAAAAAATCACGTGTGTTACAATTCATTGTACATGGAGTAGCTCACGAAAGTATTTGAATATATCGTGTACGTTAAAATTATGTGTTTGAATGTATTCTGTATATTATATGATGTTGGTTTTTATTGAGGTTCGTACGATATTTCTCGGCGAAACTGATGAAGTGAATTTCTATTTTAAGCGAGAATAATGGGAGAGGTCTGCCTCGTTGTTTTGATAAGCATCTGGACGATATAATACCTAATGATAATACTTTGTTGTTAAGGTTTAATGCACAAAATGATTTAAGATAAATATCTAACGAAACGAAATTTAAAGTGGAATATTAATTATTTCAAGACTGATTATTCTGCTATCAGACTCTTCTTTTAAGCGGGTGAATAATCATTGCTCTGATAAAAAAAGTAAATGTAATTAACCTAATTATTAAATCATTAAATGTTAAATATTTTCTTCCATCAAACTCGTTTTAATTTTGCCCGAAAGAGGAAAAGGTGAATCGTCAATTGTTTTTATTAGATTTCAATCCATACAAACAAACGATACGAGAAATTGAGAAGCAAGAAATGAAAGGGTTTAAAATTAGAAATGCAGATTAAAGTTATTATTTATCTCTAACATACAGTTCTTAACTGCATCCATCGAGTTCAAAGCCGCATCCCTTTATCGTTTGTAAACCTCAGTTAGTCACTTCCGTTTGAATTAATGAACCCTTAATTAATATCCCCGTCATACATTTTGTACAGAGTCTAATGAAGGTACAACGTCGTTTCGAAAGGAGGAAGAGACGGTGAATGCAGTGTTATTAGCTTTGATATAAATTTCTTGCCCCGCATCACACGATGGAAACTACGCGGTCTATGCCGGCGTGATCGTTACGAGAGCAATTAGCAAACTTAGAAAAGTATTCGCAAGTTGGCGGTCCGCCATGTTATCTGCACAATAAACTAACAGACAATTTCAAGGTTTGTGAGCTCGTATGATGTATGTACGATTCCTCGAGATATGCAACAGTATAAATGTCAGAAGACTAAAATAATATTTATGTAGTTACAAAGTAACATTCAATGTTCAATGAATATTTTTTTTTACACGCTTTCGAATGTTGTTGGAGAAAAAAATTGAGCAACAGTGTTGTAGAATATAGAAGATAAAAATTAATATTGCAGTATTATTTCTATAATTAAAATTGTTGAAAATATTTCATATAACATCGCGTATTTTGAGGATACTCATTTTTTTTCAACTTACTTTTCCAAACTTCGTCTATATTTAATCTCAAAGAAAATAATATTTGTCCCCGTTTATATGCATACGTATGTACAAATGTCACAGAAGATTTAAAAATTGTAATAAAAATAGCGTTTAGTACGCAAGATAAAAGACATGTACCGAGCACGTTGAAACGAATCGAGTATAATCGATGTATCGAGAAAATAATGCTTCAGTATCAACAATTTCTTTCACATATCTCTGAAACCGTCCCATCGCAAAGTGGCGTTCCCGCTAAGAAACCATTATAAATAGCGTATCTCACCGACTCATCCAGAAACGATTAACTCGCGCTTAATCAAAGCCGGCGTAACAACGGTTGAATATCCCGCGAAACGACGCAGGGGATCGTGTACGTAGGGGTCAAGATTTATCGTATGGTACGAGCCAGTCGAATTCTCGAGAATTGGACACAGTCCGGCGTTGCTTAATTACTCTTTACGGGACAACGAACCGTTGCATTAGGGCCATTTGCGATCGAACAATTGAATCAGTCGCTAACTGATTAATTTCCCTATCAATTATTCCATCCACGTGCACGCGCATACTCTGCGATTACGACTCTCATCCCCACACGATTCTCACGTGTTCTCATTACAGTGATCTTTCGAATTAGATCTTGCGAGTAATCCTTTTAACAATTACTGATTAAAAATTAATTAAAAATGATTAGCGACTCTCGCTGTGTTTCCATCTTTTTGGAGATAGAATCTCGTCCTCAGTTTCGGTTCAGTTAACTAAAAGCAATAATAATCTTCGTCGAATTTATGCCTCTCCCCTCCCCCCGAAACGAGCAGCTCTTTCACGAACATATAACTCGCGATTAAGAACGCAGTCAGCACCTATGATCCGCGAGGATATTGCTATTAAGTGATGATGGCGGGAACATTAAATGAATACCGCATTTATAATGATCTCGGAGCATGAGCGCCGGCGAATCTGGCCGACTGCCACATTCCTGACCTCCGTCGGAAAAGCGAGAAAATCGAGGTACAAGGGCGAGGATATCAATCCGAATCCTATATTCTTTTGCAATGAAACATTTGACGAGGATCACAGACTGCAAATTTTATTTTCGTTTTATTATAATTTAGAATATTATCGAGTTAAAGTGCGTTGTTATCTAAAAAAATTCGGAAAGATTCGTCTTTTTTACGAACTTAATATCTTAACTCGTAAATATCGTATATGATGTAGGAATAAAATTTTAATAGAATATTTCCACTCGTTTTCGAGGAAATTTAGTTTGAAAATTTACCAAGTATACTTGACTTTCTTTAGTTCTAGACGTATCAGAAAAGAATAGTTAACAGTTATCAAACAGGCCAAGAATAAAATCTGTTCATTTGAAGAAGATAGGCTGAACATGTTTCATTAAAAATTGTCCTGGTAAATTGCTTTGATAAATTCTCGAAACACGATGTCTCAGGAGAAAAAATTTCACTCGACACTTTCGATTTGTTTCTTCATAGAGAACATCATACAGTATAGTTCATATATCATCAATTATTTTCCAAACAATGTGGATCATTTATCACGTTTCACACGAAACTAACAACCAAAATACGTAATAGCACTTGTGAAAGAGACTGCGTGTGGAATAATATGCAGAGTAATACGAAGGGGGATGGGAGACTCGTTAATTCTCGTATGAATTACGAGCGCGATAAGTCTCTCTTTCGGAGACAGGTTCGCTCTCAGGTTAGATTGGAAAGTCTATAGATTTTCGTTGGCCAACCGAGGATTCTCCGTTCGAACGAAGCTGCCAAGTGACCTGGAAATGAACCGCGGGTGGTAAAGTGATTTCGTGAAATATTGTGCCGCGTTTGGGATCGGCGAACGGACGCACTGGCTATGAATTGAAATCGTTGGCTCGAGTCGCGCTAGTCGATTGGAACGTTTGCTTTTTCCTTTTCTTTTTTTCTATTTTTTTTGTTTTTTTTTGTTTTTTTTTTGCTTTTCTTCTCTTTCTGTTCGTTGGGGAATGGCGCGAGTCGTTGCAGACAGAAGGGATTTCGAAAATAGTGCGAGGAACATTGCTTGTGAAAAACTTGAAAGTTGAGACGCAGAAAAATACGCAAAGTACGAGATGAAAGAACAAGATTTACGTTTGTTTCCGAATTTTGGTTATAATACGTTCTTAATTTGAATACATTCAAATCCGACGTCGAAACAAATGAAAATTGAACGTGGATTAAATTTAAATGAATTAAATTTTATCATTTAAATTTATTGTTAGAATTAAATTTTCTTTATTAAAGAAAAACAAGGAAACGTATCTCGGAAAAGTACACGTGTTACAAAATGTTGAATTTGAATTACAACCAGAGGAACATCGTAGAAACGATATTTTTGAGAATAGCAGCTGGAAGCTGACAGCAATAAAAAAAATTTATCGTGCAAATTAAACGTAAGTACGACATATTGTACAATATAAGTACAATATATTGATTAATCACAGTCGGCCCAAGATTATCGGCTTGGACTGAATCGTAGTCTTGTTTCAAGTATTTTAACGACTTGGTACTACGCGTCAGTGCCATAGAAATAAAATCGTTAAGGGCGGAATTCCTAATAACCGTTCTAGATTGCTTGGTGTGGCGCCAATTTGAGCATACTCCGCCCAAACTAAAACTGTGGACCGGGGAATGTCTGAGAATTACTCGTGGCCATCCATTCGGAATATATACGAGCAGCATCTTCCCCAGCACTTGAGAGTTAAACGAAAAGACCGCGTGATGATCTAATAAAATCGAAACTTTAACTATGTTTATCATTTGCGAGGATCTACGCGCGCGACGATTCTTGTACACATTACTTTCTAGAACTTTAAAAGCATTTTCCGTGACTTTGGAAAGCAATTGTCCTTGTTTTGAGGAAGAAAAATTACGTCTCTGATCAAAGTCAATTTCTCAAATGACTTTATTATTATCAAAAGTGTCACTACTTTGAACTCGAAAGAAAGGAAGAGAAACGAAGATCATGAAATTAAGAAAATTTTGAATACGTATGTTTCCTTAGAGTTAACAGAAAAAGTCCAATCGCTCTGTTAATTGCACGAAGTCATTCTTTCATATTATGAAGAATGACTTCAAGCAAATTATCCAGCGAGCGTCGTCGAATTATTTCGCAATTGATTCGACACCTTCGTCCTCAACCGGACGAACTGGCGAATTCGAGGCTGAAAGCCACGTGTCCGGTCGTTACAAACTATTTGCATGTGACGTAACCTCACTACGTTGTTGAGCTCGAAGATTGACGACGAGTTTGTCGAAAATCATTAGCTGATATCCTTATGTTTTTAGTTTATGGAAACAAACGTCTGGTTGCGTTACACGATTACAAATAATGAAAAAAGAAAAAAGAAAAAAATCCCACAGAGTGACTGCGTTCGTACGAAAAAGTCTAACTCTAGCCATTGTTCAAAATCTCTCTAAATTCCTGAATCCACGATCGGAAAGTTATTTACTTATAAAACAGTATAAACAACAATCCTTGTCATTTGTGGTCCATCTTTTTCGTAACAAAAAAAAAAAAAAAAAAAGAAAAAAAAATGTTAACTTATAGTAGATTATCGCAAAATTTGCTTAGGCACCGTAACCACGTAATTATCCATTCATCATCGTGCGTTTGTTAAAGAGAAAAATACCGCCGAACGAAGTTGAAGGGGAACGCGTGTTTGGTGGACACAAATCTAGTTGATCGCCGCGAAATTGCGGCCGTGTGACACGGCTCGTCTACGGCCGGGCCTAAACGAGATTTCGTGGCGTCCGCGTCCAGCACGAGAATTCACGAGAGGACTGGCATCGGGGCACAAAGAAAGTCAGGAGGAATGCCGGGAGTTCCAGACGCGTAAATCGTTCAGCGCCTCTCCTGCGCATAGGTGCGCACCAAGCAGGGCGGCGTAAATATAGACGGCGTCCAGAAATATGTCTTTCGGGCTGCACGACCGTGCACAGCTTCCGCTGTGGTCGTCGGGGAACTTCGTTACCTTTAGGGCCATTTCTCGTCTCCCCTGTGTTTTGACGCCGTGCGCACGAACCGCTCGTTGTGGTCCTCCCTCTTCTCTGGAGAGCGAGTGCGAGAGAAGTGGCCATCGTCGTCAGGGAAATCTGGCCACCCAGATGGAGAGACACTCTGCTCGTCGCTTCTTTGAGAACTTCTGAAGGACACGTTGGATGATGGACCGTCGAGAAGAGGGTAGGCGTTTTCCGCGCGAGGACGGCTACGTGACAGGTTGTTAACTGGCACGCCTGGCATTCCTGTTTTTCCTGCTGACGCATTGACGAGACTTCGGGGAGGACAGTCGCGAGGATCATTTGTCTGAGCTCGAGACGAATTGCGGAATTTAGGGTGTTTCGAGTTGTTTCGCAGTAGGCGTACGTACCGATACGTTGGAGATGGTTTCGAACGATTGATAGCTTTATAAATTCCAGTTATGCAGCTTTTGAAGTTATATCAAAAATAAAATGTATTGTTGGATGACCAACCCAGACAATATTGGATCTATGCAAATACTGACAACGAACTAGCAACACTCCACATAAAAGTGGACTGTGAATAGTTAGTCATAAGGGCAAGATCCAATACTTGATCATCCATGCTCCTTCCCCTTCCACTTGAGGATGATAACCAAATATATATAAGGACATGTTTTACAGTAGAAAGACAGAATACTACAGTAGAGAGAGAGAGAGAGAGAGAGACAGACTAGAAGATCACAGAATAGCATAGCATAGCTGAGCCTAGCATAAAACATTCTATATCATTCTATATCATCATACATCATACACGACCACGAACAAGGAATAAACTCTTCAAAATTATAAGCGTGTTGACTCCATTACACGGAATCCAACAGTATATCGTATATTTATGCTTGGACTACTAACTAATTCAATTTCGTTGTATGCTGTAACTGGAATAATTGAATATTTCTTCAAACATAATTTAACTCGTTCCGTGTGTAATCTTTGTTCTGTTACGTTATACATTTTTGCAATATCTTCTGTCACAGTTAAAATATTTAAACCCCTTCAATCTTCTCAAACGATTGAATCTTTCGCGGACAAATTTCAAAATGATCCCCGGTGAACGTAAACATTTGTACACGTCCGTCAAAGAACACAAAGGGGTCCATCGATTGGTTCGCGCGACAAACCGCAGACACGATTCAACCTGGCGAGAAACTAACGCGCGTACGTGTCTTCGGTGGTTTGCAGAAGCAACAGTTCGCAAGCCCGGCTGAAAGTTCAGAGCCATCGTTGCAAATTGCATTATGTCGCACTGATCGAGTTTCGCCGGCAACCCTCGAGAAGGTTTCAGCGTGAAATTGGTCGTTACGAGACCTTCCTCTCGCGGAAGTTTGCGCCCGGCCAAGAAAAGTACCATCGATCCGGCGAATCGTTGCACAAGCAGAACACATCGCCCGACAAATAAATTGGATTCGACGGATCGATGGCCGTAGAGAGGTTAGAGATAACGATACACGACTCGACGATCTCGATAATTTATCGACGATCTATCCACGAAATCACGTAGATCATACGGTGATCCGCGCACGATCTGAGGAATCTTGTTAGGGTACGAACGCTCGCAGGTCCTTCTTCCTCTCACCTGCTATTAATGTCGTACATCGCGATGCCATTTTCCATTTTCGATCCAGTTTCCATGTTACTCGCGAATGCTACGCGTAACTACGTTACGTTGGTTCAACCATCCACAGCTAGATCACACCTTGCGTTAATTATTGCCGAGAAATTGATTTATCACCGAGACAGCAATGTTTCATCTCGCGTCAATGAAACGTTGGAAATAAGTTTAGAAACGTGCGATCAATCAGGCAAACTAAACATTCACGTTCGGCAGAAAGTTGATTGAATTGTAGATTGAAGTCAGTTGGATAATCTGCCGAGGTGGAATGGATACGAAAGTGTTGTTGCGTTTGTATCAAAATCAATTTGTCTGTGTCACGTCGTGATTAAGAGGAAACACAATTTTGAGCGTATAATTTAACGAAGGACAGCAACTCGACAGCGGAATATGCATCGATATTCTTGGGAAATTTTCAAACTCTTCGAGAATCAAGAAATACTCGAAACTACAATAT
Organism: Tetragonisca angustula; assembly: GCA_036937485.2. Classification (NCBI taxonomy): domain Eukaryota; kingdom Metazoa; phylum Arthropoda; class Insecta; order Hymenoptera; family Apidae; genus Tetragonisca; species Tetragonisca angustula. The sequence goes on along the minus strand of JAWNGG020000082.1, from coordinate 211,909 downwards.
TAAAGAGAAGTGAGAGTTCGAATAATTTTTGGTTAGAGAAACTAGGGCATTTTTCAAAAGCATGAGGTCACATTTAGGGTTCTGTTAACACTCCAGCCATTGTGTCAAGACCTTTAAACTAAGAACATTCATTTAATCTATAATAGAAATGTTTGTCTCTCTAAGTTTCGATCTCTCCAAGAGATATAGATCGATTCATTGCTTGAGGTCATCGATCACTCGAGGGCTGGAATACTTCCAAGAGTCTGACTAACAATTTACGAGTGTCAGATCCTTTTCTATTGCTCCCAATTGTGATTCTAACGTTAAAAACTTGTTCACCTTATTATGTACAAATTTCGTACTGCTTAAGCAGACTAATATAATCAAATAAAAAAGTATCGATACAGTATATTTTATACTTTATATAACGTAGTAATATTATAAATTTATATATATATTTATATATATTATAATTTATATATAATATAAATACAGTAGTATTTTATACTTTACACAACATTGATGAATCTATAACTCTCTCTATAAATTTCCTCTCATCTTAATCAAGTTTAATTTTCGCAAGATTAAAAGTTATTTTACGTCAATCAAAGTCAATTACTGAATCGTTAATACTTGCGAGTAGATTACTCTACTCCTCCGTTTTCTAGTATAAAACGAAGCACGAGGATCATCAGGAAATCTAATTACCTGCTCGTGATTACAGCGTTTCGCGCACTTTTTCACACGATGGTTACACACTGGAAGCCAGAAATTACACTTCTTTCTGCGAGAGTTACCTCATTTGTAATATTATACTTTACTATTCCACGAAACATTGCATGTCTATAACTCTCCACGTTCGATCCACTATATTTTGCGCGCCGGAAACGTTTCTCGTTTTCTCTTTGGCTAAATTGCAAATTCATTACATTAAGGGCGTGGTTAGATTCGCATAGGTCAAATGTAACATCATCGATGTTCTTCGACGAGCGAAACCACAACGAAGTTTACCACATCGAAGTTTACCACAATTGTTACAAAATCATGAAAACCAACGTGACTAGTATTGACTCGGAAATTCTAATTTCAGAATCGTCGATGAACGGAGCGTCCATCGAGTTTCGATCACTATAAAATCCAGTCAGAAGTCAATCTGACAAATTCCAATTTCAAGACTGTCGATAAATGGATAATTTCTGTTATTACGACGCGATTGCCTGGAAATTCTAATTTTAAAATTCTAATTTTGTTGACAAACGGTCGACCACTATCGATTTTCTAGCGTTTTATTCCATGCTACGCGAATCGATGCAGCAACGAGCAACTTTTTGCCCTGATACGAGCGAAACTCGTTGGCAACGATGCTGGTTTCACGATGAAATTCGCTATCTCTCGCCTGGCATGTCACGATGGGGAACTTTACGAACAGTTTTGTTCAGTTTGAAATTGTATTTCCCTTATCGAGGTATTTAACGACGGGCCTCTGTTTCAATATACCACCACGGTTATGGAGTGCAAGCACGCTTGTGCATGTAATTAATTGCAGACGAGTGTTAATTAACAAAATTTGCTACAGAAAACTTCGAAGTAGCAGCTGTATCGCAATTTCAATGCTCCTTCCAACTAATTTCCTCTTTATTTCTAAATTAATAATTCTACTTTTAACAATCGTTTTCGCTACTGATTAACGTACAAGATAGAAGAGACAATTTTTAAATAGAAATACAGTTAACAAACATGTGTCGCGAAGATAGATAGGAATTTATCCGAAATAAGAATCGTTTTAAAATATTTAACTAATCATTTAATTCTTATAGAGAATATTTTAATTTGGACGTGGAATCATAATTACTAGTTTCAGTGAGAGAAAAAGAAAACGCGTAAAATAATTTTGTTATCAACTTCGTGGATATTATATTTTCTATCGCATTGTCTGTGGTATTATATTGTTCTTCCAACGCAATCGTTCACAATGGCGACTCTTCCTATGATCGATTAAACGTCTGTCGCAGTTATGGTTAATCCCAATCACCCAACGCTAATTAAATAAAATTCTACGGCCCTTACGTTTCCGAAGGTTAATTGAAAGTGACCGTAGGCCGTCTTCGGAGTAATCCACAAGGATTTACGACAGAGTTACACGATACAATACACGATACGATTATTTGAACAGCGTCCATTCGTTCTCAACAATGAACAATCGATTCCAATGACGACCAAACTTTCACATAGATCTGGATTAGGGTGGCAATTGGGAATTAGGGTAACTGTTCGTTTGTCCCGTAATGGCGTGAAAACGAGCATCTGCTATGAGAAATGTAATCCTCTTTGGGCCAAGCCTGTAAACTTCGTTTCATCGATCCACTTCTGAATGAATCATACTGCTTTGTAAGTAACGATATCATTTCCAAGGTGGTTTCATAAAATGGAGATTTAATTAGAACATAGACTTCAGCCATAAAAAAGTTTGTAGACTCTAATGACGCCAATGGAAGAAACGAAGAGGCTGAACATCTGATGACCGCACACATGTTTTAATAATATTCCGACTGATAACCTGTAATTAGCATGTAATCTCTTTATAAATCGAGATAATTCTATTGAAAATTCGCGGAAAATCGCTCTTCCATTGGAATTGCGTGTAATTTAAAAATAATTAGAGGATCGTTTTATATGCAAATTCTAATTGCTATGATCATTACTCGTGTCTGAATATTTCCTTCGTGCATTTCGTTATAATATCGTCTACGTATGATTTCTTTACCTCTGTCGCAACAATATCAGTTTTCAGTTGACCAATTTGAAAACAAGTATCACAAAATCAAATTGCACATTCATAATATAACTATAAATATAACCAATATAAATTCACTCGTTCACACAGAAGATATCTAATTTCCAATCTGATCCCTCACACAAAAGATACTTCCAAACGAAACGTCTCAATTTAACTCCCAAACATCCAAATACCAATAATCAAACTTCGCTCGTTTGTCCACAAAAAAGATCCACAGAGCAGAAGATTCAACGAAACACAGAACTCTTAATGACTGAGGCAAATTTTTTACTCGCATGTCACGTATGTGTCGTGTTTGCGTTTCGTACAACGAAATTAACGTTCGAGGCGTCAGAATGTTTAGCGGATATTATCATTATTTTTCAAATCGGCAAGTTGCGACACGGCGTTGCCTCCGGAGTACGACGTTTTATTGTTTCCGCGCGCTTGCAAGTACTTTCAGCAACGCGGCCGGGATAAAGCAACTCGTGTTACCATAGAATGGATTCTAATTCTATCTGTAACGTCGTTACGACATTAACACCCGCCTTAATACACGGTGACGCAATATCCACCGTGCTCAAATGGATGCTCGTTAGAGCCGAGGAGACGCGATCGAGGAAAGGTCTTCCACGACGCGGCGTCGCGTCTTCTGGAATTCCTTTGAAAAGGTCGCGCGACTTGTCGATCCGCGTGAAGATTAGAGTCTGGTCGAGACTGTAAAGTTTAAATGTTCCCTCGGAACGTAAATCCTGCCGTGGTTATGCATTTCACGACACTGGCCGTGCATAGTGGTCGTGGAACGTTCGCGAACGTTTGAAAATGTCACGCCGACACCGTCCAAGTTACTGACGACTCTTTGCCAATTTTTTACGATTACGTTCGGTCAACGAGTGGCTTGCAAATACTTTCACACGCTCATTTTTCAACGTATCTGTTTATGGAGGTCGCTGTATGATAGAAGAATACGTATGTATTTAAATATGAGTGACAAACATTTACGTGGAAACGTCAATTACGATAATTGCAGAGCGACAAAAATACTTCTGTCGTTGCGTGATTCGTTGCTAATTTAATGCAGTGGATCTGACGAGTTGATTGTGTATCGTTCTTTAAACCCTCAAGGAGATCCACAGTTCTTTAGACGGTGATCAATTATTTTCTTTGATCGTTGATACCAGTAATTAAACTAAGAGAAACCATTGAGAAAAACAACAAAATGCCTGTTGGAGACAATCGTAAAATTCACATCAGTCGATTAATAACGTTCAATTGCATTGGCTCGACTTTGTTAATATAACGATAACGCGCGTGTTTTGAGGACAATTCTCAAATTTGAAAAAAAGGGAATCTAAATCTGATTCTTCTTGCGTTTCGTTTCTTTCGTTTGACGCCAGTGCACGTACGAAATTCATACCACCCTCAGCCAGCTAGAGAGTTCACTTCGTTCTCGAGGCGAGCCAGGCAGATACATCTTTGACGTTGCTTTGAAATTTATCAGCGAGGCTAGATGTGGGTCAACCAGCGAGAGCACTCGCGAGCACGTCGAGTACCGAAGCTCGGCAGATATTTTTTACGGGATCGGCAACCGGCTCGCAGCTGTGACTTTCCCCGATTGACCTCGCAACTCTATTCAACGAAACACTTTCAATAGTCATGGCGAAAAATGCGAGATGTCGATCAAAATGTACGAAGACCCATAACCTGGTAACACGAGTTCACATTTAGTCCTCCGGCGAAATCGGTATCGTTTCAAGGAAGCTGCATCCTCTTCAGACCTCGTACAGAGTGTCGACGAATGTCACATGATTCATCAAAGAGAAATCAAGAATTTTAGAAGAACGTCGATTCAAGATTCGAATTCTCTCGTCAAATTGAGTGTAACTGAATGGAGAATCCTTGAATTGAAATTGAATATTTGACGATGATCCATTCAATACACAAGGAAACATCTTGTACTATATTACAAGAAGGGTGTTACAATAAAAATTAGAAAATTCTGAAATGATTTTAGTATACTATGCACGTGATAATCTTTTAGACTTTTTCGTTGCAAATCCTATTTAACCTCTTGCGCTGTCTTGCCACGCACGTCGAGAATTTTTTGTCCCAAAATTGCAATATAATTTCTCAGTTTTAAATATATTTAAGAAAATCAAATAATAAATTTATTACTTCTCAATAATTTCTATCCAGTGATATCATACCGACGAGTTCAAAAAGAAAGCGACGAATTATCGTACACGGTTTGGTCGCTCGTTGTGGTCCGCAATCAGTTCCCAGCGCTTTTACCGCGCACATCGAGAATTCTTTGTCCCAAAAATTGCAATATTTTCTCAGTTTTCAGTATATTTAAGTATGACCCATGCAAGATAATAAACAATAAATTTATTACTTCTCGATCATTTCTATCGAGTGGTGTCATACCGACGAGTTCAAAACAAAAGCGACGAATTATCGTGTACGGTTTGGTCGCTCGTTAAGGTCCGCAATCAGTTCCCAGCGCTTTTGCCGCGCACGTCGAGAATTCTTTGTCCCAAAAATTGCAATATTTTCTCAGTTTTGAGTATATTTAAGTATAACCCAAGCAAAACAAATAATAAATTTATTACTTCTCAATCATTTCTATCCAGTGATATCGTACCGACGAGTTAAAAAAAAAAAAGCGACGAATTATTGTACACGGTTTGGTCATTCGTTATGGTCCGCAATCAGTTGCCAGCGCAAGTGGTTAAACGTAATATTAATTCGATGTTACAGGTAAAATTAATCGATCCTTTCCACTAGACATGATTTTTAATAATCGTTATTCACGGTGCAGGAACATTCGTTCGAACTTGACCACACTATTCGGTTAAGAGGGAATGGCAATGGTAAACAGAGTGTAAATAAAATGGAAACGAAGAGAGCGAATTGGTAACGCATGGCACGTGATTTGCCTCGAGCGACTGAATTTTATATGTTGTTGTTGCAGACAAACGCGAAAACATTACTAATTAATTGTTTCTTAATTACACTGCTTCAGTGTTCAGTGTTCGACGTTTTAATTGGACGCGCGTTCGTTTGTTTTCAAGAATGTTTAATCGTTCGAGACTCGGCAATAACAACGTGCCCGACGATAATTAGTTCAACTTTAATCATACAACGATATTCCTAACGTTTTCGACTCGGACGCTACTTCAATTCCAATTTTCTCAGCAGTAATTCGTCCAAGTAATATCTTAACTTTTTCGAAAAAAATCAGACTGTTTTTTCTTTTTATATTCGGTAACAAGCAAAATGTCTTTATATTACATAAATAATTAAGAGAGACGAACGTTCTGAAAATAAAAGTTCCCATAGTAAAACAGAACGTTCTCAAAGTAAAAATCTACAAACTTGCCCGTGTATTTTGCTTTTCTGTCATCTAATTTGTTACAAAATCATTACGAGAATATATTGGAAACCGCTCTGAGGCGGTGTCGTTCTAACGAGCACGTTACGTGTCGGACAGTAAAAGTATCCACCAGTTGGACGATAAATTTCTCTGTGAGTAAGTTATTATCTGTCCGTAGGAACGGAAGAATGTAAGAAGCAGCGAATTACTATAAAAGCGATGTAATGACAACGTTGCGCAACCGATTGTCTTACGTAAGATCCGCTCGGAGGCACTTCAGGTGCGGCACGTGCGGCATAGGTCGGCGAAAAGGGTTACGAGAAAGGTTGCCAAAGGAAAGGAGAGAAGGGGGTGGGTCAACGTTGGATAAGATCGTGAGAGAAAAGAGCTGATGTGTACGAGAAAAGTTTGCGGAACAAAAGGGGAGAATGCACTGCTACGTGACCGGCTTTCGTGAGCAAATCGAACGTCCAATAAACCCGACTTGCTATCTCTCCGCGGACTCCTACGGCCATCCAGAATTCACCGGTTCATTCTTTTACGCCTTTTACGTCTGTTCTTTCTCCCGATGTTTCTCGAGAATTGGACTCTGGATATCTTCGAGAAAGTCCCAAACTAAAATATAACACGTAGGAACTTCGTGCAAATTTCGTCCGTCGTCAGTTAGAAATTTGGCTCGCTTTTCCATTGAATTTTTCTACTACGAGTATCGATAACAATATTCCTTACTTGGAGAAAATTTTTCAGCGTAGAATTTTAAATGGAATTTTTTTCAAATTTCTTGCATCCTATGCAACACGTAGTCGCACGCTGAATAAACCACGAATGCTTCGCGTGAGTGTTTTATGCTGCACTTTATTTTTCCACTGTTGTCTGTTACTCAATTTTAAATTCTATTAAAATTTAACTTTTCTGTTATTACGTCTTGGTTCTAGTTTTAGGATACTTGATCAATAAGAATTAACTGAGTCGTTAGAAAAATATAATCAGCTGACAAAAAGAATAACGTGAGGAAATTACGTGAAATACAAAAACTTGTTCTTTCTAGATACGTGTAAATTCTAATTTGAAAGGCTATTACAATTGTATTGCAGATACTAATCAACACAAGTATTTTGTCAATGACGATCAACTCAATTAACAAACGTAAGCGCTTCGTATTAATATCTAAAATGTATTTCCTATTTTTAGTCTTTTTATAACTCCATTATTAATTACTCTATAATTTAATATTAAATTTAATATTAAAAATAATTATAATCTAGAATCTCTAGAATCTCTAAAATCTTGCAAGTGAATTTCCGACGTTCATATAATAATCATTAATCGAAATGAATTTATTCAAACGATCGAAGCAATTCGCGCAAACATTTAATGTTCCCCGCTGTGTAACCTCAAGACGTAACTTTCTCCAAATTAGCGAATTACAAAATTAGTGGACATTCTTAATTAATTTTCCAAACTAATTAAAATGATATCCATCCAGCAGATCCATCCGTTTCATCCTTGTACGTTTGTTGCATTCGCTTGTCCTATTAAAGATTCATTCGACACGCATGGAAAAAATGAAATACACAACGACTACGATTACAACGCAAGAATTAACGCTACGAGGATGCTTTCCAAACTAATAAATGGACAACAACATCCTAAATTTAGAGAGCTCTTCAGTTCCACAGGTGATAAATTTACGATTTACGATTTTCTGCTTTAGTAAACGCGTTTAGAAGATGCACATGGGTGACCATTTAACGCAACGATTAAATGGTACTTCGTCTGATAGCCAGGCAATATAAAATCACGTCGTGTGTGATTATAACGAGAATCTAACATATCGCGTACGATTTTACGGTCACAGCAATCGCGGCTTTACTTCGAGGCTTGCACGAGAGAATCTACTCGTTAAGGTCCCATTCCCAGCGAGATCTTGTGAACTTAATGAGCGGACAAGCGGAAACAACCGCGTCAGAATCGATTCCAGCCTCTCGTGTGTAACTCTTGGAGAAACTTTTATCAATTCGCTCGAGGTTTCAATTAACGAGCTAATTAAATAACTCTCTCGGCTGTTTTCCATTTCTCTCGCAAGATCAGCTTTATTCGAATAAACAGCGAATATCTTTATGCAGGCTTGGAAATCTGAATGCAAATTTACCAATGTGAATTTAAAAGAACGCATATAATCATGAATGTTAACTGTTTGCACAGAAATGGAGCGATATTAAGAAAGGTTAATCGTAACATTTATGCGCTTCGTGCCAGTGGGGGGGGGGAGGGAAAGAGAAAGATGATTTTTTTTATTTTCTCCCAGAAATCTCTTCAAGCGACGGAGAAAGTATCTCTGTATGTGATTATCAAGAAACGGACCACGTTGCAGTATATCGTTGGTTCTGCGAACGACGTAACAAAGTTTCTGCTACTACACGATCTTCCTCTTCTTCCATTGCGAATTGCAATGCAAATTTGAAAAATTTGAAAACAATACGGTAACTCGTAAGATAGCTGCGAGTGTTTTGCAAAGTTCAATACTAATAATAAGCTTTAATGTAGGCAATCGAGTAAGCATTCGGTCTATAATGTCGGATCGGATTTAGAATTTAATAGAAAGAGATTTTTGAACGAAAATGGCTGTATTGAAAATACAAAGACGAACGCGAACCAATAGTTCACGATAATCCTCAGATTCTGTCAGGCTCGACACTGTTCCACTACGCTCGAACAAAATTATTCACGCGTAAAAAGCTTTGATAGAAATTGGAAAGCGATATTAGAAATGGAAGCTTAACCACTTGCGCTGGCAACTGATTGCGGACCATAACGAGTGACCAAATTCGAGTGTACGATAATTCGTCGCTTTCTTCTTGAACTCGCCGGCACAATATCACTGGATAGAAGTTATTGAGAAGTAATAAATTTATTTATATCGTTTTGCCCGAGTTATACTTGAACGTACTTAAAACTGAGAAAATATTGCAATGTTTGGGACAAAGAATTCTCGACGTGTGTGGGCACGTCATTCCAGCGCAAGAGGGTCAAAAAATAGTTCTTCATGAAGTTACGAAAGACATTTGCGTATAAACCGGAATCGTCTGCGGTTAAACACGTAATATCACTGCTACGAAATCACAGAATTTCGCTCTCGGGAATGAGAACTCTCGCCCCCTCGTAGGTGTACTCGCATTACCATAGAACTTCAAGGTTCGTTGAGAATTTCGTTTAAAGATCTCGCGCTTTCCAGCGTGGCGGTCATTTATTAATCGCGAGCGATCCCATGGCTGGCTGAGCCACAATTAGAGAACCACGCGATCGTTTGCGCCACGGTGTCGTTGAACGATCGCCTCATCTTGCGAGGCAGTCTCCCCTTTCGCGTGGCCAATTTCATGGTCAACGAGCGGCGCGACGTCGCGATGAAGAAACAGAAGAAATCGGTACAAACGAGGGTAACGCCGCGGATTCGATTAATTATTAACTGCAGGATTGACGATAAGCTTAATTACAAAGGGACGCTGATGTCGGTGTGTATATATATATATATATATATATATATATATATACACGTCGCGTGGGCGTGTTACGCCGATATGATCGAACGCAGGAGAATACCGGAGCGCCGGCGGAAATCGCGGCGGGGCGCTGAATTAACGAGCGCTTTGAGAATCCGTCCGCAACCACGCGGCAAAACAACCGCGCGCAAGCTGAGAAACCGACGTCCACGGACGTGTTTGTGCCCTGCTTTTTTCCCCCCGCCGATGTTTCGAGAACGCGATCGCTAACCGAGGCTAGGTGGAAAACGTCGTTTCTGCGAACGCGTGCACGACACCGTGTATATGCCAGCTAGCTAGGAAAATTTAGAAAGGGAGAGATTTCTACGGCCGTGCGCGCTTCAGTTCGTGAACATCGTGCGACTTCGCTCGTGTTCTTTGAATTCGTACAGATACGTGGCACGAGATAAAGATTCGACGTGTGAAAGAAGAATCCTGCTTTTTTAATCTTGCTACGGTCTTTCAATTCTTACGTGTAGGTCGTATTAAATTGTTGTTTAATTGTGTTATTATTTGGAACAACATTAACTGTTTCTTATTCAATTCGAATTATAAGCAATTTATTAAATAATAGATTAATATTAAACTTTGATTTATTTTTGTGATAAATTGTTGTACAATATTTGTGACAATAGTAATATGATTATTAAGAAAAATTATTTTCTATTTCAAATTTATTAAAAGTTTACAAATATTTCTTTATTAGAATTATTTATTTTAGGTTTTATTTTTAATTTGTTAAGATTAATTTAATTTACGTTCGAATAGACGGAAAGACCTTTTGTTTCGGTAAAATTTAATAAAGAAAAATTACTCGCGTCGACAGCGATTATGCTCCGTTTTTTAAATTAAAAACTGACTGACAGAAAATAGAAACTGTCAATGTTTTTACAGAATTTGTCATTATTCGAAGAATTTAAAAACTTCGATGTGCGCACTTCAATTACTTAGGTAATAACTCAATGATCAATATATTAGAAGAATATTATATATTGAAATTTTTAAGACCAATGAAGGTGAAGAAACCAACCATACCAATACACAGAGATACATTCTATATCGACAAACTTATCAATAAAAATTCTATATATAGAATTCAATTCTGAGTTCAAAGATTTCGAAGAAATTTTCTCGCTCACTGTCAGCGACACTGGTGAAAAATTGAATTGAGCGGGCTTTCGTCGATTGCCTCGTAAGACAGTTCGCAACAGCAAGGTGCTCGATCGATCGTAGACAAGTCACGATGGTTTGTACTTTCACGTGACCTTGGAAACTTGACCCGGAGTGGAGTGAAACGACAGCTTTGAAACGATCGACCTTACATGACGCAGGTATGACCGCGCTTAATTCAATTTCCTTCCGGACGTGATTCCAGCTTCGTCATCGGACTGTACCAGGTTTCTCGATGGTCAACCGGATAAATCGCGCGATCACGTTGATATTCCGCGACGATGGAAACAATGACCTGATTTACCGTCGATAGCAAAATTCATGTCAATACGACGGCATCGAACACGAACCGGAAGTCAAGGTAACAACGGTGAAGCGCGTCGACGACCATTGCAAGAATGCATAAAGCTAAGATCCATTAATCGATACTGACATTCAACTGCTGATATTTGACGACTTTTCAACGTAATTCTCATTGTTCACTGACTGTTTCAATCTTTAGAAAATCAATTCAGTTGTTATCATTGTTACTGTAATAAGAATTTGATGAGAAAATTTGTTAGAACAAAATTCTGCACGCCCTGCAACTTTTATCGTAATGAATCTGTCGTTCACCTAACGATAAAAACTTGAAGAGCATGATTTTAGAGGTATACACGTGCATTAGTGATTATCCAAACATCGAGTATACTTAAGTTGTACAAGTGTCGAAAATATTTTTAGAAAAAAAAAGTCAGTGAAAATGTGATTTACACTTTTGCATGCCTTTGAAAATAAAAGTTGAAACGCCTCAGTGAAACGTCTATCATTCGAACGATGCAAGTAAAATTTTCTCCAATTAGAAGCGTTCGTATACCGTGGAAATTATTTGTATATTTATATTGAGATCCAATTAAAAAATTTTAATCTCAAGCAAAAATCTAAACTAAATCTGAGAAAACTAAAATCAAGTGGATTAAAACTGATATTGAATTCGTTGTGCAATTTTTGATGAAGTTAAATTATTGTTTTCTTTTTCACCACGAAACGTGTAGAAAGTCAATAGTTTGAAATAGTTCGTTGATCCTTTATTACACTTTTTTCTTTCACTTCGTTCGTTTTGTTCCAATTAAAGCATTTAATTGTTTGTTGCAAGTTTGTTGAATGAATTAAAGATTTCAGAGAATCATAATTTAGAGTAACTAATTGTAAGTGATACAAGCAAAGGAATATATTGAAAAATCGACTACAATCGATTCTCATTCTATTTGAGAACTGAATTCGGATTTTCGCTACAGTTTACAACAAAGAATAAAAATAAATATTTAATAGACAAACTGGAAGCAATATAATTTCGTTGTATGATTGATAAATATTTTTGCCTCGTATTTTTTCAGAAATACATAAGTATATACTTACACAGTCCGACTATACTAGAAAATAATCAATGAAAATTATGTTATTTAAACGATTTAAAAATTTATCTACATACTTCTAAATTTGAAATAAAATACAAGCGATTACTCCAAAATAGAAATAATAATAATAATAATAATAATATAGGCTACTTCTATAATGGCAACTGTTCTTAATATTTTACTTCGAGTTTTCAACAGCTAATCAACTTCTAATATCACTTCGATTAGCAAGAAGATGTGAATTAATTCGTTCGACGACTTCCTCTGAAATCAACGATCATCTTCCCTTCACGTAGGAAAAATGAAACGACATTTCCTTCGTCGATTACTAGGTTACTAAAATCAGCAAACAGAGGAACAAGAATTGAAACAGAAACCGGCCACGATCCGCTAATAAAACGAAGTGAAAAAGAGGAACCGGATCGGCGAGTTATTTCAAGTACACATAACTCGATCCTCGAACTAAATTCAGATCGACACTTCGCGAGAGAAAACAAGAAGATCGGCAAACACACCTGACACCCGCGTTGCGCAACCAGCGAGTAACACGAACGCGCGAAAAACCGCTTCGCGAGACGAGACGTTTCGATATATTACGATCGCCGTCAACACCTTGTTTTCCCTTCGACGGCCCGATTCTCGTTCCCTTGGCTTGCGAAACGCGTTTTTCATGGGCGTGAAATCGACACGTCGCAGCCGCCACGCGGAGATGAACGAGAGAGAACCTGTCTCCAGCAGCCAGGCGACTGAATTTCACTTTCGCGAAAAAGTCTCGCGGAAAGACGACCGTGTTTGGGATAATCGATCACCAGCCCCTACGCGTCGTTGCGTTTCCCTCGAAGCCCAACGTGCGATGCCTGAAACCGGTTTCTAAACCTCGATCGTTTCTCGTCCGTTACCGATCGCAATTTTTCACGAAAGTCTGTCCACTGGATCACTGGACGATTCGATCGCGAATTCGACCGTTTTTAACAGGTTCTCACGACCACATTGAACTGTTGAAGAGAACCGTTTCCGCGTTTTCAGTAATTTCGTAATTGCCTGTAACTTTGATACCGCTAATGAACGCTTCGTGTAGGTCTATGGCCACGATATCGTTAGATTGATAGACTTCCGATGGAAATTTATTGATACGATACGTTGCTCGTCTATTTAACTGGTTCAGGTATCTACTCTGTGGTTATCACGTCTTTGAGAGAATAACGTTTGCGTGTAATAAATGGTTATTGGCTGTATGGACGAGCGATAAAGCTGGAGACTCTATCGTTTTCCAGTTTAATTTATTAATTTATTTTCGAATTTCCAGAAAGGAGATGAATTATTTTATCTCCGACAGCAGTTGGTTTCTCAACTGGAGTATCTTCTTTCAGAGATCGATGAGTTCGCGCTTGTTACTTTTAATGTTCGAATCGGTTGTCATAACTCGAGTCGCGAGTTGCGTAAAGGACAAAGAATCTGAACCAGCAAATAAATATAAATTGTTATTTTATGTAATAAAGTGTTTCGCAAGAAATAGACACTCAAGACTCGTTCTCCTGAGAACGTACGTTTCTCATTATGTTACACGGTAATACGTCCGATGCTTGTTAAAGATAACGATGCTTCTTGAACGACCATCGAAGAATCTTCAAAGTACGCTAACTGGCGCTTCCTATTTATCTGATTATCCATCGTAGATAATAAATTAAGTAGATAACTACATTTCAAATTTATCATTTCTTCGTTCAAAATTTCCACTCGAGGACACTATTGAGCCAACTAAGTTATTCACTTAAAATTCTCTAGTATTATCTAGACGAATATTGTTTCATTTTCTGCATCATTAGCCAATCAAATATTTACTAATAATCTTTTACAATAGAAATTATAAAATTACAAGTCGGTTATATTGAGTATTTGCCCCCAACATAACCAACAGTATAATTTATTCCTCAAATTCATTCAAAGAAGGAGCAAATATCATCGTCCGCGAGGACAATGATCGGTTCAAAGACCGGACGATGATATCGAATAATACGAACGAATTTCAGCCCTGGGAAACGTCGTCTGCGAAAGTAGCTGTGTAAATCGATTAGGCACAGAGCGTAGGCCTCTTCGTTCCAGCATTTTCGCTTCATTGAGGTAATCGAGCGATGGCTAGCTAGACGGGTTGAATGAGATCGAAACGAACAGTCATTTCAAATGCTTAACGACTGCGGAATAACGCGATATCCTCGACGAATTGTAATCAAACGGATGACGCACGATCGCGTATACTATTATTAGACTGCACTTGTTTACGCACAATTCACAACGAAAGAAATAGAATTTAAGTGGAAATTCATTTCACATGGGAAATATAATGAAATACTTTGGGTATCTTGTTATAAATAGTATCTCTCGTAATTAATATGAAGAGCAATAAAGAAGAGAAAAAGACTTATCTAAGCAAAATTTAATGATTTCGCATGGTACATGCATGATTTAGACATATGCCTATTTTAAAAGTAGACACGTTTGAACAAATTTTAATTTTCTAAACTGAACTATATATATTTCTTACACTCTGGTGAATAAAAGTATTTTATTTTATTAATAAACCCGTCCAATTGCATGAAACGTCGTTTTTAAGCTTCACGTAAATAAATAAACATCAGCGATCCGGCAATTAACGAATGAAAGAGAAAGTAGTATAAATTCATTTAAACGTAAGATCGAAAGTTCCACGTGTCGATGTTCGCTGTATTGAAACAATGGAATTTAAAACCGTGTGCTTCGTATCTTCAGAAAAAAGTGAATCCTATTATATCTTATTATATCTAATCATTTCTTCGTGGTTTCTTTTCT
The DNA here is from genome assembly GCA_036937485.2 of Tetragonisca angustula. Taxonomy (NCBI): domain Eukaryota; kingdom Metazoa; phylum Arthropoda; class Insecta; order Hymenoptera; family Apidae; genus Tetragonisca; species Tetragonisca angustula. The sequence goes on along the minus strand of JAWNGG020000082.1, from coordinate 196,843 downwards.
CCATTACAATAGACAATGCTTGTAAATTAACGAGAGGAAAGTCTCCTTTCATCTCTCGAAAGGACCGGGAAATCAATCTGTGAGTAAATTCGACAGATAAAATCAATTAACTAGGAAGGAAGGAAAATAAAGATCACATAATTGCCGTGTCTAATCTGCGAATAAACCTAGTAAGAATAACAAGAGAGAAGTGTACAAAATTGTGAAATGGTGAAAATCCTTGACTTTCTTGTAGAGATTGATTTCAATGCATGTTTCTTTTCATATAACCCCAAATAAAAATTTGACAGTTCATTTGTAATTTACGTGTATTATAGTCTGATTCGCTAAACAGCGAATGCGTTAACTGAAAAACTAAACTGACTGATATTAAAAAAACTCCTCTAGTAACTGAAAAACTAAACTGACTGATATTAAAAAAACTCCCTGAAAACAGGTGACGAATACCAAGAGATTATAAAATTCTAAATATTCCTTTCAATTTGTCCAGACGATCACCTGACATCTGGTTCAGTTCACGATGATACTTTGTCAACAGCAGCATCCCTGAGACGAAAACCGGAGGAAAAGCGAGTTCGATTAACTGTAAGAGTGCCAGAGGAGAGACTATTTAGGGACACCGATGATAACGAACGGAACTCAACGGAACTCGAGCTCACGACGGCCTAGTTGTCACGTCGATGACACTGATGACACCGAAACCGGGTTAACGCGTACATGCTGGAGCATTGCACTTTGCTCTAATAGACTCGCGGTGTACAACGGGCAAACTGAAACGCGAAGTGCAATTCGTTTCGAATGCATACTGCGTGTAATGTTGACGAGAGCAAACGTAATGCGATAAGTTGTCATATTAAACTTGAACGAGATCGTGGAAAAATACGAACTATCAATTGAGAAAAAGGGCTCACTTATTTAACATTAAATTCTCAATGTTCAGAGATTCTTATTTGGCTTGTGCCGCTTACTTTAGATAGTGTTATCGATAATTTAGAGATATATACATTGGCAGGAAGTTTCTAATTATATCTATCGTGTTGCCTACGCTTTATCGATAATCGTTGTGACCTACTTTCTTAAAATATCGACGAAAAAAATTATTTAACGTAAAATAACATGATTATTAATACAGTCTTATTTGGATTCTTATATTACTGAAATAGAATGTCTGCTGGTAACAAATGATTTTTCACTCACAATCAGAAAATCAAGGATGAAGCAAGATTTTTTAAGAAATCACTTGCCATACTGTATTACGTTGAGAAAAACTAACGGCGCGCGTTCTCCCAGAACAGAATTAACTAATTTCCGTTTCTTCTGCATTTCTTAAATTGCGCACGCCAATTCAGAAAATAACAATTTCCTGTTACACGTATTTCCGTGCAAGGACATCCAACCACAATGAAAATTGTTCCTTCGGCTCGCAATACCGTACAACCATTATACAATAGCTCGGAAAGGAAAGGTATGCAAATAAAAGAAGAAAAACTCACTGCTGTCGGGAACAATATCCTATTACGATTCAGCTTCTTTGCTCGCCAAGGGCCAGCCACCGTGTATTTCAGCAAAGGAGCAGGCTACTGTCGTTAACCACGGCTTCGCTTAATTATTCGCACCGTGCGCGACGGGGCTCGTGTCAAAAGGAGTCGTTAAAATTGTGCATGTCAGCGGCAAGGCTGCCACGACGAGAAAAATGAGCAGAAAACCAAAGCGTATGCACGCCCGTTCGCAGAACGATCCGCCCGTGTAACTGTCCATGTGCCCGACTGCTTCAACACGGATCCCGTGTGCCCTCTAAATATTCAGAAGACATCGCTTCTGGAATGCCGCTCTCGTTATCAGTGAAAGTTGCACAATATAAATAAATATGCGAAAGGTGAACGCGTTGGCAGAAACGTTTCGAGGAATGTCGAGCTGATTTTGTATACATGGAGCGTTGTGCTAGATATTTACATACATACACACACGTTTCACGTACTACTCGTCCAGTAGAACTGTATTCCTGTTTTCGTAAGGAAGTGGAAAGAAATAATTATTAATTGCAAGATTTTGATGAACACGAAAAATAATGATGAATCGGGGTAGAAATGACTGATAATTGGCTGAGTACCAACATATTTTCTGCAACTACAAAATTAGTCATAATTGACCCTCCCTCTTTGATAATGTAGTGTAATCTATTGCTTATCTTTATATACAATTCTTGAAAATATGCATTCCGTTATCTTATCAAGATCTTGCCTCGCTATTTCTTTCAACTTAACGCATCAGATCGTTAATGATCGCAAAAATAAATTGATATATAACAAACTTACTGCAGGCTAACTTCTTCTAGTACATCCACCCAGCAATGCTGCAAACTGTCGTTTCTGAAAATGGAGAAGACAATATTGTAATTAAATACGTATTTTTTAAACGCAAATGTTCAAACAAATGTCCCTTATATTTTGTTAATATTTCAGATACGCATTTATTCAAGACGCCTTGAAAAATAGCTCATCGTTATGGCAGACTATTCATAAAATACAATGACAGCAGCCATCTTCCGCCAATTCTTGCATAACATACGTTTAGAGCTTAAACGAGTTTAATTGACTCTCGCATTGTTTTTCGAGCGGATAAGCTAATAAAAGGGTCCGCTCGAAAACTACATTCTTCGAATATCAGAAACAAAAATAAAATATAGCGTAAAAGCTGTTATTAAATGTTGAACATTTTTAAATCAATTTCATGACAATATATATTTATTAAATTTGTTGCTTAATATAATTACTTTTATATTGTAACACATTAAAATTTTTCTAAGGACTTTTTATAAAATAAGTATTAAAAAGTATTATTGGTTCGATCTAAAAGGAACTTCAATTAAAATTCGAATTCACTTAAATTCAACACAAAAATCGTAATAACTATGCAACACGAAGGAATTTATCATTCCAGCAATCAACAAAGTTTAAATAAGAAAGTTAAGCTAGAACCAGCCACACCTATGTGTACTCTTCCAATTTATCTTACGTTAAACACCTACGACCTTATAAAACCCGTAAAATTCAATTGTTTCACCTTCGTGGAATTGATAATACGTACATTCCTCTACTTGATATTAAACAATAATTCCTCATGGCACATCATCACTCATTCGAATTGCCACTCCTATGAGACATCACGAAACAGATAACAACGTTTTATTAATCATATCATAGAACGAAGAAGTTCCATCATCGGTCCAGTATGAAATATATTACGTAGGTTTTGCGAGACACTCGGCTCGGGTCACACGAAGACGAGGTCAGTGTAGTATAATGTCCTTGTGCCATATCGCGGTTCACGTTCTCATAGAGTCGATTGAAACGAAAGCACCGACAGTCTAGAAACGAAACCAGGTTTCGCGCGTTCAGCGAAACTTCGCGCGTTTGTCTCCTTTTTGGACGATTGTTACCAGAGACCGAAAGCGATAGAACGGCGATACGATTCGCGATTCCACGGGGAAAAGGGACCAACAACCACTACGAACATACGGAGAGAGTCCATTTACGATTACGACAAAGGCCGTTGCACTCAAGTGCATCGAACCTGTCGTTATTCGCGGTTCGACGATCCGGCATGAACGATTTTTCGACGAATGAAAATCGACGATGCTGAAGAAATTGCTAAGCCATCAGGGAACTCGGAGAAGTGGAAATAAACGGAGTGAGGAAGCTACGGAAAAATATTTAATTTGCAATAAGAAGTTAGGAAAAAATTGATAGAAATTGAAAACTCTAGAGAGAGTTTCAAAGACAATAAAATTTAGGTTTTCAACAAAATTGAAATTTTTATAAAATTCAAAGAAAATGAGGATTCGAAGAATTATTGACTCAGAAATTTTCTAGAAAGTTTAAAAAGAAAATAAGAATAAATTTCGTATAAACGTAGAAAGACATTTCACACGAGATGATACCTCTGCATCTGTGATTTTCACAATCGTTTTTAAACATCTCTTCATTTATTCAAAATGTAATTTGTACCTAGCATTTACCACTAATCATTAATTGTTCGATTTGTAGCTGCAATTTTTTCCGCATAATTTTATAAATGACTACCTTCATTTGCAATATGATAGATGATGAACTGAACCTAGCAATCATACTTTGACCGTCAGGCATTAAGTCTCGAACGTTTAATCATATTGCACATACATAGACGCTACATATACACAGATAGTACGATAAATGTTAAACTCTTTAATCAATCTTTTTTTTGAATAATTTAATTGGAGAATAACTTTTTTTAATGAAAACTCATTATCTATAATTATTAATTTCTAGAATTAATTCATTAGCTATAATTATTATTATTAATAATAAGAATTATCTGTTATAGTTAGAAGTTGTGTTAATTTTGTTCAAACATTACTTGAGATATCCACCACTTTTTGCTTGTAAATCGATTACTGTTAAGTGGAATCGATTACGTATTCAGATATGGTTATTTCTCGCATTAAGTTTCATTATATCGTTTTTGGACAGCCACAAAATTAAACTTGAGTTATTACACGAGCAGATGTTTTCTTTAAAACGTGTTTTAAAAACGCTGGCCCTGTTTTAGAATTTCGCTCCGCGTAATAAGATAATAACAACTTCGATCCCACAAAGAGTTTTGTACTTGATTAACAATTGAATACTTATAGGAAATGAATTGTAATCTTCAATGGCCTGTGACATTTCAATCAGTAAGTAATAATGAATATATTACCTACTTCACATATAAAGGAAAAAGAGAAAGTTGTTTCAGAAAATTCTTCAAAGAAAGACAAATAGAATATCATTTATCACAGCCATGCTTCTTATCCTATGCACGCCAAAGCATAATTTGCGACATGATCAAGATTTTCAATGCCGACCTACTGTGCCAAATCATAAACCGACCTAACGAGACCAATTTTCCTGTGCATCGCGATCGACAAACAGGACATCACGAAAGAGAAAGATCGTGTTGCCGTGGCTCGCAAAATCCCTGGTACATAATTTGTAGCGCGGAAATCATTCAGGGCAAGCCGCTTAGAGGGATCGTAAGTATTACTTACTCCTCGTTAAAGTCTGAAGATGACATCGTCGACGTCCACCGTTAACAAACTACTTGCGCCAACAATGCGAAAAAATAGAGTGGTCTTTCTCGGCCCACGTACATTCACCGGAGCACTTCAGTCTCGCTTTGGGCTATTACTACATTAACAAGTCACTTCGTGCTTTTATACAGCACCGACACTCCCTGATAAGAGTTTTTCTGATGATAGTAGGCTTGTATATACCTCGCCGGCAATTTCTCATTGCACAGTGCAATTGATTTTTATCTCTGTGTAACAATTGAGTCATATCTAACGTATCTATAGAAAAAGAAAAACGGTATCACGAAAGTGAATATTTTGATTGAAACGAATATCCTCTTAAATAAAATATGAAATTTCAATTACAAAATACTGTGCCTTTCTCCGCCATCAGTAATTGCATTTAGTCTGTCGATAATCGAATGCACTTACTTTTCTCTATTCTAAGAAATATAAGAAATGAAAGATATGTAAGAGATACAGTATATATATAATAAGAAATGAAAGATATACAAGAGATACAGTTACCTAATTTCTTCTTAATTCGAATTCTTTTTCACAATTCTTCAGCAAGATAACCTCAACGCGAGACTTCAAATCAGTGTTTCAAATCGCTGCCAACTGAAAAATGATTTTTGGCGCCAATCGTAATTAATGTCTCACCTTACCGAGAAATTTCTCTCTATAGATAACTACGTGATTTCGATACACCAGATTTACTACTAGATGCCGCAACGAGCAATTTTCACTAGATGTTGACAGAAGTATCACTACGTGAAAATCAAACACATAAATATGCTACAAGTGGATTGAAAAGTGGAGCAGAACTTCTAAATAGCAATGGTGCACGTCATCACTTCGAAAGTGTTAATCGTGAAACTGAACGACGTTTCCGTTTATATGGTGCTCTTGAGAGAACTGGTTTACCGTGCTAGATATATATCGATAAATAAATCTAGCGTGCGTATCTCTTAAAACTGCATTTATCACGATTAAATAGTGTTTGCTACTGAGAGCACGATAACGATAATGAGAAGACGCCAACGCATTTTCGCCTTTAAGCTCAGGTGAAACTAGAGCTTGACACTAATATGAAAAACGTCCTCATTTACTAATGTTATTTCACATACTATATTTTTGAAGTTGTATCGGCAATGCAAAAAGAAAAAAAGAAATATAGAAAATCAAACAATTGTAAGTATTTCAAATTTTCCTTTTTATGACTTTACGAACAGTTTAATTTCTTATGAAAACAGTAAAATAATTGGTAGAAAATTTATTGTTGCAATTAGAAAGTTAACTAGGTTATGAATAATGTAAAATTTATATTGAATTATATGTGTCTAACAGATTGTGTATAAGAATCGTAAATAAAGAATGCTATGAATACTTACAGTTATCCTTGCCTGCATTACCGACACTACATGTGTCGAGGACACATACATGTACGTATAACCTTAAATATTCTTTTAATGAAAAATTCAAAAATTATAAAGAAATTTTACTTCGTAATTCCCTACATAAAAAATTTTAAAGAAATATTGCCACATTGTTTAAAATTGAACTAACTCTATTAAAATTTGTACTAATTCAAATACAAAATTCAAAATTTTAAACGACTGAACTTTACGAACAGTGTGATTGGTTAGTCATACCACTGTAGTCAATACAATCTTTATAAATTACAATATCGAAATATTTAATCAAGAAGAAATATTTTAATTAAGAGCAAATAATAAATAAATTTTAATATTTTAATTGAAAACGAAATAAATTACGGACGAAACATTAAGAAATATAATTATTTCTTCAAATTTCAGGAAATGTATAATCATATATAACATTTTAATCTCGCGCGCAACGTTGTGTTGACTGGAAGAGCAATCGAACGTGTCACTCTCAAGTAAGTAATTTTCACTGCATTATAGTTTATTATGTGTTTATTTGATAATTTATTGGATATTATTGTAAAGAAATTAAACAATCCTTCGAAATCTTCTTGTAAATACATATAATATAACACATGTTACAATTTTTTTATACTTCTATTACAAGAGACTTCGTGATGACAATCTTTATGTTTCAAGAGCCAAGAATGTAAATAATTATATTCTTTGAATATTATATTTCAATTATTTTTACTTTATGCGTGGTTCAATTGCTATTAATGATAAAGTCAAATTTTATTATATACAAATACAATGTAAGACTCTCATTGTTGATTGTCGAATCCTGTTCGAACAGGATTACCCCATGCCCTACTATATTCTCAATTGAAGGACGAAACGTGTTGCGGAGAGTCATTCAGCTATGGAATTTCGACACAATAACACGTATTACGTTACTAGGTTCGTAACATTTTCTAACCTGTCGGTGGCGTCTCTTCCGTGGCGTTGCTTCTTTCTTTGACACTCTTTTACTTCCATTTATTCCTTAGTAATAGTATCATTTAATTAATATGATTGTATTTAATTAATACGAGTGTGTTTAACGATTAATTGAGCAACGAAATCATCTAGTACTTTGAAACTTTTCCTTTAGTCGTTGATTTCACTAGTACAATTATCGGTAGCTTGTCTTGTACGCTTTTTCAATAGAACATGCAATTGATTATCGTTTCATTTTTACACATTTGCTTTCATTCGATACATTTGTTCTAACTTTCGATTTCTTTTTGTGCAGATTACTTCTTGATTCCAAAAATAGGATGGAACATCGACACTAGATTAGAGCACAGACGATGCCACGATTATATTTTCATGGAAATTTAGTAACATTTTATTTATTTTGGGTAACATTTGATATAAAATTTATATATATTTGAAATACAATTCGCAATACATAATTTCGTAATTATTTGGGATGTAAAGATGAAAATAGAAAAGATTAAATTAATTAATATTTTGTTTGGAATATAGAAATCGTATCAATTTAATGGTATATATATTTCAAATGAATATATATTCTTGTATTAGATTATTAAACTTAAAGTTTTCCTACTACTACAATTACTGTTGCTACAATATACTCACTTTTTTGCAAGTAAACGATTCATAGCAAGATTTTACGTGTTAGATTCTTTAATTTAGTTGTGAAATTTTGATTTATGTAAATATTTTCGAATATTTATAATATGTGACGTGATACACTACCAATGTGCATACTTCATACTCTAATAACGAACATTCAGAATACTATTTCTACAAATAATTCTGCAAATATTGAAAAATACTTTATAATTTCTAACTTTAATACAGATTCAGGTTTCTTCGTAATTGTTTTGTAAAAAAAATAGCAGTATTTTCAAAATGAACGTATTCTTCTTCGCCCTCTCCTTACTAATCAGCTTTATTTTCAGAAAATTTTTGTGATCGCGCGCAATGCGGTCGGTAGAGTCAGTGTTTGTTGCGCAGTATTTTAATATTTTTCTGAGCGAAATGGTTCTCATTAAATTAGATTATCAATTCATTCAAATTATAATTCGCGAAGTTAGAGTCAGTGAGCCCGCCGATTGTTACTCGAACGCTGTTTTCGGTACTAGAGTCAGTGCTCAAGAGGATAAAGCCTCTCCAGGAAATCAAAATCGCAAGTAGTTTTACATATCGTACTTTAGTTGGTCAAATTTAACAAACACAAAGTTAATGTTTTACGTTTTGTTGCAGACGCTTCGCAACATCAAATTTTTTGTACTTTTTGAGAAATATGCAACGGTGGCTCTAGAGCCAAGAATGTAAGTACTTTACCACGAAATAATTCTATTCTCTGCAATTCTCTTTCGATTAAAGTCTAATGTAAAATTATTAGGGTCCTAATTTTTATCATTATTAAAATTTAAATTTTTACAAATAACATTGTGTCTTTATGCCTAGAGATTTTTCATGGCGTTCACTTCCACCATAGGATTCTCAGTGACACCTGCTTGGTGAGGATCTTCACGACGACTTTCTTTGGTCCGGTGGAGCATCGATGATGACGTTCTTCGCATCTATCGCGTAAGTCGCATGCATTTATGTTTCTCTAGTCACTCAATCATGTCGTAGGACGAAAGGTCCAAATCGGCATGGGTGACTGGTTGTATACGTAGAATTTTTGATGAGCATAGTGACCGCGGGTATATTTTTTATACCCGTGAGTAGTAACATTTTTTTCAGGTTTTTTTTATGTATTAGATCAGGATAGGACTTCTTGCATATCGCGATTTTAACAATTAGAATATATATAGCTATAACAATTACTCATAAAATCAAAATATCTTCAATATAAGTATTTGCAAAAGTGAAATATCCATATGAATAGATAAATCATAAATATTTATAAATAATTATTATTAAAACAATTTTGTTTGAGCATTTCATAGTGGAGAAGACGGATACCCTCCGACTTCGTTGTTGAAAAAATGTAGTTATTATTTATATATATTTTGTTGTAATGATAAATAATTAATAATTGTTATAATAATTAATAATTCCCAACTTCATCTTCCCTTTTATAATAATATTGAATGATTGAATTGATTGAATTTTATAATTATGAACTTCAATTATGTATTGTTCAATTATGAACAATTTGAAATATCGTATAATAGAGTAGAATTCTTTACGTAAAAAAATCTATGAAATTTTATGTGCAAGAAGATATTTCGCGACAGACAGATTTTTGAATCAAAGCAATAAGTTTGAACACTGCTTTCGCATTTTCGAAAATGTGCTTTGATGAAGAAGTCGCCTGAGGTTATTTCTATTAATATTTAATTTAGAGTCAATGGTTTATTTTGATCCTTTCAGTCAATTATTAAATTTCATAGTATCGTTTTTAATAAATTCAATTCTTGTTCGTGGTCCTCATTCTCTTGCAATTTCAATAATTTCTAAAAGAGTAGAGCTATTAGAGTTTGAAATGAAATAATGCAATAACCCGTTAGATACAAATTGCACAAACTAATCATTTTTTTAGTCCAGGATTTTCAGGTTTAACCCTTTCCGTGTTCATTGTCAGGATCTCACTCACGTGCCCAGGTGCTACTTGGGTGGGTGAAAGACATTGGGCACGATGACCATAGTTTGTAATTTTATAAAAAATTTCTCAGCGACTGACAGTGTGTTAGCGTATCGTGCACGACGTATTTTCCGCATATGTGTGTGTGGTTAGGATGTGGAATTGCGTCGTTTCTATTGTTCCATTCATTATAAATATTTAAAATATTTGAAATGCGAATTTATTACAATAATACTTACCAAATACACTACAATTGTATTATTAATTATACTATCAATTATATAATATGATACAATATAATAATTACAAGTTAATTTGCATTTGTAATTTCCATGGAAATTATATATATTTTTTCTCAGTTATTAATCTCACATAGAATCGTAAATATAAACGGTGTTTTAATCACGCTTTACGCAATGTTCGCTAGCCGTTGTCAGTCGATTTCAGGAAAATGGTACGTAAATTAGAGTGTGAAAGTTGTATGCTAAGCTCGGGTGTCGGAGGCGTCCCGGGACGTCCTCTCTAGTTTAGGTCTGCGCCCGAGTGGTATGTGTGAGAACCGTGGAATGAGTGTGTTGGTGTGCCTGTTTTGCCGTTTTTTAAATATAGAGCCACTGGTTAGGATAGGTAGCTTACTTTCTGGTATGCCTGTGTTTAATTATAAGTAGGTAGGGCCGGGCAGGTTGGCACAGTCTCTGGTCGCGTGTCCCTTTTTCGCGTGTCCAACCTATTTCAGGAAATCTAATTTGAAAAATCGACAGTGAAATTGGTACAAATGGAGCATACCACTGTTTCTGGTTTTACTCTTCGATTTTTCGAATTTAGTATCGCGGTCGCGGTCGCGGATAGGTCGCGAGTAGGTCCCGAAACGAACATTTATGTAGGCATTGCTCGAGCACGCACATGCGAACGGACAACGATCACTACGATCGATGGTCGTCCATGTGTATTGAGGTCAGCTTTCGCGGTTTATCTTTTCATTTCATCTTTATATGTCATTTTTTGGTTTGCCATTAGAAAGACTCGAGCTAGATGTAAGTTTCAGCGAGCATTGCGCTCAAAGAAAGAAGAGGCTAGAAGCCGAAGAGGCCCGGCAAACTGCCACGAAGAGGGTCACAACAAATGACTTCTCATCCTCTGGATCATTTAAATGGATTCCATAGCATGGGAGGTCATTCTCGTTACTACTTTGTCACTATGCTCTTTTAGTATTTGTAGTTGTATTTTCTATTTCTTCTCCATCATCGTTTTGGGCAAATCGCGGTTTTTCTTGTTAGTGTTGCGAGAGATCGATAACGGGTTGAATTAGAGTTACGAAATAATTTCGCGCCTGTATATTAGTGTTGCGAGAAATTGATTACGATTTAAAGAAATGAAAATTGTGTTTGCTTTAGAGTTACGAATTATGATACCGCGATTGTCTTTTGCAATTTTGATTTAAATTTTTATAGTTTAGTATTATACGTAGTAAAATTTGTCTTGCTTTCTATTGTTTCAAATTAAATCATAGAGTTATTGCTTTTAAGTAATTTTAGGGCGTCAAAGTATTTGAAATAACTTTCTGTTCGTACAGTTTTGTATTGTTCATAACAATTTTCATTGAATTTCGTTTTAGAGTTAGTGTTGCGACACTGTTTCATTGCGATTAGTTTTCTTCTTAGTGTTGCGATAATGAATAATCGCGGTTTTTGAAGTAGCGTTGCGTTTATAAAACGCCCAAATTCTTCCACTGAATTCGTGGAAGACTGTTCCTGCTTTTGGGTTACCTGATGCAGTTACAAGAGCTGTATAAAAGTGGTTATTCATCAGCAATCTCCAGGATTGATTGCACTGGACATGTCGCAATTAGTGTTGCGAATTTTAAATATGAGTGCAAAGATTAATAGCGTTGTGCACCTATTTTCGGGAGTTTTAAATATGACGAAGCACTCTTCACGTATGATTTTGAAAATTCCTTATTTCACAGTTAATAGTGTTGGTGAGTTAGTGTTGCGAAACAAGATACGGTTTGTTGCTCGGGTTCGTAATTTAAATAATTGTACAGTAGCCCTTCTGGTTATTGTATTGAAAAATGTTTTTTATTAACCTTCTGGCTACTGTGTTAGGTTTTCAGCATCCCTTACTACTGCGTTCATTACTGAAAATACTGCTAGAAAGAAATATATTTTCTATTAATCTATAATTTTGTTAGTTACGAGTTTTAATTAGTTTTAAAATGCCGAATTTTATTATAAATTTAATATATTTACATATATGTGAATGTAAATGATTCCATATGCCATATATACAAAATGAAATGAGAAAAGCATTGCAATGAAATATTTAAATATTATAATAAAGATTTGAAACTCTTTTTACAAAATAATTAAATCGATATTACTAATTTATTTTGAAATATAAGTTATCCAATTTATTGTTATTGGAATTAATAATAATGATTGTTCGTTGTTAGAGTTATTTTTTTTTAATCATTTTCTTAATCTTATATTTTCATTGCAGATCTTTTTATTTAAATTATAATACTAATCCAATATATAAGTTTGTTTCAGATACATTAACTTACACTCGCAGCACCTCCACGAGGTGAGACCTGGACATCGGTATTATTTGATATATAATTATTAATTGCATATATAACTAAACAATTAATTATATAATTGATAAAATTATTAATTATATGGCAGGTAATACGAGTTGATCAGATGCGATCTTGATTAGATGTTTGTGTAAATGTACATATCCTTTAGATTAATGAAAAATAAATAATGGGTAGTTTTGATATATGAGTAACTAATGTTTTAAATATTTCGAAAAAATTTCATCCGAATTTGTACATTTTTCGTACAAGAATATTTTAGAAAGTTTAGGATTAAGTATTTCTTCTACAATGATTATATTTGTAAATGAAAGGGTTGTTCTTTCTTCTTCTCTTTAATTTCTTTCATATTATATCGAATTTTTGGTAAAATTTATTTGAGCTGATAGATTCTTTAATATTTTATTAATAAATTTAGAATTTTAATTTACTCTATGAAAAAGAACCATCGTAATACCATAAAACCATGAATAAAGCTTTTTTTGATATATAACAGAATGATTTCGGTTAGTTACTAGCTTTACATTTCGGTACTGACAACTATGAATTTTAAAAATCATATTTCTGGCGCATTACTTCGATCGTTTTACTTGATGTAGTTCCCCAACTTATCGTTATTAAGTGTAGAGTGCGCTAAAAAACCACTGATTTTTTAGTATGTCGGTATTTCAGTGCATGAGACACGAAGTCGCATATGATGCAAGATCTATTGATATATCTCGTCTATGACTGTGCTTATTCTATACAGAATCGATAATACTGGAAATGACATTTCCCGAAACATAGAACTGAAAACTGCATTGAGTACTAGATCTATTTTATATCTAAACCATGGTTATTTTATGCTATCAACTTGTAGAGGACGCCACTTAAATGTAAACATATTTGAGGTTAAGTCTCATTTTTGAGAATCAATTACACGTGCTTTAGATTTTAAATAAAGTGAATTTGATATTTAAAGAATTTAAACTTAAAGTAGGTATTGAATAATTAACTGTATCTTTATATTTCCAAATATATTAACTACTTCTGGTTTTTTTAGTTAGTCGATAGTTTGAAGTTATGTTACTATTAAATAGTCTTTCAAATTTTATTTTAATTTTATTCTACGTTTATTTAGTTTTACATTTTTAACATTTTTATGTTCACAATTCAAAACAAGATTTGTTTTATTTTTAATAAATGGAATTATAATTCTATACTTAGTACTCATTTAATGCATTTTTCAAAATAATTCTAGGTAAACATAGTTTAAATATATAGAAACAAAATGGCAAAGTCATTGCGTAGTAAATGGAGGAGAAAGTGTAGAGCAATCAAAAGGGAGCGTTATGGAGCAAAAGAATTAGAAAGATTAAAAAAGACATTAGGTATTGATGAGAATGGAGCACAGGACATTGAAATGAATGAAATGTCAAAAATTGCTACAGGTAGACCACATTACTTATTAATATTCTTGTATAACAATTTCAACTAGGTATGTATTACTTTTGTTTCAAGTTGTTGATGCTAAAACAATAAAAGAAAATGAACGCGCAAAAGAAGATGAACAAGCAAAAGATGATCAAGCTAATGATAACACTGAAACAAATGGTGAGACAATGGATGTAGACATCAATGGAAGAGTATATAATAAAAGAACAATGAGAGATCAGCATGGTAATTATCCTGTATGGATGAACAAACGAAAAATCGCAAAACACAAGAAGGGTAGAGCAAAATCACAGAAAGGAAACTTTAGGCCACATAAAAGATTAACTAGGAGGCAGAAGAAGGGAATGAAGCAAAAGTAGATCTATGTAAAATTGGTAGCACTGACTAATGCTATTCTTTCTTTGTATATGTAACAAAAATAAATTCTATTGTAGGAAAATCATTCCAGTTTCTTTTATGTTTTATTATAAAGCTGAATACAGATAATCACAAACATTGCTTAAGTTATAGTTTTACTATACTTTAAGTCTACTACATTCTAAAATAACGTAAAAGCTAAAGGGATGGCAGTGATAGCATGTTTTTTTCTTATAAATTTTCTCACATAAATATTATATCTATAGAAAATTTCAATATTTTGACACTCTTCTCGTTTGCAGCAGTAATGTTAAAACTTCATTGAGCCACTGTTCATTGGTATTGTTGATCTGCAACGCAATCTTAAACGATTTTCCAGTTCTAATACTCTATTTGTTAAGTGTTGCATTTTTCTTGTTTCCAATTCGTATTCTCTTAATTTGCTCTTCATTTCATATATCTCCTGCTGCATCAGTTGCTATGAACAGAATTAGGTCTTTGAACATATATTTTATAAAGCATTAACAAAGTGACTACTAACCACATTTTCGATAGATCTCTTCATTTCGTTGATAGTTTCAACAACCGATGCAACCTTGACAGTCATATCCGCCGTTTCTGTGTCTCTCTTCCTTCCTTTTGCAAATTGCTAATAATACAAGTTATTAATTTATTATCCAAACATTTCTTTACTGTGATTTTTACTTATGTCAAGCAAATTTACAATTATTTTGATATAAATTCCTCATTTTAACGAATTATCCATTTTTAAATGTTTTTCAATAAATAACAAATCGTTATCCCATCTCAAACTGTAATGTAACAGCGACATTACACATTTATGAAATTTGCTGGTTTCCCAAGGTAACTGATCATAAATATACTATAGGAATCTAAAAAGTTATGATATAACAAATCTCTAAAATATTACGAAATCAGAATCACGTTCCCTATTCAGTGTCAGAGTTGGAATCGAATTGTTTCTCAGAAATCAGCATAATCCATACATGCCTAGAACGATTGGAATAAAACTAAAAAGGAGGAAATTCTTCAACCCACTGCATCTGCGAACGTATCTCTCCTTTACAAGTCAAATAACACGGCAAGCCATTGTCCGGCATACCTTTTCGAGTTTGGTGAGCCTTTTCAGGATAATCTCGTAGTCCTGATCGAGGTCATCGTCAGCTACCTCGTTTTCCGTATCTGTAAACGGAAGTAATTGCGTCCAACTACAGAACTCGAAATATGTTTGCATTTGCATAGGAATAATAACTGAAAAAATGAGAAAGAGATGAAAGGGGCAGTGAAAGAAAATTTACAATTACGAACCATGCGACGAAACTGTCGGACGCTTCGTCGTCGTTGTTTCATGGAAATCGTTCTCCAAGTCTCGAGCCTCGAACGCAGTATCTTCGGTGTCTGAAAAAAAAAGAAGTTGAAGCAATCTGATCTGAAAGCAGATCCTCAAGCTTGAAACAAGGATCGCTGTTTCTGGTTTTTGTGCGAAATATTGATACTGGAAACATGAAGTACAATTATTACGTATACTATTCGTAATATGTATGACAGTTTCTTTATTGAAATTTAATCTTGCAATAAATTTATTTAACGATTGCCTCCTTCTATTTTATGAAGCAAGTGCTTTTATCTTGGTGGTTAAATTCTATTTTATAATTGAATCTAGAGTGTATTAGTACACTGTAGTACTTTGATATTCCAGTAAAAATAGATATGGTTTAAAGCTAATGATATTAGTATAAAAAAAAAATCAGGTTTATTATCAAGGATATTATAGTAAAATTAAATTAAATTTTTATTACAGAAGAATTAAAATGTTTCTTCCTGATAAAATCTCTATCTACTAATTACAAATGGAATTTTTATTTTTTAATTTCTTATTACATAATTAGCAGCTACTAATTATAACATCCTTTTCTCAAACTTCATTACGTTTAACAATTATTTCCCATAGGTGTACTGTTTACTTTTCTATATTCTACAAGACGCAATGATTTGATCATATTTCAAGCTATATATCACTCGAGCTTAAAATTCAGGACAGTTTACCATATCTCATTCTGTTCTCGGAAACTCAGCCAATTTCGAGCGATCTTGAACTTGACCATCGACAACCATTTTTCACTCGCACAGTCAAACCTCGTGTAAATAGCATTGAAGTTCAAGATCAATGGGAACGGACGCGACAAAACGGCGTCGTTCGTTCGGTAAAAATAACACGTTCATTTAAAATTCGCGAGACCAGAACAACAAGAAGCCATTCAAAAACTTGTTGTTCGGCTGGTGCCTAGCAGCGTGTGAATGGCGTTCCGTGAACAGCGTTTAAATGGGTTGAAAAGTGCCACTTCGTGTATTTCTCAATGGCGTATTATTCACTGTCAAGAAATCTCGAAAACAAATTCGTCTTTGGCGGAGCCGAGTAGAATTTTTCCGACAGTTACTCACCGTTCTTTCGACAGGATTGGCCGTCTTTTTGTAGTTGGAAACCGGGCCTGCAGTGGCACTCGTAGGTTCCGGGTAGGTTTCTGCAGAGTTGATCGCAGGGCTTCTCTGTCACGCATTCGTCGACATCTGTAACGTTGGTGGACAAGTTATGCTAATTCGTGCAAAAATTAATTACATAAACGTGACAGCTGCACGGGATCGATTGATCCATCGCGAAGTCCTTCGGTTTCCGGTCAGCGGTATTGCGCAAATTTGCCGCAATGCAACGCTACCGTTCGATGAATTTCTCGAAATGGATTTTAGGAACAAATTACTGGCAATGGATGTAGATCGGTCGTTAAGTTAGTGAATGATCGAGAATAAGTAGGGAAAGGTGGGGATCTACGCCATTTAAAATAACTTGCTTGTTAATTAAAAATAATAACATAGAAAAATGAGGCGAGTGTAAGAGAAATTGAAATATTTTTTTCTATATTTAATATATAGAAGAGACATATATATTCTAACTATTATAGAAAACGATACTTGATGTTTCATTCTATCATACATTAACTGAGGTACTGATAATTTGTCAAAGCTTTTAGTACAATACGTCATAGACATCGTTCCATTAAAGATACGTTGTTTCGCGATATGATACGAAGATGAGCTTCAATCGTAAAAGGTCCATCACAATATCTCAAATATTTCTGACAATTTTTCTACAAGCTCTTCCCTCAATATGTTTTATCTTCAGCACAAATTGAAATAAGTGAAAGAGAATCGTTGTTGGCACGAGTAACCTTTTGTTTCAATTCTTACTTTTCGAAGCTATGAAATGAACGCACGATTGGATCGTGAGGCTGTGAGTGGGATTGAACAACATGGTCTATTGTAAAACCATGAAAGCTTCAAGGACTTTAGAGTGTTGAAACCTCTGGTAAAGGATTTTTATATCGGATTAAGAGCAGCGTGCCAACACGACTCACCTCGCCGCGGTAATTAGAACGTCCGCATAGCGTAATGAAATAGCTCGTAAATCTATCGAAAGCAGCCTAGCTATCGAATACCACAATACGTTTGGTCAGCACGGTATTCAGCGCGATGCTATCGATCTGCGTATCAGCCTGCGTCAATTTAATTACGCCTAACGATCTTGGCTACGAGGACGTGCTTCCTAGCACGGTGAATATCGATCATTGATATTTTACGATTTATCGGCGCTCGTTGTTCGCGTCATTAGCTCCGCGGAGGTTCGTTTACTTCTATGGCACTCGGGTCCTCGTTTAGATAAGAGGCGACGAACGCTCCTCGCAATTGTGCAGTTTGCAGCTAAACGTGAAAATTGAAGGAATCAAAAATGCCTCGTTTCAGCGAAAATTGAAGTAGAAGTAGTAATATACAGTAACAGTTATTCGGAAATGTTCGATCTTGTCAAATTGAAATTTAATTCAAAATTAATTTAGTTATTTAATTCATAGTTCGATGCGAGTGAAATCTCTTAACTCTTTTGAATAAAATTTAAATTCGATTTGAGTAAAGAAAGTTTGATACGAAGAAAATCTGTAATTATGTAATATGGATTATGATATTACCGTTTAATTTAAAATTGAATACATTTTCGAATCATTTCGAATCAGCATTGAGCAATTTTCTGATCGCGCGAAATACACATACAGTCAGACACGCCTGCGAGAAAGTTAATGGAGCGATGTTGGTAATAAAATGTAGAGTAGGAAAGGTGTTGGACACGTAGCGTTAATTAGCATTGGAAATGATAATTTAGGGTCGATTTGTATTCGTGTTAGACATTACCTGTCTGGCACTGGTTGCCGGTAAATCCTTTGGGACACGTGCACTTACCAGGAGAAGTACACGTACCTCCGTTTAAGCATGGGGAAGGGCAGGCAGCTGAAAGGCAATTAAATTCACGTACAGGTAACAGATTGACACGCAATTATTCATTATCGATACTGATAAATATTTTGCACGTCTATAAAAAATGTTTGTTCCGTATATCACAATTAGACCGATGAAGTCATTAGTGTCATGCATTTTCAAATCTTGATAAAACCATTAAAGCAGTAAAACTGAAAGAAGTAAACATCTCCATTCTTCAGTGATACGAATAAATTAATTTTTAAACAGTTTTCACTCACGTTTGTTGCATCCAAAACTCAAGTGAGTCGCCTGTGTCCATCCAGGGCAGCACAAGAAAACGGAAGGTAAATCGGTCTTAACATTAAATATATTAACATACCTAAAAACAATGGGACTTCATCGTGCGGAATAATACTAATTCTAAATTCTTCGTAACAAATATCTCGTTTTCCAAAAATGTCTTTTTACCTAACTTGTCCATTTCGATGGTGAACAGTACTGGGAATCGATCTGGTGCAAACTCGTCTCCTGAAACACAGAGACATAGAAAATAGCTTCATTGTCAGCGAAGGGTAAAGAATGTATATTATTAGTATGAAAAATTCCAAGAATTTTGCATACAAAAGGGAACGGCATTTCATACAGCGTTTAAAATTCGAGGGACCAGGGCTCTTCTTTGACGTATTTCGATCCCGCAGCTCTACATTTGTTATTGAGATTTATGCTGTTTGTACGCGCCTATTGTCAAGCGGTGACACGATGAAAATTAAATTAATGAATCGATTGTTTCGATCGCGATCGATATGACACGACGGTACACGCCTTCGTTTACGTCTCGTCGAGTCGATATGGAAATCGTTAAGTATGGAGAGCGCAATTTCGTTTAGCTGCGTTTTAAATTTCGAGTCGATAAATGCGCAGGTAACACACTTGGAAAAAGGAGCTTTAGGCACGTCGGATGATTGCCTTCGTGTCGTAAGGGATTATTCGATCGCTTCTGTTGTAACTGATCTGCTTTGACAGCTTTTATTACTTGCATCGTGGTTCAATTGATTTTATTGTAATCGACTCGGCCGGTCTGATCGATCGATACACGCCCACGATTTCGATTCAGACGATCACGAATGAACTCATCAACGAATTCTTTCTGTCCTGCGCTTTATATGCACTTGAATTTCATGTTTCTATTTAAATGTATGAAGCTTTCTGATGTAAATTGCCTTCTGTTACTATTTTGGACTTTTATTGGCCCTTCTGATACTACTTGGTCATCCGTGAATGATTAAACGATAGAAAGATATTTTTTTGAATAATACCATGATTTCTTATTCGAAAGTCATGGTATTATATTGAAGACACAAGTAAGGTGAATTTAAAAAATATTACAGGACTATATACTTAAATATCATTTATTAAATATTGCTGCTTGTTAAAATTGATTCAAAGGACACAATATTACGATAACTGCTATAATATTCAATACTGAAATTGCTCCTTTCCCTCGGCACTTGAATATTCCGCGCAGAAGAGAATACACGACGTTTCGGTTTACATAAATGCGCGAGGATCATCCGTAATTGAACATTGAAAGTTTCTCGGAGTGTCATTTACACTGGAAACTGTCGACCGGTTTCAAGTACAATAACTTAGCTGGCAAGATGTCCTTGGTTGACTAAGGGGTATTCACTTCTAGTACTTCCGTTTTCACTCTCATCAACTCTCATTGCATCGCGTTCACGTCTTGAACCAACATTACCAAAAAGAAGGATATTCTTTCCTGTGAATATATCAATACAATTCTCAAAACGATTTCAGACATGCTTTGTTTCTCATTGACGTGTAAACGTTGGAAAATTGAAATTTTTACGGTTTACAGCAAACGCGATATAATCCCATTCACGTTCTTCTACCTGTTAATTTTATCCTGTTAATGGTAACCTGTTGAACGAGTTGGCTCGTCACTCAAATTGGATATAATATCTAACATCTCGGATGTGATAATAATTGCTTGACCTAACTGCAATCAACTATTTTCCTACGAATTTTTAATTCTACAATTGCAAAAGTTTCTGGTAGCCACGCAACGATCAACGCATAAAACTTGTCGCGTTCTTCCTGTGTAATCGGCGAGTATTAACGTGAAAAGTGGAAGATCGGACAGTTACAATCTCGAGCTTGCTGAAATCGCTACTTTCTCCGGACGGTTCGGACGTCTCGGGTAGAAATTACTCAAATGGGAGAGGACGAAGAGATTCTCGCGCGTATCGCGCGCATAATTGGGCGACGAGAGGCGATCCTCGGCGCGGCGAGGAACCACTTCGTCATCGTCTCGAACCGCGAGAAAATTGCATCTTACCGTGTCGCTGTCATGTTCGTTGAAACGCGACACGACGTTTACTGTCGCAACACCGCTTCACGTCCTCAGACGTTTTCTTGCTCCGTGCGCCATTTTGTTCGTGACGGAGATATGCCAAGGGCGCGAGCAAGTTGTTCAAACAAGAAAGTTGCTCTCGTTAAAAGAGAGCCTCAGACCAAGGGGGGAAAAGTTGTTCTCTGTTTAGAAACGAGTATCGTCCGCTGCCTTCAAAATTGAATAAATTAATCGCGTTGGAAGGTATAATTTCATAATTGATTAAATTTAGTTATAATCAGTACGATGATTTTTTCCCCTACTATAATTATCAACTAATTATTAGACCGAGTTTCAATAGCTGACATTTGTGAGTTTGTACTCTTTGCCATTAGATTTCTCAGTTTCCAAGTTGTTGTGATCTCTTCCTGAGCTAGTCAGATCCGTGCAGGTGTTTAGAACAAAATGAGGGCCTTGAACGACGTCGAAAATCTGTCTGTTAAAGACGAGTTCGTATTTGCCTACAGATTGTGTATGCGAGGTGAGGGATCAAAGGGATTAGCGCGGCAGGTGATCCAGGTTAGTGAATCGTGTGTTCCGTCAGACAGGTGTGTCTGACGTTGGCTCATTCCCCTTCAGCCAGATCGTGGCTGGCTATAATTTTCGCCATGACGGAGCACATTGTTCTCGCGTCGACTAAAATCAATCTCCTCTGTTAGAAACCGTGGATTCCGTGCCAATTTGTACGTTGTTGATTTACATGGAAATTGCTTCTACATAATGTTCACGTAACACAACAGAAACATAAACTTTGAATGGACGTAAATTAGAAAAGTAAACTGGAGTAAAAGTAAAGCAAAATAAAATAACAATTGAAAAGATATAACTTATTTCATTTTCTTTAAGTTTTCAAAGTTGTTAGACCCGTTCGACTGTTCCAAGATCATACTGGTTGATGAATTATGGACACTTTCGAACGCCTACGTAGATAATATTTCGTTTGACTTTGGATGTGACGTGATAAGTTCCCGTGCAACGATCGCGATATATTCACCGTAATTCGGAAAAATGAATGTCCTCGCTGTCGCGACGAACACGCATCAAATCGTTCCTAGAGCGTATTCCCGTTGCCAGAAAAATTTCTCGGAACACGTTGCGACGAAGGTTTAGATACGGTTCGGAGGACATTCGCGTGGGAATACTGGTTCGGGTGCTTTGGTGGCCATACGGAACGTTGCGCGTTGATAACGTTCAACGTGCTCGATCCACGACATTGAACGAGAGAAACGAAAAAGTTAAACGCACATTCACGAAAATAACTCGTGTAGGCCGTTGCAGCTAACTTGTACTTGTACTACAACTATGTAACTGTACGGATTTACGAATCACGTTGATTTATTCCTAATAAGCGTTCGTTTCAAGAAATATCGCTGCTCCTTTGCTAAATATTATTTACTCTTCGTGCAAAGTTCGATACCGCGTTGTAATAAAAATTTTTAACACAATAACGTTCTGTTTGCCTCACGTCAGTCTTTTGTGTCGTCTGCAGAATTTCTTCTACTCTGCCAGAGTATTTAGCGATTGAACTTTGACAATCGGAATTTGAACATTGAAACGCGCCAGAATCGATCAGATTGAAATTTTCAGCTGACAGAATCTTTCTGTAAGTATTCGTAGAAAATTTTCTGACGCGATGAGCAATTAAAATTCAACGCACGGTTCAATTTCAATTCAACACGTGTGTATGTACTTGTAACTACTATAAACGTTACATAATGCACGAACGTAACTTGTACTTGTAACTCGAAGGCGTTTCACTTTTCATCGTGCAGGCCTAAGTTCATGGAGAGCGAGAACTTCGAACGTGTTCTAGGAACTTTCTCCGTTAGCGAAGAACCGGCTAAAGACAGAGACAGAGAGAGAGAGAGAGAGAGAGAGAGAGAGAGAGAATTAAAAAGTTGAGGAAATATACGAAGAAATCGCGTGTAATAAAATTAATGTGGATCAGGAGCGGGCGAAGGCGCCGTCGCGTGATACCACTTGCAAGCGTCTTCGAGGTGATAAATTTTCAATGAATTACCGCATTGACGGCTCGCGTGTCCGCGACTCTCCTTAGAGGTACTTCCGAAACCTTAACGGTGATCTTGCATGTTTCCCACTTCTAGCCGAGCCACAGCGTCGAGTTATGCTGGCCATTCGTTATTAAGCTCGCCCAGCTGATTATCTGTTGCTCACGCTGCAATATTTTCACGACGATAGTTGTGAACGATGTTCTGTGAAATCAGACGTTCACTGGATCGGCGATACGTCACGTAGATCCTGATCTCGAGAGAAGACGTTGAAAATACAAATTTTTCTGTTCGTGCAGGATCTATAAACGTGCAAATACTTTCGTGAGCGCTGTACATTGATTGTGGTATGAAAATCGAACGTTAAATCCTTCCTTTTTGAAATCTAATAACCGGATCCAGTACCTGTTGTTCATTCTACTTCGTAGAAACATTGACATAACTTTGCAATTCATTCAATCACGCTCAAGTATCGAAGAAACATTTTCATCCTTGAGACTCGAAGGCTCGTATTATCGTGAAAAAGAATCGCAGAACACGGTTTCAGTTAGTCAGCAATTATCAGACACGCATTATCACGCGCGTATTCTATCACAAGTACAAATATGCGACTACCTCAAAGATGTACAACAAATAAGATCACTCCACGAACCGGTTGATACATCGGCATTACGAGAATCAGAAGAAAAATTCGAATAACACGTCGCGTACATTATCGGTGGTAAAATCTGTAATGTTGGGTCGGTCTGATACCAATTAATCTCGCATCCCCGATCGATCTTTAATTGAATCATAAATATTCAACCTCAGTTCCCTTTAGTAATACTCGTAAAACAGTGCGCGTAATTACAGATACACCGGGCGAATTTTTAAGCTGTATGGGAAACTGTATGTTATCGTCGTACGCCGGTAAACCATCGTCGCGCGATGTCGCGAACGTGATAACATGTTTTGCACGCTCGTTTCGATGTTCCCGCCAGTGATAAATATTGACTCTTTATTATACGGTTTCGTGAACGTTTGACTCCATCGATTCGGCGACATAGAAAAAGGCTGACTAATTTTTTTTTTTTAGAAAATTTACTGGTTATAACATTTGGAGGGTGAATCTTTCATTCCCTTAGTATTGTAAATGTTTTATTTTATGAGTGTTTTGACAACATTGTGAACACAAATAGAATATATTGGCTAGTTTTGATCGATACTTGATTTGGAAAATGCAATACAACTGTCAATCCAATGCTTTGTAATATCGATTACTCTAAATCTCCATCGTGTGTTCTACCTTTTCGTTTTAATAATTCCACTCACGGCACGCGTGAAATGTTTCTTGATAAATTCTACAATTTTTCGCCACCCACGTGCAAGACTATGAAGCCTAATTTTAAATAAAATCGTTAAGGTCTTTTAAAACCTCGCCACGACATGAGTCGCCAATTAAATTGATCAAAGCAGCGGATTGATAGCGAAAAGAAACGAGAATGGTCGGTTTTACGAGCAATCAGAAGCTCGACGACTGCGAAACACAAAAACACATCAAGAGAGAGAGAGAGAGAGAGAGACGTCCTCGAGACGTTCACATGGAAAAGAACAAAGAAATAACCGGACGAAGTGAAGTGGCACTCGTGTCCAGCCAGCACAATTCGCCGATTCGAAAGTTTTCCAAACAGGCTGGCCGGTCACTGGCTACCGTTTCCAGACGCAATGATTGATCAAGCCACAACCTCTGTGATTGCAACACCTCATTTTTCGTCACCGCTTGAAAACCCTCCCCTCCGCGTTGTCTAATTCATCCGCCGCGAAGTGGATTAACCCACGTCAGGAGGAGATCTGTCTATAAAACTAAGAGATCTCGTATAAGCGACTGGATGATTCGTCGCGTGATAAAATTCAATTTTCAAAAAAAGAAAAAAAAAAAGAACGACAACCTCTTTTAATCCGAATTAATTTACAAACTATCCAAACTAACGCGCCGATCCATTCAGATTAGATTCAGATAAATAAACGAGCCCGACACGTTCCTCGGCGGTGTTGGCTTAATAGCGAGCGCGTTAACCGGCTGATTTATAAAACGTTTAGCCGCGCGAACGATGCAATTTTATCTCGGTTGCCGGTTGTTTCGCCGCGCGCTCGATTTCTCGGAAATGCTGGCTGGCTGCTCGATGCTTGGGTGGTTAATCGGCCGCGATGCAATAATTCCGGTCGTTACGTCCCGTGTCATCCCTTCTCGTTGGCGACGGGAATATGCGTGCAACGCGAGCCGCGCGCGTTAAAACAGAAAAAAAAAAAAAAACAAAGCGACGCGGAACGAACGTCGCGGCGTGCCCGGAATGCAAATGCGATGTAATTCCACGGTGTCAATTAACATCGCGCGAGAAATGAATCGCGACGTACGAATACCACGAGGAAACGTGTTCGATGGGTGGAGAGGGGGGGAGGGGGTGAGGTGAGGATTACACTCGACGAACGGCGAGTAATGTTAGGACCAACCCGGCTGACGATTTGCGGTTTCCGACCGATGGTTTCGCGTACACAGTCTGCACACGGCTTCTTGAATTAAGTTCTGATTGCTCGATTCATAAATAAATAAATTCCTGTTAGCCAGCCGTGTCGCTAACTTGTTGATCCTTGCTTTACAGTGCGATAGGCGTAAATTAAACTGCAGTAGTGAAAAGCAGTTGATTCTTTCCACGTAGTATAGTGGCGGTGAGATGAATATACTTGGAAACGTTTGTTAAGAGACGTTGATTAAGAATATTAAACACTGTGGAGTGGATCGTGGAGGTCGTTGCAATCCCATCTAGTTTCAAAATTATTAATTGTACGATTTCGTTACTGCATCACATATTGTTTGATTGTATTTCTCATTATACGCGTAATTATATATTCATTGTCTCGTTACATTTCCAACGGTGCAAATGAAAATTTGCTTCGATTTGTCGGTGCAAATGAAACGTAAATTAAAATTGAAAGGATTTCAATTTCCTCGATGTGACATTTGCACAACTCTGTCAATAACGACATGCTTTGTGTTTCCTTA
Source organism: Tetragonisca angustula (assembly GCA_036937485.2). NCBI lineage: Eukaryota > Metazoa > Arthropoda > Insecta > Hymenoptera > Apidae > Tetragonisca > Tetragonisca angustula. Next base: position 170,593 of record JAWNGG020000082.1, on the reverse strand, counting down.
TTTGGAGCTATTTGTTCTCATCCTCTGAAAAATGACTTTTCCGTAATCGTCCTATTCCATTCTTCGAGATATATAATTCTTCTCAACATCCAATATAGTTGACGATAAATTCAATATTCCATAATTTTATATCCAACCATCCTCAGACTCGAAGCATCACGGTCGAACGCTTCGTTATCCCAGCAATTTGTGGCTATCGCTAACGTGATATTTTACAGCAGTTGCAGTCTGCGCTCCGACTTCTGCATCTCCTTCGAGATATACTTGTCACTCGACTACTCGTTTGCAGCGGCCGTGTAAACATTCGCAACAACACGATCCTGCTCGTGCCCGGACTGCTTATGAGAGAGTAACGGTGTGGAGAATAACGTCGTCAAAAAATAATTTCCATCGGACGTGCGCACATCTGGCCGAAATATTCTTGACAGCCTCGTGTGTCTCATCCTCTTCGCTGCAACCGCGGCGATATTTTTTTTTTACCCCCGCCCTCCTTCTTGGTTAACTATATCCACCGTCGTGGCGCATAACGATGGTTTATCATAAAAGCGAAGGAGTTATTTTCGACGGCTGACAAATGGGTTCAGTGTCCCCAGTGTTGGATATTTTCCCCTGTCACTCTTGAACGCCTGCGAAAGAAAGGAGGAGAGAGGAGTCTTTTTGTCGGGCGGGCAAGTTTTAAGAATATCGAGCGCGCGGCTCGTTAGCGACGGAGTTTTGCCAGCCGCTTCCTTTTCCTCCAGCGTCTCCGCCATTCGCCGTTCGTACGACGGCCAAACAATCTGACGTGCTCACTCCCCCCTTGTATATATTAACGAGGGTTTGCGAAACGTTCGATGTTTGAGCCTCTTGCAAACAATTTCCGCCTGATTCATTTCGCGGTCGTTTCGGTAACCACTCTCTCGGAATTGTTTATAAAAAGTTCTCCTCATCGTGGACTTTCGTTTTTGCTTCGAAAAGGCTGGCTGACGCGTGAAGCTTTGTTTTTTTTCTTTTTTTTTTTTTTTTTGAGTACTTGCATTTTCTCCTGTGAGATATTTCGGGGAGGGATTCATTTTATATCGAAATTACACATTTAATCGTATAAAGTTGTCTCTTAATGTCATCTAGAACGAAGTGCTGAAACATAATTGCACGAAGGATCGACGTTGCATTGATATTTCAACTCCAATTCTACATTCTCGTATTGTGATTATGAGAAGGAATAATATTTACTCGATAGTTCCTTTTTATTACCTTTTCGAATTTGGAGAAATTATCATTAATAACATTACACTTGTGTAACTTTTATATGTCGTGAAAATGTATTTCAATTATGTAGAAACAACTGTTTGGAGCTTGTACAAAAGAAACGAGTGGTCGTGACAAAAATGTTCCACGTAGCAAATATAATTTCAGTTTAATTCTCATTTCACTTTGTCCATCGTCTCTTCGAAGGATCGTCATTCGTCTGACAGGAAACGGTAGAGGAACAAAGTACCGTAGCTCGAGGATATCTTTCTCGTTGCAATAACAGACCCTCCATTTCGCGCCACAGTACGTTCTATATCTTCCGCAAAATTCACGTCTGACGCCTAGTCGATTGTAAATTGTACAGTTTGCAATGTGCCAAGTTCCCCACGAAATCCCAAGAGCCGATGGCATTCTCTGTGCCTTCCGGACAGAGGTGTATGCTTTGCATAAATTAACAGCGTCTTCGATCGTATCGAGGTTAGCTTATTTCTAGCAAGACCAACGTAAATTCCAGCTAGCGATGTAAAATTATTCGGATCGGTTCGGATGAGGGCCTGTCGCTGTTCGCCGTCGATTCCATCAGTCGTTCGACGTGGGATACGCAGTGTTTTGCGAGGCGAAGCCGCAGGCACGGACTTTACGAAGCTTCCAAACTACAAGATTACTTGATGACGAGTTACCGGTTCCTGGGGAAGTAATTACGTGTCTACGCGGTGCCAATAAATGCCACGCTACCGTTCATGTCAGCATTTTACGCGATGAATCGTCATTTCGCATTTTTCACTACAATATTTGACCACAATAGCGAATGTTTTCTCGATCGAAACGACAGAACTGTCTATGGGCACTATTTTCCATTTCTCTGCACATGCTGTGTGTTTGTGTGAATATTCTTATAGTAAGTAAGTAAAGAATCCCTCCCTTTTTTTGCATCTTTAAACTTTTCACAAATGTGCAACTGGTTCGTGTAATGTTACATTTAATCGAACCGCTCTGATTCTTGAAAATCAACGACTTGGAAAAATTTAAACTTGTTTTTGCGCGTGATCGCGACGATTACAAGTTTCTTCATTTTTAATGTTTTGTTATTAAATGAGAATATCAAAAGAGTAGATATCGTATGAAATTGACAGAGATATTTCTCTTTAACGTTCAATAATATCTTTTTATCTTTTCAATAATATTCTTGAAGCCATTTCAGAGAAATTGATAAAGTAATTCAGAATATACACGTGTCACTTTTAAATACACTTCAAACACCATTTAAATACATTTTAAATTGAAAACGTAATCTAATGCTCCTATACAGGTCTACGTTGAACTTATCGAAGCTCAATTTACACGAGCGATCTGTACAAATACTTCTCGAAAGTCTGTGTCGACTTTTCCAATGAATCACTTCCATCCATGGTAGATTACGTAATTGATACATCGTGCTTTTAACCGATCGTCGGTGAAACTCGCACCTATACGTCGAATGATGCAACGTTTTCTTATGTTGTGAATTATGGACTTGCGCTTTCGACGTATCACAATGATATATCGCTGAAACCATCATACGCACGTAGAATACGGGTAGTCTCACTCGGTGATATATTTCCACCGACTTTTACAATGCGACCGATTTTTCATCGGCTCAGTCAGCCATTATCGAACGAAATCTAAATGTCTCTATCGTTCGTTAGAATCGTACGTTACGACACGTCTTGCCGGCGCTTGCTTTCAATTTGTTGCTACTTCCTGCTGCAATATTTCACAAAATTGGAGTCAGCTGCTTGGAAAGTGTAGGAAAGCTTCCTTGTGTGTATTTATCATCGATCGCACTGACAATTACTTTCGAAAGCAATTATCCGGAATACGCAGGTAATAATATTTTAAATCGTTATGCTTCAAAATTATTTTAGAATTCTTATTCGTCGAAAATACGTCTGAGAGGATATGTAACGAGCACAGAGATCGAAATGATGGTACTTAATTATCAATCACTGCCTGATTCAGCGGTGTGTAATTTCTCGGTTGGAACATAAAATAAACATACGAAGTTCGGAGAACGTCGACGAATGTTTCATTGCAATAAACACAACTCGTACAAACGGATCTGCAATGTAAAATGCATCCGCCTTCGTTCATCTGCAATTCTTTCGGCATGACTAAAATAAGGAGCCACCGTTAGGCGATCGCGAGCGTTATCAATTTCCGCGAACGTGGCGGACGCAAATCGTCGGGTGCACCGTGGAATTATCATTTAATGGGGCCCCGGCAATAACGCGGGCCGCTCGGTACGGAAAGAAAAGGAATCGCCATGAATTATTCAAGCAATCGCAGGAACGCGGAGCAATAGCGTCGGCACCGCGCGATCGATACCACATCGTTCGAACACTTGGCAACGATAAGTCCATTTATGCCGGCCATAAACCCGACCCGTGGAATTTTCAAGAAGATCTGCCGGATCAAGGCGACCTTACGGTGGCCACGAATTCTTCCCGCGCCACCGAGACCTGCTCCAGCCACCTTTCTCCTTCTCTCTCTCGTTTTTTTTTTTCTTTATACGTAATACCATTTACGATCGAATATAAGCAAACCATCCGGTCCGACCACCCCAGGGACCAAGGAACGCCAAAGAACGCCTCTACCTGCTGCTCGCACCTTCTCCGCCCACTGCCTCCTCTGACCTCTTCACCCTTCAATAACAACGCGCGAAAAATGTCGCCGCTAATGGATTTAAGCGAGCCGTGACGACCGTCGATTTTCGCGATCGGTTTTTGCATTTTTTTGGACTCTGCACGGACTGTCGGGGGTCGCTGGTTTTCTTTTTTCTTTTTTTTTCTCTTTTGTATTTCGTCGATCAGTTTTGGACATTTTGGAACGGTATAAGCTCGAAGGTCCTATTAGAGAGGATTAGGGTTTTTTTTCTCCCCGAAGGAGGATTAGAATCGATAGCTGACGTCGTCGTAAGAGGTTGAGGCGTATCTTAATTTAATCCCGCTTGCAGTCTCAGTTTTGTTTCTGTCCGAATGTTTCAAGAAAATAGTTTGATATCGTGTACGAACCGCAGATTTATTTTTCATTTCGTGCGTATTTAGAAGCAAACGATACGTTTGAAATATAGCACTCCTCACAATAGTCAATCGACAAGATAACTTTCAGTCTTTTAAATTATTTTTATAAAAATATAAAGTTGCATGTAGTTTAGTTATTACATGTAGCTCAAATATCACCGTATCACAAGATGTGTTTAGTAGATATTCTTACTAGAATGTGTTCAGGTAACCTTATTTGATCTCCACAACATTACGTATTTTTAAAGCTATTTAGAATGTTATCAAAATGAAATATTAGAATAAATTTGTACAGTTGGAAATCATATTTTGCCTGCAAGTTTTCACAAAAATTATTTTGACCTGTGAAAGTTTTTACAAAAATGATTCTTCATTTCAGAATGGTTTGCAGAGATTGAGGTGGAAATATCTACGATTTTGCTTCTTCTGCCATTCCACGAAACTCGATTGGTTTTCATTTTCTTCTAACGTAATATCTAAATATTGTTCCGTAATATTGCGATGCACCTTGTCTGTTTCTTCTCTCTCATGCGCCAGCTGTCGTTGATCTCTGGTGGATGTTACGATCATCGAAGAAATCGATGCGAAATGCCAACACGCTCGCGAAATTGTACGTTCGTGATTGCCCTTTGATCGGCGAACGTGCATCGTTCACCGATGCAACGTATTCTTTACCGACTCTTCCAACGGCCGATTACAATTTTATCGTGTCAATTTTAAAACTCGCGAACTCATTACAGCTTTGTAAAAGCATTCGAGCATTGAACTCTTCTCTCGGTAATTTCTTTGTAATTTCGTTGATTCTTGCGTAACAACAATACCTTCATAACGATTCTTCCATAAACTTTCTTCAACTGTAATGATCATGTAATTTTATACCTATTTATACCATTTTAATCGTAATTCATATTAGTACACATTTAATTCATATTGCTACATATTTAAAAAGTTTGTTGCAGTAATTGTAATTTCAATATACGTTTCATTAAAATTTATAAGAGTTGTTAGTTCTACGGTTAACAAATTTTTAACTTGTAGATTTTTAAAAAATTTATTATCTCGAATATCTGAGAAGTCGATGTACAAGGTTGTAATACTTCTTTACAAAAAATTCTCTGGATGTTCAACGTAATTTTATTACAATGTTATTACGAAACACCAAACATTTAAATATCGAATTGCATATTTCATTTATCATGTGCTCAAAAAATATTTCACACGACGTTGAACTATGTATGCACGTTTCTGAAATGAATAAATCGAACATTGTTAAACGATTAAAGTAACATCAAAGTCTCTGGTCAGAAACCCTTCGTAGGTCGTGCGGGTTGAATGGCCGACGCTGTTATGTTTATCTCTGTACATACAGTACGCGCTAACAGAAACGAAAAAGAAAGTAAAAAGAGACTCCCGACAGAACGTACGTGTAAAAGACGTGCTCTATTTGCGTCCGTGGAATGTCATTTCGCGTTCGTTGTTCCTTCTTTCTACTTGTTTTGCGGCGAGTCGCGACACGGAACCCTCCCTGGAGGCATTTAAGAGTCTTGCGATGTTCCATTAAGAGGAATGACTGAATCACTCGCGGATTCTTTTGAAGAAAGGCCACGGGACACTTTTTGACATCTCTCGAACGAACGCATGAAGATTATTTGTAAAAACAGCCAACATTCGTTAAACCATGCTACCTTTATTAGGCATTTATGTCCAGACAAGAGACGTTAAGAAATATCTCAGGTCTTCAATGAATTTATTGTTTCATATATTCGTATTTTTATAGGGCTCTAATGAGTAATAGCATAGTATAGTACAATCAATCTCTTGCAAAGTTTAACTTTTTATATTCAAATACTGGAATTCTAATTGTAATTACTCTAGTAATTGTAATACTTTGTATTACCAATATTTTAATATTTTAATAATTATCTGAATAATTTATATTGCTCCAAAATTGTAACGTCTCAACATTGTATTATCGTGTTCTAAAACATTCCAGTGTTTTAATATTCTAATAACACCAGCTGCCAATATTCCTGTATATTTACATAATTATAGAATCGTATAATTCCAAAATCGTTTTGAAGTTTCAGATGTCAAAATCAACAAAAAAAAAAAGAAAAAAAAATATCTTGATATCTCTAAAAGCGACTTAGTACCTACATCCAATTAAAATTGCAACATTACGAAAATTTTAATTACTTTAATTAAAGTTCGCAATATTAGTAAACATCCACATTGCTAATATCGTTCTAATATTTTCGATACCGTCGCAAGAACGAAATAAAACACGCATTCACCCATATAAATAAAGATACGAATAACGATAGCTTCGGTTCCCATCGAGACGAGATACGATACGATGAAATATGGAGCACGGAATCGATAAGAACAATGTACTCTGCTTACTTCGACCTTGATTTGAATTCCCTCACAAATGGGCCGTGCCAGAGGAAGACGTTGTGTCGCTACCCCGGCTGAGTGCTACGCAGCTTGGCGACTTCCTCGAGATTGGAAGTTGAACCGGCGAAGGGGAGACGGTATTTGACATTTCGCTCGGTTCGCCAATCGTCAAGTAAAAGAAAGAAAATACCTCCGGGACGTTTCATTTTTAAACCTCGGGGAATAGTTTTCACGCACGTTTGCGTCTTGGTATTTCTTTTTTCTTTTTTTTTTCTTTCTCTCTCAACAACACCCGGGCTTGGGTGGTAATTGAATTTGAATAATGTGCGGAGCGTGACCACGTGCGAATGTTTCGGCTCCTACGTACGACACGAACTTATTTTCCGTGGAACTTGTAACTCTAGATTAAAGGTTTTGCATATTCAACTGTACGCGAAATGCAATTTATATGCAAAATTTTACGCAAGCCACGCAGGCAGTAATGTGTGGAAGGATCCGAGGAATTTATGATATATAAATTATACGTAAATAAGGAAATGTGTACTAGTATATATTTAGTTAATTCCATTGTAGTAATTGTTTTAAAATAAAGAACAGTTTCTAAACATTTACCTCGAATAATAATTAGAATTTAGTGCGAGGACTTATAACATGTATGTATTTTATTTTATTTTATCTATGTATTTCTTTCTTTAAAATTGGAGAAATATATTCGTCTATATCTTGTTCTATTTCCGTCAAGATTAAATTGTAAATTTAGAGTGGCAGAATGTTCTTTTCCCTATTTTAATAACTAGTAAGAGATCTGAATATAATTTCTTGTATTAAGTAAGATCTTGCTGGTCACAGAACTTGAACTTGATAAAAAGTACGCTGCATTTGCCAAGGTAAAATCAAACGAGAAAATAAGAATGAAAATCGAACGGAAAAGTTGAGAGATATGTACCTTGAACGACACTAGCATCTACATGCTGTTTAAAGATAAGTCTTGAACTAGCAAGAGAGATCACTCGATTCGGTGCTTCCGTCTGGAAAAACGAGAATTGCATTCGATGTTTGCGAGTCGGGTACAATCGTGCTGTAAATCCCGCACACTTCGTGTTTAGCAAACATTGAAACGTAAGGATGAAAAACAGCGGAGGAAGTGGACGCAATCGGATACTATCACTTCGTGAATCGGCGACTCGCTGAATTTATTTCGCGCACCAGGCCGTAAACCGGGCGAAAATAGTGGCGAAATTCAATAGATAAAGGGGTATTATCGTCTCACTGCTATTTATTCCCGCCGATCATTCCCTGGCAAACGACTGTGCACACAGTATCTATCGCGTTAGGGTGCTACGTTACTCCGACACACAGAGTACTTGCAGTATTTTCTTTTCCCTACGATCATCACCTTTTAGATACGGTTGCTTCAAAATTTTTAGAATCAATGTTTTTGATCAGAAACACTGTAATAATATTTTTATTTGAAGCTGATATTTCTGAAGTTCCAAAACACAGTGAACTTACCAACGTACTAATTTTCGCGTATCAAACGTACGTATGAACGTACAATCTTTTCTCGAGTGATTAATTTAATTACTCTTTACCACTATTGCCATTTGGATTAGCAAACCGTAAAGAAGTTGAGAACTGAAAGAGATCAAAGTAAATTTAAATAATTGATCGGGGTAAAAATTAGTGACCGATCAAATATAAAAATACTCGCTCGCGTAGTATCGTTGGAATAATCAGGAACGATGTCTCTATCTTTTCGTTTTCGTTGTCTGTCTTTTCGTTGAAAAAAACGACTGGGATTACTCCGTTCGAAAGCCAGGCTGTGCACGGTCCCATTTGGCGATCTGCCGGATGCATTTGTTAACTGGACTAATCGACTTTACTGTTTCACAGTGTTCCGTATTTGGTAATTAATCGGCTCTATTTTTAACAAGATTGTGGGCCGGCGCGTGTTAGGGAAACCCGGGGCAGTGGTAAAAGTTAATGGAACGTCAGGCGGAAAATAAATGCGCGACGCGGTCAGCTTCCTTTTTACGTGTTGCTACGAACGAGAAACGTATTTCAATGGAGAATGTGTATTGCTGTCTCCAGTTGTACTTCGTTGCATGATACTTTGATTATTTCCAAATTATTTTTAACTTATACGTAAGTTGTAAATGTACATATATATTCTAACTTCAAGTATAATTTATCGACTGCAAGAGGAAAGGAGAAGGGATCTTTAATTCTCCGAAATGACCACGTTTAGGTTTTATGTTTCTTAAAATAATATTTTATAATTTTCGTGTCATCGATATGCTTTATTCTGAGTCATCAAGTTCTTCAGTTTCGAGTTGCAAATTTCAAATATAAATTATTTCAAACGTCAGGTATTTCTTTTGTCTACAGTAGTTTTTAATAATGGCAGTATTTTTCTTTTTATTATTCGTTGTATAGTTACAGAAGATAAAATAACATATTTCTTTCACGTGCGCGAGTGTATTATCTAATTTATTATTACACCCCATCTAAAGTAATCTTTGATAAGTTTACTCGACTAGCGAGACTTCTTTTTATGCCCAGATATTAGAAATAAACTTTAATGTCAGTTGTTTCCTTCGTCACGCGTGAAATTAAAATAGTTCTTAGAAAAAGAATAAGACGTAAATTCATATTAATACAGAAGGTTCGATTAGAAATTCATTCAACTCAAAGAAAACTTTCAGAGGATCGACATTCTTCCAAAAAATAACGATTTTCTCCAAAAATTCAATCAAATTCAATTGTTTGAATCATCCTCTAAAATGACACAACCTCCAAATTTAAAATAATGAACGATAGAAATTTTATGAAATTAATAATAATAAAAGAAGACAAGCAATTATAAAAAGATAAAGAGAAAGATCTCACTGTATAATCAATTCATAATGTTTGATTTTCATCCGACGTGGGAAACCCTGGGCAAATACATACGTGCCTATGTGTATCAGAGTGAACAGCCAGACCATTTGGCTCTCATATTTGTTTGTTTAGTTGCGGTTCAGTAGCCATGCCAACTATTAATCTCTTTCCCAGGGAAATATACACAACGGGAATGTGACAGCGCCGATTGCACAGTAACGATTATGAAACTGCAAAAGGCGCGGATATGCGCGTGACGAATGTGCACGCAGTCAGCCATTAAACATTGTATGTGTTTCAGCGTTAGGTGCTTTTTTTTTCCCCCTCGTTCAACCCATTTGTACCATATTACGTCTCAAGTGTTACTACAATGTTTCTAGAGCTGGACACGATTACGAACGTGGTGTCACTTTAATGTACTGCGGTATTTTTTAACGTTCGTTTAATCCACGTTTAGTTCAACGCGATAACTTCTGAATAGCAGTTGTCTTTCAAGTTGTCCTCTCGATCATATTTTTTCTGTCCTGCGGTTTATGATTTATCCCTTTCACTAAATAAGGATTGAGACTGTCTCTTCGCATTTGCAACGTCGCATTAACGACAGAACACCTGATGTTGGTGTTGCAGCGCTAGAAAGTTTCTTTCTGTAGACAACAAAATTGAATGTGAAAGTCGTTAGATCAATATAAGAACTGTTGAACTATCATAGGTGTTTCAAATGATAGGATAACTTGTAATTAGTTGATTAATGAAAGATATTTCTCTCGTGTTTACAAATTTCTTGAACCTCATCAACACTCCGCAATCGTAACAATTTCTCCATCTCTATCGTCGTCATTCACATTTAAACAATTTCTGCCGCTAATTTTTTCACTTTGACATGTGCCGTGAAGCTGTGTTACAGCGTATAAAACTCCGGAAGATACGTTTCAAACCGTGCCCGGTATATTCCCCCCCCCCCTCTCGTCACGGTGGTATAGTATCGGAAAATGGTAATTGCGTTGCAGAAAAAACGGTCTCGATTCGAGCGACAAAACGAACGTGTCCCGCCGTGTTCGACAACAACGTGGATGTAACAGTTGCGTACAATCTATTTTCTACGCCTGCACCATTTGTCAATCGATCAGTCTGTTAGAATGTTGGAAGAGCGCAGAGGGACGATAGATAATAGACAATGTAAACGATCAAGCATCGAGCACTCTGCGAGATTTGACATGTCAGGATTATTATCCGGGCTGTGGTGGAGGGAGGGGGGGGGGAGAAAGGGAGAGATACTTGGAACTGTTCGTATATTCATTATTCATGCACATTCTTATCGATGTCCATCGATCACCCGTGTAAAATGGCCAACGATAGTTGGGCGAGCGATAGTTTTACAGAGGATTAGAGCAGACCCATTTGCGAAGGATGTTCTGACAAACGGGGCAACGCACTTTTTTAAAAGAAAGTTCGACACCCCGAGTAAAACGATTAGCCGCTCGATTGGCCCTCGCTGCACGTCGTGTTTTCTTATCGACGAATATTTTCTTGAACCCGGTATCTCTCGAGCTTATTAGCAGTCTAGTTTCGCGTGGATTCGTATTCCAGATGCGTAATCTTAATTCAAGGCGATGGGACGAACGAAACGATGTTGGAACGATTAAATTCCACTGCGGTGACTCTTTGTTTGCCAACGTGGAACGAAACGTCGATTCCTCTCTCGGGCACGGTTAATCCCCGCAATTTTCACTTTTATCGAAGCATCGCCGGATCCAATAAGACGCCCGTCGAAACGTTAGCCCCGCGACTATCGACTCGCCAGCAGATCAATGTGCCCAACCTCGAAATTTCGCTCCTGTGTTCCAGCCACCGTCACGCGTTTGAATCTCGCGAAAAGACAAGTGTCAGAACAATGGCACTGTCACTGTCACCAACTGCTAACGCGTTGTTCGTCAATGAAACGACACGCAGTTGCTTCGACTTCGTGCCCTGCGAGTCGACGAGTTCGCAGGTTTCCCGTATCTGGGTAACTCGATCGAGGAGGATCGACCAAGGGCGCGCAGAATAATGGGAGAGAATGGCGGAGCGGGGAACAGTAGGCGCGAGCTAAATCATCGCATTCAGGTTAAATAGTAACGAGGGATCGCGACGGTGAGCAGCCGTTTCTTTTTTTTCAGCGTGCGTGCAAGGAGAGCTTTGTTTCACGCGGGAAAAGGCGGCCGCGTTCACGTGCAACTGATGCATCGTGAACGCCCGCGGCTTTTCGCCACAGCCATTGAAACGACGAGAGACCATCCGGAACTCTGTTGCAAGACTACGCATACATTCGAGAGACTGGCATACACTCGAATGCAAAATTTCGAGGGGAAACGGGGAATTTTCGGTCGTTTCCTCCGTACGAAAATTTTCGACTTTACTACTTTGAAGATAGAAGTTTGTCGATCGACTTTTATATTTTAGGTATCAAAGGTATTTGAATATTCCATTTTAGTTTTGTAGTATCTATGTTCTGAAAGGAACTAATTCGTACAGAATTCATCTGGTCTTTCGAAACGTGACTTTGATTTAAGATTCTTTTGTTCAGATTTCTTTTATAGTAGAACGTGTCGTTCGTGAAATGATAAATTTAAATTAATTTTACGAAATCAGGCTGACGCGGCAGACAGAATGCACCGAAGATAAATTGCAAGTGCTTGCAGCAATGGTAGTCGAGTGAGTAGTTTTCTTAAGAGTAGAATGCATTCTCACATTACCTTTATCTGTTATGCTCAGATCGTGACTCTTAATAATAGTAAAAGCTCAAGCCCTATAAATCTAGCATATATGCATAGCACATTGAAATTAAACTATTTGTTGTTGCAAATCGTTTCGATCGATAATTTATGGTTCGAATGTCGAATATAGGAAGTCGATTCCTGAACATTCATAAAGCTATGAAAGCTTTCCTTCGTATTAATTTTATCGCAAGATTTCTCCGTACGTTTAAGGTAGCGAAGCTATTATTAGCTACAATAACGTGCTTGGCATTTTAAGGCCCATATTTTGCACTCCTTTTGATAACCCGTATTATCCGGAATATCGCCATTAATTCATTTAATAGGCCCCGCAACACGTACAATTTTCTTTATTCCATCCTTAAGGAAATCGTTTATGATTAATATATACCCTAATATGGTTAATTCCCATGAAAGACTTGCAAGAACCCACTGCACCTCAACTGGCAATTTGAATGTATCATTTCTTCAAAAGAAAGCCGACTACTTTGCGAAACGTCCCGGCGTAAACAGGATATATTTAGAAAACACTGTCAATTTTCTTCATAAAGAACCGTTTCTTCAAAGGTTCTTCAATGTTCTAATGCTCTACCTAGAAAATTGCAATTACTTTAATGGTATGATAAAATCCAAATCTCCAAAATTATTCTGTTATCTAGCATATTCGAAAATATTTTAATGTCTGAAATCTCTAACATTTTATTAATGAGATTAATGCTCTGATACCTAGAAAATTGTAATTATTTCAGTGGTAAAATAAAATTCAAATCTCCAAAATTATTTTAACGTCGAGATGCAGCAACTGACGTAGTGCTCTAAAAATTCTAACGTCACAACATTCTGTTATCAACTATATACGAAAATATTCTAACATCTTATCATTCTAACGTCTGAAATCTCTAACATTTCAATAACGAGATTAATGCTCTAATACCTAGAAAATTGTAATTATTTCAGTGATAAAATAAAATCCACATCTCCAAAATTATTTTAACGTCGAGATGCAGCAACTGATTTACTGCTCCAAAAATTCCAACGTCACAACGTTCTGTTATCTAGTATATTCGAAAATATTCTAATGTCTTAATATTCCAACCTCTCGAATCTCCAACGATGAGAATTTCGACCAAAAGAGATCGGTCGCTTCGATCGTTAAATCGGTCGACGAAGTTGCACCAGTCCCTCGTAAACCGAACCGTACGCTAGACCACTTTCGCGGTGACCTCAAAAACAAGCCATCGAGATCGTGGCCAGTAAATCACTCGCTACAACACGCGCGTTTTCCCTCCATCCCTCCCCATTAACCGCCTCTTAATTTACCAAAAAAAAAAAAAAAACTCGACTACGTTGACACGTAGCGACGTTAGCGACGTTAACGATCGCGTTGCCGACGTTCGGGGCAAAAGTTCTCTCCGCGTTTTCTGCCGTGCCGCGATCCGTTGCGGTCGATTATCCGCCGATCAGGTCGTGGACGGATGATCGCGGACGATCATCGTTTTCCCAGCGGCGTGCATCGTCGCGAACCACGGGCGTGTATCGTCGTTATGCACGAGCAATCGCGCGATTTAATTGGCGGTTTCGCTCGAAGCGGCGCGAAAGCAATATTATCACGCGGAAACCTTTAAGGCCGCTGCCGCCGTCCTCGTCGCGCACCAACAGTCCCAATAATTGTACGTGACAGAGGAACGCGTTACGCGCGAGATAATTAATCGCCCGGTCGATTAATTAAACCGCCTGGTCGACAGGACTGCTGATCCTTCCGACGAAACAGTCAAATCAAGTCTGCGTGCACGCTCAATACGTTCGTCAATGAACGTTTCTTTGAACTGATTTCGAACTGGATAATTCATCTTTCTGCTCTCACGATAGTCGTGACGATTGTTCTTAGTTTTGTGCTTTATCGGATGTTTTGGAAAGTTTGTGCTTTCGGAACTCGAGGTGCGTGTAATATTCATCGGGACGAGGAGAAACTTCTTGATTGACAGAGGTCTAAATAACATTTGCTCTCGGGGATGTTTGAAAGTTGGCATCAACTTGTATCGTTACTTTAAATTCTTACTTTTCAATTATAGGCTAGTTGATACGTATTGAATTACGAACATTGCCATTGTAGGAGGAGTAAAGCGTGGAGTAGATTGAAAAATGTTTCTTTCAACGATTTATTTATTAGTATGTTTTCTGTTCTCGCTGACGTTTCAGCTCGAGAGACTTTTTCAACCGAGTGTTATACAACTGTACGACTTTTGAGCAGGTTTCTCGCGGGAACAGGTGGTATTTTGTCACATGTATTTTTCAGCGACAGTGACAAGATAACTCTGACTTTTTCCCGAAGGTAACACGACTCTTCGTATATTGAATATTTTAGATTAGTTCCACGTATGACATTTTGTTCGTGTGCAGCGTACGTTGGCGAAATTATTTATTTGCCAGGAACCGTGGCAATATTTTCAACGGAAAAACGAACGTTGTCCCGTTGCTCGCACCAAACAGATAAGCAGAGTAAAAAATCGCCCACTCTCGCGCGAGAGCGTTCAAAACCGTGTAACCTTCAGCCGTGAAAATAATCTCTTGGATGAATCATGGTGGAGGTATTTAAGGTAGAAACTGTATGATAAAACACGTGGTATTTGCAACGGTTGCAACGTTTGCTACTTTTCCTCAAAACAAATTTAAATTTCCTTCAACCATTCCGTATATCAAATGTGTCTTAGGATACATTACACTTTTATTTTAAATTTAACATACGCGATCATTATAACGATGTTGGTATATATTTGATATATTAAATTGCATATGTTGTCGAATTTTAATTGTTAATCGTGACAGTCGTTTATTTCTCTATTTGTCTTAACAACAAGACTTTCAAGCAAGCGTCTCTGTCACACAGTTAAGTTCGAGAATTTTTCTCGACAATTTGAACGAGCAATTTTCGAATGATCTACATTACAGAACAGTATTGTTTGAGCTGTTACTGATATAATGAACAGCAATATATATATGTATCGCATACGTGTATATTCAAATTAAGAAAACGAAAAGTGATTGAGCTCGCAGGCGATTAAAAATCGAAATGAAAGCGAGTCGATACCATCGACAGTCCTGCGTTGGACCGAGAGAACGATTACGAACTGGCACCATAAATTATCGTTCCACGGAGTAATTCCATGACGTGCGCGGCTAGCCTCATTTGAACGCGTGAGTTGCGCTTTGTCTGGCAGATCGTAAAGTTTTCCGCTCGAATTTACCTACGATTCTCGTCGCTGAACGCCTACATACGCTGGCTCGAGGGTGGCGATACGCTCGGTTTTATGCAAAAGAAAAAAGGTGGGTGAAGTCGGAAATGGGAAGTGGGTGGGATCGACCGGGAAAATCGATCTGCTTCGACGTTCGCGTCGAGAAATTCAGCGCGGCGTTTACGTATGTGACTTTCGTTTCGTTCGACGTAATGGCCGTGTACCGGGGCATTTTATTGCGCAATTCGTTGAAACGTGCCTCCCCCCCCCCCCGACCTGTTTGGTATTCACTGTTGGAAGCACAGCTTGCACATGCAAGCGTAGATTGTCCGATGTTGGCTTCGATTTACATCCGTGTTCTTCGCATTAATCTTATTTTAGCACGGAAGCAGAAGGAAGCGCGGGAAAGTACCGAGTTTACTGCATCGGTACAGACGGTAACTCACGACTGTGCACGTACTTAGTTCACTTGCTCAAGGACGAAGCGGCTTCTCGACTTTAATCGGTCGATTTTCGTGTAAAATTTGTTGTCGTTCTCCGCAAACTTTCTTTTTTTCACGGCGATGTTTTCCTCGTTACTGCGAGGTAACGAGATTGTAGAAATGCAATTTTCTTTTTACCTATTTTCCAATATTTTTAATAGTACACTTTGCCGTGGTACAGTTATAAGAAATATATAAAGCCTTTTTTTTTTTTATAAAGTAACAGTTATTTCGTGGTATAAAAATATTGGAAGGTAAATAAGAAAACATTTGTCTCTGTGGTCTCATTGTCTCAAGAATATAAATGACGTCAATGTTTTGTGGGGATTTTCATCTTTAGAATAACTGTTGATTAACGTACACAAATTATTCAATGAAATTTTATCTCGATATTCTTGTTGTAGAATGTACTTTTGTTCTTCATTATATAGAGGACTTGTTTCGGCCTTGTTATAGAAGAATTTTAACGCGACGATAAGATTAAGAAATGCCTCAATTAAAAGGCATTTGTATGATAAATAGGAAAAAATACTTATAATTGTAAAAACGTACTCAGACTTCAAATGCTCATTTTGTAGTGTTCCATTTTTAATTTGCTTCGTTGAATGCGCAAGTAAAAAGTGATCGTTCGACGCATTATCGACATCTAGATTGAAAGTGAGATTCTTTTGGTCTTATAAGTCACTGGAACATCGTTACGATGCAACGAAAAGAAAAGACACTTCGAACGAGCCGAGCGTTATTAACGTCGATGAATCGAACAAGGGTGCGAAATGATCAAACTGGAGCCGTCAATCTCCCGCGTTCGTCACTTCAATTATTTATCAGTGTGTGAAAGAACTTTAGACACGTTTTCAGACACGACTCAAGGACATGAGTGTGTTACACTCGTGGTACTATTCGCACTAAATATGAAATATTACTCGAACAGGATCGCTTCCAACTTCGTACTCGAATTTAAATTTCAAGAATATCGAGACTTACGCTCATCCGTATTCAACGATTCTGCAATCATTCCAAACTCATATTTGCTCGTGATAACGGGTGATGTTAAAATTCAAATGAGATCACAGTCGAAATATTTCCTATTCACGTGCTTTTACTAAACGTGACAAACAAAAATCAGGACCATTTGTAAACTCTCGAACAAAGTCTTTCAAAGAGACTTCACTCACCCAGGATGATGCCTGGTATAAGTAGCCGGAGTGGTGGTGTGATGCTGGTAGTTCTGTGTGACCGCTTCCCTCGGTTGGTGACGATGATTGTGAATATAACTGGCTTGAGCAATGGCCCTGGTACCGGCGTACTCTGCCACAGCGACCGCGCTGAATTTCTCCGGTCTTGTGGTCCGTTGCTCCACGCGACGTCTGAACCCGCCGATTAACAGCGGCGCGATCGTCGTGCTGCTTCTATCGACGAACGGGTCGTTCCGGCTCCAATTGTTGACTCCAGTTGCGACCTGTTGGAAACCTGTCCTGCTGTCGCGATCGTGACGAGCGTGAGGAAGTTTCTCGCGGTACGGCCAGACCGGCCAGATGAGTCTGTGATTAGCCAAGTCCCGGTGATCGTTGGTCGTTCGTTCGTTCGAGGCGATCGTGACCGGTACGGCGAGGAGTAACGTGCAGATCAGAAGGATTTTCGGTGCGCTGGCCATCGCTGGACCAGCCTTCGATCTTCGATTGCGTAGCCCGATTGTAGGAAACAACAGCCACATGACGAACGAATGGGTCACATTCTCGACGATTTGGATCGGTTGGCTAGGTTTGTCGGGACGTGCTGCTGCGCCGAATAACGCCGGGAAGGCTCGATGGACATTCGGTGCGAAATCGTTCGAAGGCAACCGAGAGAGCACTACTGAACGAGACACCGCGGAGTAGGCTCCACGTGCTTGAACCAACTCGCCTCGTACCAACCCCACCATCCTTCTTCTCTCTCTCTCTCTCTCTCTCTCTTTCTCCTCGCGTTTCCTCGTTTCGCCCCCTTTCGTCCTCTCTCGCCACCCATCTCTCGCTCCTCTCTTGTTTGCTCTCGCTTATGGCCCTTCTTTCTTCGTTCCGCCTTGTCCCGCTTCCTTTCTACCTGTCTGCTCTCCTGATACACCGCCAGCCGCTCCGCTAACCACCTACATATCCTTGCACGAGAACACTTAGGAGGATAGAGAGACAACGGTGCGCGTTGTTTGTTCCCTGGGATAGACGGGACGACCAATCGGCCGCGAACCGATTGCGAAACTCTCGAAGGGTATGCTTGTCGCGATAGTAGTGCTTTTTCCCCTCGTTCCTCTTTGTTGATTCACGCCATGGTTCTTTTTTTTTTCTTTTTCTTTACGTTGACGCGATCATTGTAATATATATATATATCGGGTGTGTCGAGATCGAATTTGCTTGTTAAGGAAAGGGTTGTTGAAGATTACAGAATGCTCGAAGCGTCTTTGCGCTTTGTTACGTGCTAACCATAGTTGGTCTTGCGTTGGTAATATGCAAAATTCCAGAAATTGCTGAAATAACCGCGAGAGCCAGAGAGTACACGCGCACACGGTACAAAGAGAAGTTCGAAATACGAAATTCTGGGGATTTCATTGCAGTATAAATATTTGGAACGTGTATTCTTTCATGCTACCTAGAAAATTAATTTTCTACATTAATATCTCTGAAGTAATACGTATATCCCTGTTGACGCTTTGAAAAATACGCGAAGATTTCAATATCCATATAATTATTACTCCGTTTCTATTCAACGCAGTTTCTCCTTTTACCGTGTACATGTGTACATTCTTCGATTCGCAGTAAAACATGAGTGAGCAATGTGTTTCCATCATACCGTTTTTTTTTTTTTTTATTGTAAAAACTCGGCAGACTAAATAAAAGCTGCACGTAGCTTTCAAATGTGCCTGCACTGCCATTCACATGTATGCCAGTTTTAGCTGGTTTGTAATAATAATATTCGACTTCAATCAAATTAATGAAAAATTAACTAGGATCAGTTACTGTCTTTCATAAATGATAAAAAAAGCTATAAATTTAAGTTATCTGAAGACATATACACATGTAGCAATAATATAATATATTTTACTTCTTACTATATACATTGTATGCACTTGCTACTCTTCATCCGACTTACAACCCAATAAATTAAATGTCAGAACCCGTTGTCAAAAAATTGACGTGAAAAGGGAGAAAATAGCTGCCACTCTTTTGTCTGTCTTTTCTTTCGTCAAATATATACGTCAACGAGTAAACATGTACGATCGAATATTTTCGACAATTGTTCTTCTCCCTTTGTTCATGTATTCTTGTATTGCGCTCGTGCTGTTGCGCCCAAAAGCTTGACGAAAGCATGAAAACTCATCTACGCAAACCGTGTTGTTTCAGCCGTCCAATAAATTAAATTGGTATCTCCTCCGACTCCAATTTCCCCGAAAAAAAAAAGAAAAAGAAATGAAAAATCGAAGCGAAAGGGAAATCGAGGACCAAAAAACGGGCGATCGGGTTTCACGTTTATTACGTTATTACGAGCGTCGGTTCGGGCTCTTCCGAGTTTCCGCGATTGATCTCGAGATCCCGGGAACGCGAAAGGCTCTCGGAGGTTTGCTCTGTTTTTACGAGCAATAAACGTCGGGCTCGCGGGTGCAAAAGGTGTCACGGGTTCTCGCTAGACGAATGTAGGTCGTGAGTCACGCGTGAGTCCCGTGGAACCAGCGATCGTGCTCATGCACGTTTGGAAATTATGGGGCGAGGAGCGACCATCGTGCAACCAGCGTGTGTGTGTGTGTGTGTGTGTGTGTCACTCTTTGTCGATCGATTTCGCATCCGGATAATAAAGGGACTGAAAGTACAGAGAGACTGACGCGCGCGCTCGCGGCACCGTGCGTTTACACGCGCAATTACGCCGCGGCAATGAATAGATGCCTGATAATGCAGGCGCGCGTAAGTAGGAGACAATGCCCACGCCGCTGCTCGTAATTACTAGTGATTTAATGTCGAGCACGCTGAGCCCATTGTCTCTCTGTCGATCTTTTTTACCCATTAATCTTTTCTACCTGCTTCTGAGATCGTGTACCTGTCCGTGGTACGATTTTTCTCTTTTTTCTTTCACCTCTTCTGGCGAGTTTCTTCTCCGATGCTTCTCTTCTTAAAGTAGGTCGCATTCCGCGTTTCTTAAAGGGTTTCCATGATTTTCTTTGTATTTTTTCGATTCGCGTTGTGGAGGTGATATATTTTTTTTTTTTTTTTTTTTTTAAGGAAACGAGATGTTTAAACCGATTCGTGATAGTCGCGTTTTGTGCTGAGACTCGAGATTTATGAACGACAGAATCAGACTTGTAATCTGCATTGATTGTCCCACTACCTATTTCTGGTAGATATTTTAAAGTTTTCGTAGCATTTGTGTACCCTCATTCTAATAAATAAGAATCGATAAGCTATTAATTGATGTACGAGACGCAATGCATTTATTGAAGAATAGCGTGGAGTTTATCGATTGATACTGGTTATAAATAAGTTGAATTTATTTCGAGTATACGACACTTTTTTTATTAATCGCAAATATAATTGATTATCTTGCGACAATAATAACTTCCGTATCCCGATGATTTCGGTCAGATTAGTCGCACGTTCATTAAGTGTATTTTTAATTTTTAAGTACTTCATTAATCTCGAATGCAAAAGCCTCCCTTTTATCGACATTGATTTACACTCACGTCCAGCAATGCCGTAACACGTGAAAGATACATGCCAAAACGGTGATTTAAACTAGCAAAAATATATACGACATTCAGACACTTACAAATGTGAAATCATCGCAACAAGAAGTGGACGATATTGACGGAACCGACTTCAACAACTTTGACTTTCATTCTTTCCTCCAGTCCGATATTCTTGTTATTAAAGTTTCTATAAAAAGAACAACGGATTATCGACGAAAGAACAGCTTGTTGAATACAGGCTGTTGAGTCGTTCTTCCTCCACGTTAGTATTGCTTTGATTGCGATCAAACTTTTATTTCATTGATCAAACTTTTGCCGATATAAATTAGCCAACAGTATTGCACGTTCGTCTGTCTTTCGACGAAATTGAAATCGTGGATTAGAGAGAAACTGCTCGAAACTGCCGTGCCTCTTGATCGTCCTTGGAAAATTGGTTCCGAACTCCCGAATTCAATTTCATTTTACTCCATTAGGGCATGCTGATCCATACGAATCTAATTCGTGGAATCGTTAAACGTTTCCCCGATATTTCCGCCAGAAATTTCTAAAAGTTTCGAATAATGGACCGATTGAATAAATGGATTTTGGATATTTTGTAAATTGGAAATGAAAAATTTTGCTGTTCCTTGTTATTTAACGTTATCAAATGTTAACAGTCGAGTTTAGATGAGATCAGCGAATGGTTCATTTATAAGTGACAAATGAATGATCCTGTTTCGATAAAGTAAGAATAACTCTAGTTGACTCTAACTAAAAGTTTCCTCCTCGAGAAAATGAAAAGATTGCACTCATCAAGTATTAACTACGAATCATCTACCATCTCTCAATATTCTGAGACGTCCCAATAAAACCTAACGAGCCACTTAAATCAAGACAGGAAAGGGTGCAATCGCCTCGAGGACCGCGAACACGCCACCGAAATGAACCATCACCTGTTAACCACTTGCGCTGGCAGCTGATTGCGGACCATAACGAGTGACCAAACCGTATACGAGAATTCGTCGCTTTCTTTTTGAAAAACCTTCGTCGGTATGATATCATTGGACAGGTGATAAATTTATCATTTTGTTTTGCCTATTTTGTTATACTTAAATATACTTGAAACTGAGAAGATATTACAATTTTGGGACAAAAGAAATTCTCAACGTGCGCGACGCACGTCATTCGAGCGCTTAAGAGGCGTTAAAGAAGCATTCCCAAAGAAGCTATCTAACAGCTTCTTTGGGAATGTTTGCTGTTGATATCGAACACAGGCCGCCGCTGGATCCTACGATCCTCCGTGGATGTATAATGCTCGAATTGATACGTTACAAAAAGCGGATTAGAAAAGCGAGCAAGAGCCAACGCGACGTTGAGCCGCGTGCAACCGTCCCATTTGTCACGATGAATTATTCACCGTCAGAAAAATATTTCAACGCTCGGGTATCCGGCATCGTACGGAACAAAGGGTTGTGAAACGGCGTGCTCTACTCTTTCTCTCTTTCTCTCTCTCTTTCTCTCTGTGTGTGCTCTTGATCCCGGTGACACTCAGTCCTGCGCGTCTCCCCTTTTTCTTCTTCTTTTCCCTCCCTCCTTGTTCCATGCAAGCGAAATGATTTCTTGCGAGCTAGCTCACGCATAAAGGAAGACGTAGAATCGTCGGATATCTTGCGGTGGAAGATAACATCTGCGGGAGCCACGAGAGATTTGCGGTAGACGGTGGCTCCGACTGCCTACGCGTCTTCCAGCTGCACTCGAGCTGGTCCACCTGCATTGCAGCATCGCACTGGTTCAATGTCGGGTGCTACGTTGACCGCGTATAACGATCGGAATGTTGCCCGTCGAAAATTCGTGTCTGCCAACCTTTCGCGAAACATTCGAACGTGACAAATACGAATCTCATAGAATGCAGGAGTCATGAAGAGGGGGAGAGTTGGGTGGGGGGGGGGGCAAATGACTAGACGTTCGATATTAAAGTTTCTTTTCGTGTTAGAACTGATTTATTTATATGACGCGAAAAAAGCAGAGATATATACTCGAATATGGTATATAAAGTATGAAATACGTAACACGGTCGGATTTCATAGTGGTTCGCATTGAATGCAGGATTCGAGTCGTAAAGAGGAGGGAAAATGATTAGATATTCGATACTGAAGCTGATCGATACGATATGAAAAAAAGTAGAAATATTCGAACATGATGTATAAAGTATGAAATACGTAACACAGTTGGATTTCATAGTGTTTGAATGGAGGATTCGAGTCATAAATACGGGAAAAATAGACGTTCGATATTGAAGTTTCTCTTTCGTGTTTGAGCTGATCGATATGATATGAAAAAAAGTAGAAATATTCGAATATGATGTATAAAGTATGAAATACGTAACATGGCCAGATTTCATAATGGTTTGCATCGAACGCAGGATTCGAGTCATAAAGAGGGGGGAAAAATGACTAGACGTTCGATATTGAAGTTTCTCCTCGTGTTTGAGTGAACTCTTAGAGCTGATCGATGTGATGTAAAAAAAAGCAGAAATATTCGAATATGATATGCAAAGTATGAGAGAGAAATACGTAATATGGTTGGATCTCATAATGGTTTGCATCGAACGCAGGATTAAAATTATAAAAGGGACGAAAATGACTGGATGCTCGACATTAAAGTTTCTCTTAATATTTGAGTGAGCTGATGTAAAGCTGATGTAAAGGTAGAAACATACGAATATATAAAATATAAGATACGTAATATGGTTGATTCTCATAGTGGTTCGCATCGAACGTAGGACGTTCCTTTTAATGTTTAAGTGGGCTGTTAAAGCTGATGTAAAATCAAAAACATTCAAATATGATGTATAAACGTAACATGGTCGGATCTCATATTGATTTATATCGAACATAGGATTCGTGTTATAAAAGGGGGGGAAAAAACGATTGGATATCGAGATTTCTCTTAAGGTTTTAGCGGGCTGTTAAAGTTGATTGATATGATATGCCTGAGAGATTGGGTTTAGCGGGAGGATAGAACCAGGCTTTTTTTAATATCGTTTCGCGGATAATGTGTTCCTATTAGGTCAAGAAGTTTTCAGACGAGTTGGAACTTTCTTAATTGTAAACCTATTAAGTCAATCTTGTTTAAGTTGCTCTCCAAGTTTTATTCTTATTGGCGAGACTAGAGCTGAAATTGTTACGTTAAAACTGTTACGATATCAGGAATGTTCGGCTGATTTCTTACGTGAATTGTGGTTAGAGGAGATGAGCTAAGTAGCTGAGAAGCTTGGGAAGATCTTTATACAAATTGTTGTGAAAGTTCCTTCAAAAGTTCAATCATTCCTTATTTCCTCTATTATGCCTTAATATAACGTATATTGTCGTTTTCACTCACGTAAATTTTAGAACATTGTTTCAATTTCTTAACTTGAGAAAACAATCTTCTACCGTATCGTGTATTGACACAATGTCTTCAGTCTACCACTTGCTAAACTCTAATTCCTCAAATCTCCAAATATCTCCCCTCCCCCCGCAGTCCACGATAAACCACGACAAACCAACAAATACAAAGTACAAAGTATAAAGTGCAAACTCCTTGGTAATAATTTTATCATTCGTCAATGGCGAATATTATATTATAATATATATATATATATATATATATATATATATATATATATATATATATATATATTAATTATATAATTTACTCTCCTTTTTTTATATAAAAAAAATAAGATATTACATCAATTGTATATGAAATATAAGTAAGAACTTATTAAAATAATAATTAGTATTAATTAATAATTTATACAATATATAACAACAGTATGAATATTCATAAATAAATATATTACTAATAATATATATATATATATTATAATATATATATAATTATATTAATTATATAATTTACTCTCCTTTTTTTATATAAAAAAAATAAGATATTACATCAGTTGTATATAAAATATAAGTAATAACTTATTAAAATAATAATTAGTATTAATTAATAATATATACAGTATATAACAATGGCGTCTCTTGAACCTTGTTCCAAAAATCATTTCCAAAATCGCTTTTAAAATTCGCTGATTCGCCGGATCCAAGGGATCAATGTTCACGTTGCTGTGTAATTCTCGCGTAGATCGGTGAATCGGAAAGCGGTTTCGCCGACGGCACGACACGGGACCGCCGGTGCGTAAAGAAGCATCCGATGATGCTTGGTGTGCAATTTAGTCGAGCAATTCGCATCGGAAGGTGTACGCGCGAAAGGGATCGAAGGCGCGGTGAATTTCTGCCAGTCGGATCGGCTGCGACGCGGTGGAGACCAAGGTCAGTGGTGCTGCGACCGCAGCGAGGTCTGTTCCCGGACTTCGTTTTTGCTCGTTTTGCCCCTTTGGTGCTTGTCTTCGGAAGCGGCGCGCGCTCTCGCCAACGCGGCGAGATAATTGCGCGCATCATCGTCGCGTTATTGACCATTACGAGCACGAGGCACAAAACGCGGGAATAAATCCGGCGATAAATCACGCGCCTGGCGGGATGTAATATTCCTTAGCGGGGCTGACGACGGTTTGTTTTCATCTGTACGGGCATTTTCGTCGGTGTTGATCGCCGCGCCATTTCGACGACGACGATCTTTGCGCGACCACTCTCGCGTACCCTCGGATCCCCCCCTTTCCCCGAATCTGCAATGCAAATCGACTTCCTGGGAAGATGTAATCATCGATGCCTGCTCGCTGCCGCCCGCGGCAGCAGGTTTTACCAGAGGAATTTTCGAGGGTAACCACGGGAATTTGGCTACCTTCCTACGTTCAATGATTTACCGTGGGTCATGGAATTTTGTTGTAGATTCAGAAACTAGATTTCTCTGGTAATTTTAGGATTTTGCGCCAGATGGAGCAGTCGAGTCGTTGGTGTGATTATTCGAATTTAGTTTAAACTCGTTCGAATTATGGGAGAGAACTTGTTTGTGACTTGTGGAATTTTAATAATAATGTTGGCCAAACAATTTCGTGAAGCGAATAAAGTTTTACGAGTGAATTTCACGAATAACAAGTTGTCTGATTGTCTGTTTAAAATGATTTATTTCAGTCTCTGCACGCAGTGAGTACTTTATTTTAAATGTTTTCATTATTTATATTTCCTGCGTATTTTTGCTCACTTAAATTTCCAACAAATCCACAAATATCTTTAATTAATAATGAATCTTTACAAGTTATAACTCTGCAGTATTGATAAATGGTCTTGCGTGACATGAACATGAGTTTGATAACAAAAGTAATTTTGTACAAATTGTAAATTACCTGAAAGAGAAATTTATAACTTTTAATTTGTAATTTTTGTCAACTCGTTCTAATATTGTTAATTAATAAATTACTGCATCCAATTTGTCACATTTGCTACTAGTTTTGCAATGATGGATCATTTGATAATTGGCAGGTACAAATGGTTTCGACATTTTTGGACATTTAGATTGTCAAACAATGAAATAAAACATCGATTAAATGACAGAGAGAAAGTCATGATATGGTAAAACGTTGCTGATATGTATCTAAATTGTGACTACGTTGACACTCTAAAGTGTTACAAATGGTTCGTATGATATTTCGTGATTTATTTCGTAGCTGGTGAATAATATTAAACGTTCTACACAATGCTGATTTCAATCAGTCTCAGTTGCATAAAGAATGAGAGAAAAAGTTTGCAAAATTTAATTCGCTCTAATTAATAATACTACACGATTAATCATACTGGTAATAAAAAATGAAGAGGAATAAAAACGTAACTGAAGTAGCATTTAAAATTTTATACCACATTTGCCAATTTTAGTTTCAAAGATAACACTGAAGATAATCATACTTGAAAACGAAATTTGACACAAATAAATGAAATATCTTTTTTTTTTAAATTTTCGCTATCGTGTCAACAGAAATAAATATTATTTACGCCACGTGCGCATTAAAACAAAAAAGAACGAATGTGATTTATTGAACTTGGTCTTAAACCAATCTCCTATATTTGTTTGGTTCTGATGGATAATAACGATCGTCCTATAGCAATCGCGTCTGCGGTTTTTTCGTAAAAGCTGTCACATTAATTCTCCGAGTAACAACGTCGTTAATTTTGAAATATACTGAAGACGAGAAATGAAGTCTGCACCGACGTTTAAGGAACACGCGGCAAGGCCGAAAGTCCGATTGACTGCGATCTGCATTCCAGCATATTCGTTCTTTCGACCGTGCGAAAGATCGAACGATAAGCTTCGTTATCGTATCATCGAATGTTCGCCCATTAATCATCGTTTGCACGTATTTTCTTTCGGCAATTATTCTTTTCCCTTTTGGCAACGCGACCGGTTCCGCGCCTCCAATCAAACACAATGAAACTCCCGCGAGAATGTACGACATGCTAGCAACGCAACTATAACAGTATGAAAAATGATCAATATACTTATTGCACGTACTGCATATTTCTGACGAAGCGATCGCGAAGTTGGGTCATTACTTTTAATCAAAGTACAAGAGCGACGTTTGATGGATGTTTCTTGATACCTTGGTTTTCGAAAAATGCCTAATTTCATTAAATTATAAAGAATCGAAGGAAATTACTGTAAAACTTAGATTGGAAAACACAACACGGTTAATTGATGTCTTCATATCTTTCGACCTATAACTCGTCATTTATCAGGTAATAAATTATTAAATCGAGGAGTTCTGATCTAAATGGTTCTGATACTCGGAACGAAATGTTCTACGGTCTCCATGCAAATTCGATCTCAACAATTCTACGAGAAACAAACAAATCGCAACGACTCTTAAAAAAAGATTTCCTTTGCGTGAAAGCGCGAAAGATTGAAGACTCGGCGGTGGCGGTTTCACTTTCATACGGTTTTAATTTCACGAAAAGCGCAGGACGGCCGGCTACGCGACGCGACGTCGAATAATTTACGATCGATTCACCGACTTTCCGTGATTTGTTGCCCATCTCGCTTGCCTCGCGCAACTTTCGAAAAGAAAAAGGGGAAAGAAAGAAAGGAAAAAGAAAGAGGGAAGGAAAAAACGCGGCGAGCGTTGAATTATCGGTGGAAATCGGTGTTGTCAGCGGGTTGGGGGCAGGGGGTGGAGGAGAAGGAAGGGAGACTTGTTCCGTGAGATCCTCGAGCGACTTTATCGCAGAAAACACGGCGGGGGGAGAAAAAAGCGCGGTGATCAAAGGCGCGGGTAAACGTTGTCGCGGCGAGTAGAGGCCGGCGTACGCGGATCATGGAAAAAATTTGTCTTGCACAAGGGTGTAACGTTGCGGAAGAAATTAATGATCGCGGTAAATCGTCGAGGTTGCAAAAGACCTCGATAAACTTTAACCTTTATCTTAACGTTGCGTACGGCGAGGGCGACGCGTAAAAGGGGTTAATCGGACGAATATAATTTTTTTCGTGCGCGTTATATCCAGTGACACACCCGTTCTCACCGGCTGCGTTCGAGCAAGTATACACCGGTTGGCATACAAAATAATAGGGAACGTTGCTTACGAGCAAACAGTGGATGTTTAAAAAACTGACGTCTTTTTATAAATTTAATCCAAGCAAGAAATTTGTTGTCATTCAATCAAATTTGTTTATCTTCAATCCCCCTAGAAGTACTTGTTGAAGTTTGGTCGTATTTAACGAGATTTAAGATTCATGTGATTAGACGTCAATGATGATGGCATAGTATTGATAAAGAATTTTCCATTGTTTTCTTCAATACCCGTAGCATTCGCGCTTTGTGTTCTTCCACGTTTTACGCCGATGTTCGTTTGGAAATCCTGCGCCGATTTTAATGGACCCAGTGTGTATGAAAGTACGCAATACGACTCGCAGACGGGTCTCTCAGTATGTTTAAAAATAACGAACGGTGGGTAATATACGTCTCTTTATCGTGCTTATAGTTTTGCATGTCACGTCTACGCGTTTGAACGACTGTACCAGTGCTGCCAGACACAACACAACTGATTTTGTAAACGTTAAACGCGATAAATGGATGTCAGCGTGAAGAACAACGATAGTGTTGTCAGTTACAGATTTGTAATCGGTATGTGATACAGTCGATTGTATGATCTGAGGCGAAGAGAAGACTGCTTGGACAATGTACAATTGTATAACGAGATTTTTAGAGAATACGTCCCACGTGATTTAATATGAATATTAAAAAATCAAAATCATCTCACGAAGTACGTGTGTATAATTGGGATAAATAAGATGGAGTTATTGTTCAAAACAGGATAGTAAATAATTGAAAATAGTGTCAGGGAAAGTCTAAATGAATGTACAGATGTGAATTGCACGTTGATAATTACCAAAATAATTAAATGATTGTATTATATAGTATTCACACATAATATAATTATTAATAAATTAAAATATTCATACATAATATAATTATTATATATAAACTACCAAATAATTGAGTTATTTATGATTCAATTAAATAGAACTCAGGAGAAAAATAGAAATTTTGTATTATCGTAGGATTCAACCAAGTCCAAAGACGGATTCAATGAAATTTTCATCCGTTGTGGAATCACTATCGCTGTTCGCTTCTTAACGATTTACATCTTTCGTTTCTCTCGCGTACTACGTAGAATATCATTTTGCGTGTTCCTTTTTTTTTTTTTATCGTGATTGTACTTACTTTGCGTCACTCGCTGGATGGTCAAATGGTACAAGAACAATGTCTCCATTGCAGCGATGCTTCGGGTGAAATTTCACTTGAATCGAGCGTCGCGACGTTTACTATCATTCAAGCAGCTTCGTTGCGCTGCCAATTCTCTACCGAGGTTCTGTTCGCTCTTGAATTTAAACCTCTCGATTCTTTCGTTCAACGGCTGTTCCATCCTACAATGGCTAAATCAACGTTCGTAACGAGCAAAGAACAACGTCGAACAAAAATGTTTACCTTCCTTTCTCTTAGCTTGATATATAAACAAATTCTTCGTTTTAACAGAGCATAAAATTACAAGCACTCTCTCTTTGCCTTTCTCTCTGTGTTTAGAAAATATTTTTTCTCGTCGAGAAAAATATTTTTCAAGTCGAAACTACTTAGAAATTAATTAATCGTTCTTAATAAAAGTCTCTAAATAATTACTCACTCACAATTTTTTAATTACAATTCCAAGAATAATCTCTTCTGCAGAAAAGAATTTCCCAGACATTCCCCAAATAAAATTTCAAAATTTCTAATCTACCCCTCTGTTATAATATACTCTCTCAACGTGTTATAATATACTCTCTCTGAATAATTCTAATTTTTTGGCCACAATTTTTATTCCAATTCCAATAATAATCTCTTCTTACAATTCATTCTCCAAACAAACGCAGAGACGTTTAACCTGTCTCTGGATTTCGCTAATTCCGCAAACTAGACTCGCCATTGTCACTGAAACGTAACGCGTCGAACAGTTGTATACAATTCGCGGAAGTTTCACTCCGGCTAATGCAATTTGCGAGCACATTGTACACCCGGTACATTGAACAAACAGCGGACCACGTATCCAGGTTCTGACCTAGTGACACGATCCAGTGACGTCACGGGAGCGAACGAGAGTTTAGGAAGGAGCGAAAAGACTATAGTCGACTAGAGGTTGACCCATCCTTAGCCGAGGAGATCGTTTCCCGTGTACGGAGCCGATGCATCGAAGTTTTGTGTCGTGCCTTCGACAAGCGTCCAAGGTGATACTCGTTCGATACCGAGGGGAAAGGATGAGAAAGAAGAGAAGGAGAGAGAGAGAGAGAGAAAGAGACGGGAAAAAATCGATGAAGTTTACATTGTATCGAAACCATTGTAAAGTAATATGTTCTCTCGTGCTGCTCGCTAATAATTTGCGGGTATAGAATTGCGTACGATCTATATCGTATTCCTTTTTGCGCTTTTTACTGGTGTCGATTTTAGTGTAGCGTATCATGTTTTGCGGTGTAACGTGCTGGAAACGAAACGTTCGCAGACCGACGAGTAAAAATCGGTCTTGTAACGCAAATATTCGGTTACTACTTCATTCCTGTTCGGGAGAATAAATGCTTCTGTTTCTCGTGAAACGTCGGGTGTTGCGAATCGCGTGGAATATCTTTTTCTTTTTTCTTTTTTTTTTTGTAATAGATCATCCACGTTCCTTTGCCATAACCATTATATTATTTGATAATATGTAATTGTCATATAATGAAGTACATTTGAAAAGCATGTGAAAATTTCAAAAGGAATAGTGACTTTTTAAAGTAAAAACATACAATAGTTCTGTACGCAATTGATTATATTTAAAGGTGAAACTTTTATTTACAACGTTCATTCATATTTGTATTTCGTACGATTATTTACATACTACGAGTAGAATTAGTTCAGTCAAAAAGAAAATAGTGCTCCAGACTTTCGAACGAGAGAATGTACAATTAATTTTTGACACACTTGAAGTTGTCGTCGAAATTCACGCCAAATGATTCACCGGACTGCATGAAAATTACAAGTAAGAGGGACCATCGAAAAAAGCACCCATTCACTCAAAAAAAAAAAAAAACCTAACTGACCAAATCATGCCGCATGTCGTGTCACCACCTGAAAGAGGCAAGAGCGCGCTGCTCGAACGAAAAATAAAAAAAGAAAAAAAACCGGTTGCTCGTCCGAAGCGCGAAACAAAGTCCGATAACGCTTTGTTCGAGAACGATTCGAGTTTCGACGAGCGACAAATTTTCTTTAGAACTGCGGCACGCCGCACGGTCGATCGATCCGCCGTTTGCCGATGACGATATCGCCGTAGCTCGATGGCCGTTCGACCGCCGGAAGCGCATCGCGCTACCATTCTGAACACGGTTTCGCCTGGAGGATCGATCGATAACTCGATCGGTGATCGACGAACGTCAGCCGGGTCAGCCGCGAACCGCTCCATCCTTTGTCTAAATTTCCTTTCCTCCGGGCACCGCGTTCGTCTGTCATTTGACCCAACATTTTTTCTTTTTTTTTTACCTGTCACTTTCTGATAATCCTTCTCCTTTCTCTCTTTCCTCGCCCCAGAAAGACTGAGCGACGCGCGCGAAAGTCGCGACCCTGCCGCGTGTGTCCGGGTGCTCGTTCGCGGGTGATCGTTGTCCAGGGAAATTCACGAGTCGAAGGATATGAAAATTCGCCGGTCGGCTGCCGGACGTGTCTCCATCTGCGAGAGTGACGTGTCCCGCGGGCTGCTGCTTGGTTAGAAAACGCCGCACGAAGATCCCCAGCTGGATCTGTCGCCGCGCGATTTCACCGCCACGAGAACCACGGCCGTGCACGACATCCACTGCGTCGGCAGTGGACAAGAGATTCCGCGGTGGAGATCCAGAAGGGAGACCAGGTGGAAAGTTTGGACTGAGTCGAGACACGTCAAGGAGGTATACGCTTTTATCATTCGGATCTTCTAGTCAGCTAGACGTGGATTTTTCGGATGTTTGGATCGGTAATTTAGATTCGTCAATTTTATTATCACTATTATCGTTTATACAGTGTTGAACCACGTGTTTTTTGAATAGAGATTTCTCATATGTGTGTATCACATTTAATTATTGAGAAATGGCCACAGTTTCTAACACGATGGTGAACCACGTGCTCTTTCGATAGAGATTTCTACATAGTATTCTTTTGATTAAGTATTAAGTTTCTAATGTGATGGTGAATCACATGCTCTTTGAATAGAGATTTCTCATATGTGTGTATCACAGTTAATTATTGAGAAATGGCCACAGTTTCTAACACGATGGTGAACCACGTGCTCTTTCGATAGAGATTTCTACATAGTATTCTTTTGATTAAGTATTAAGTTTCTAATGTGATGGTGAATCACATGCTCTTTGAATAGAGATTTCTCATATGTGTGTATCACAGTTAATTATTGAGAAATGGCCACAGTTTCTAACACGATGGTGAACCACGTGCTCTTTCGATAGAGATTTCTACATAGTATTCTTTTGATTAAGTATTAAGTTTCTAATGTGATGGTGAATCACATGCTCTTTGAATAGAGATTTCTCATATGTGTGTATCACAGTTAATTATTGAGAAATGGCCACAGTTTCTAACACGATGGTGAACCACGTGCTCTTTCGATAGAGATTTCTACATAGTATTCTTTTGATTAAGTATTAAGTTTCTAATGTGATGGTGAATCACATGCTCTTTGAATAGAGATTTCTCATATGTGTGTATCACAGTTAATTATTGAGAAATGGCCACAGTTTCTAACACGATGGTGAACCACGTGCTCTTTCAATAGAGATTTCTCATACGTAGTATTCTTTTGATTATGTTAAGTTTCTAACATGATTTTCTCTTTGAATAGAGGTTTCTCATATATGTGTAGCATACTTTTGATTGTGTATTAAGAAATTGCAGTTTCAGGTGTAAAGATTAGGGGTTGAATGATTCCATCATATTTTTGGTTGATCAATTAGGGAAAGTTTAAGAGTATATTTCATAAATTTTTCTTATCTCTCTCTCGTTGCAAGTAATATATAATATTTCTGTTTTATATTTTTTTATAGTGTTATAGTATTTATTATACGAGTAAAGTTTTATTTATAGTATCTCTTGTCATTCGACTTTCTCCAGAGTTCAAGGATAATAGTGGTTGTCCAACAGTTGAATGAGAGTCTGATGCCCATAGATGGTCTAACGTCTTTCTACCCGACGTTATGAAAAATTTAGATTCTTTTGCAGAAAGATTTGCAAAGTTATATAAGACATATGTAAAAATCATGTAGATTCTCACGTGAAAGAAGACTTTGCCATTAGATATTTTGCAGATATTGGAAATCTCGAAAGGTATAAGGTTGATATAATAGTGTCATAATTGGATTACACTCTTTCTAATCAGTTAGATAACTTGTTAGTATATCATCGATAATATTTTCATAAAAAATTTCACATCATAGCAAATAGGATTCGTAATTCATTTACGAAGACTATTTGATTCATCCTTTCAATTGAAATAGGTACATGCTATCATTTGTTCGTTTCGTCACACAGCTTAATTTGAACGTTTTATTATTATCCTTTGCCTATTATTATCAGTTTCCAATCTAACAGGGTGTACGAATATTGTACACTTGAAAAGTTTGCCAAAGTCCAAACAGCTGTGCAAAATAAAGATCAACGTAACGTAACAATGAACGTAACGAGGTGAAAGTACACCCGAAGGGAATCAGGAATAACCAAAATTTGTGCGTCACTCGTTTCCTAGGGAACGTGAAAGTCATACCCCCGGGTAGAAAGTTTCGAAATGGAGATGAAAAAAAAAAAGAGCGAAAACGCTTGAGCTACCAAGGCACATCCGTGACACAGTTTTACAGCTTTGATCGAGCACTGGCCTTGGTTCGAAATATTTAAGCGGATACGTAGTAAAGTTACTTTACGGACGTGCATGTCACTATCAGGAATATGATGAAAGCAAGGGTTTGTTCGTAGAAAAAAAAAAAAAAGAAAAAGAACCACTCCCAACGTCAGAAACAAATCGTCGATATGTTTGCCTGCTTGCTCACAATGCAACGACGTCCACATAAAATTTAATTGTAAAAATCATATACGTTTCTGAACTGCTTTCATCATTTGCTTTATCGTATTTTATTTTATTCGATACTTGATTCATATCAGCGTTATAAAACAGCTGGAGGTAAATTTCCGAACGAGCAGATAAAGCGACTGAATTCCGTCTTTTCAATTTATAAAAATGTAAAGCTGCGCAGATGTAATTTATTCTATTCGGCATGACACGTACTTATAAACAACATAGTTTTGTAGTTTATGTATTACTTGGATGTTTTTCGAGATAAAAACTGTGGATAGTGTCTCGGTAGAAAGATGAATGATTATTTTTATATCTTGCCTATAATCTAGAATTTTTATCTATCAATAACCATGGGTAATTTCCAGGCATACACTGCTAAAAATGAATCTCCAACAACGTAAACTTGAATCAATCCTTCTCATCCAGCTTTCTACAGCTAAATATCTCGATAAATGTTCAAATATCATTAGCCTCTCCGATTCACTGACCAACTAAATATTTCACCAGGAACACCCCATTGCAACCACCCTCTTATATCCCGTACTTTCCGCTCTCAAGCTCTCAATCCTCTTGGTTCAACATAAACAACATCAGCCAAGAGTACGTACGAGTAATCTCAACAATCCTGTTCGTATTATCAAACTCGCAGAATCGTGCGTCAACGCACGATATCGTAACACGTGGCGTGCGTGGAAGAAAGTCGGTGCCCGAGCAGAACCCTTTTCTAGGTCTCCAGTTTCCAAAGAGTCGGCAACGTTTGAAAGAGCCGGCGCGATAATGGAAAACACCGGACGTTGATGCATCCTAATAAGATAATGCCCTTTATGCGCGTTATTTATTGCCGATTAATCGGCGTTCCGCGCGTGGAAACGAGGCAAAAGGGAGTGAAAGAGTCGCGCTTGCACCATTTAAGGTGTTCCCCTCGAGGCGGCTCTCGGAGAGGATCGCCGAGCCTCTCGCGTCCAAGTCACGTCGTCGCGGCCGTGTCGTCGCGATATATCAGCCGATCAAGGAAGCCTCGAGACGTTTCGCTTCGCAATTTACCAACCCCGCCGTATTTTTCTCCCCGTCTCCTTATCGAGACGTGTCTCACCGTGTCACGGCCGCCTCGACATCGCCGCCTTTATCTCGAATGTATCTCTTCGGCTGCTACTTGACCTCCCCGTATTTTCAGCGTTCCCCACCGATACGATATCAAATCTTCTTCACCCTCCGACGGCGGGAGGGAGGGCCGTAGGTGTCCACCTTCATCGACGCGGTCTGTCGCAATCGCTCCTTCCCCTTTTGTTTTTTCTTCTCTTTCCTCTCCTTCCGTGTTCCTTCCAACGGTGATTCTAGGACAGATGTCGTCAACGATCGTTCCTTGTCGGACAACGAAAGCCAGTGCTCTCGAAAGACGGGATCGGAGAGTTTTACGAGCACTCGAGAAATTGAATTTGCCAGGGACGCTTGGTTCTCAGCTGCGATTTTTGCGGTTTATGGCTACTCGGTCTCGCTGCCTCGTTCGTGGACGGTGATTCCAATTAAAGTGGAAGGGACGCCGGTGTTCCCTGCGCTTTCCAGAAGGGAAACGAAACGAAACGAAAGTCTCTTGTTTGTAGTTTTCTTGAATTATTGCCGTCCCGTTGGTATTTAGTTCGCAGCATTTTTCTTAATCGTTCTTGCGTCGCGTGTTTCTCGCGAGAGATCAAGGCTATTGTTAATGTTTCTTGGGATAACGAGGGGCATTAATAATCGAGGAGGTATCTCGAAAAAGGAACGATAAGGTAATGAGTTACGTCGGAGGTTTCGATAATGATTCTCGAAGAATTTAATTCTCTTTTGTGTTTGTATAAATAAATACGAACCTTTACAGATTTTTTCCTTTTCCAAGAAGTACGTTCAATTCGAATAATTAGATAAGAAAAAAAAAAATATCTAACTTCATGTGTGAACCTTCTCGTTGATTTTTAAATTCATCTCGACAAACTACACTGATATATTAATCATAGATTAATGGATTCGGTTAAAAAATGTATCTTGCCACACGTCTGTGTACACACAAAACGTTTAACTCGAGAAACTCAGAAAAGTCACCGGATGTTCCCCACTTAAATTTCGTACACTCAATTACACATTATTACACGCGAATTTTTCTCGTTGCCCCCGTTTCATCTACAGTCATTTCCAGTTAATCAGTACATGCTTTACACGCGATTGAACACGAAACTGAACAGAGTACGCAATCTTTCACTCGCCCTCCGCGTTCTTTGTTTCTCAAACTCTCTCATTTCGTCGGGCCATTTATTCTCTTTTTCGTTCACGCTCATGCACCATTCACGTTTATTTTCAATTAACCACGGTACATTTAATAAATTAATGCCCGGCGTTGGAATTTAATCTTCGTTTCCAGCCTTCGAATCTTTAATTTCTCCGCGTTAAACACATTAATTTATCCTTGGACCTCGACGTTTTTCTCCTGGCTCTCTTGCTGAAACGTTTTCGTTTCATTTACTCTTATTTGCAAGTAAATGTAGGTACATTCTCGTTCACAAATATTGCGCTACGAAATGAAGATTTAAATGAACTTGGAAATTTTTATATGTTATATTACTGTATTAATACGTTCGAAACGTTAACATTAAAAATCTTTTAATTACTATTTTGACCAATTATTTGTTATTTAATTTGAACATGTACAGATTTTGAACGAACTCACTGAATTTTTCTATTCAATTCACTTGAAATTTTTCATCAGGAGCTACGAAAATTTAACAAATTCCAAGATGTAACGTATAATTGATACAATTTAGTAATCGGAATTCGTCCAAATAATTTTAATTTTACAAAATTTTGCCTCGTGCTTCTGCAGTAGCTACACGTATATAACAATTTCGCTTTATTGCTACACATCAATACTTGTATTTATATAGAATGTATAAATATCCAATCGATTAATCCTCTCTGCAACGCTTCAGATTAATTATTGCATTTCGTGTAAAACCACCAAGACCCAACGTACTCGCGAACGACATTGTACCTACGTGCATACTGTTAATTACAAAAAAAAAAAACTCTAATTTCACGCATTAATAATTTCAGTTGCACACGCTCTGTTAACTCGCATGTTAGTCGTAATTGCAAAAATTCCAATTTCATTTATCCTTCGCACGGTGTACAGGCGTACACCTATATCCACGATGATCAAGTAAAATTTATTCTCCCGTTTCAGCGAGTTTCGTTCCCGACGGCAAGCGCAATATATTTTACGCATCGACACTCCCATACCTCCGATTCGACCTGTCATCCGCAGCCCTGTTCACCCTTCTCCCCTTATTTCGCGTCCTGGCGAGATGTTAATTCATCTCTCGTGTTTCGCGAAATTTTTCCTCCTTTCCACTCTCACGACTGTTCAGGACACACGATATATCTTTTGGCTCGCGTAGGCAGTTAAAGTAGTCGCGAAAACCCCCCTCCAGATCCGAGCTGTCCTCCGCATCGCCACGGTTCTTTATAGGTCGGCTCTTTTTTCCCCATTCTGAAAGAGCGAACTCGTTACGTTGGCCACGTAACGAAACGCAGCCGCTCTTTCATCGCCGTCGACCACTATTTGTCAAGTTCCGCCGGTTGGAAAGGCCATTAACGTACCTCCTTTTCCTTTCGCAACGACGGCTCTTTGTTCTTATCTAGTTGACTATAACAGCTGAGAGTTTCTAGATCGCGTTTGGCCGGGCCCGTGTTATCAATTTTTATCGACCGGGCAACTTTCCTGTCGTAAATGGCAGGCCACTTTCAGCCTTTGATCCGTGCCTCCTTGTAATCCGTCGACGCTGAACGCCGCGCGATTTCGCCAATTATCTGCAAAAGACTGTACCCCGCCGGTTTCGTTCAGCTTTGCAACGATACTACGCTGCTCACAAAAATGAGGGGATACTTCGAAATGAATACGAAGCGATGAAAAAAAAGATGCATTTGATTGTTTTCTTTTTTTTTTTTTTTAATTAAATAAGAAAGTTGGAAAAGCAAACAAGTTAAAGAAAGTTGTTCTTGTTTAATAAGGAAACAATCAAACGCTTCTTCATATTCATTTTGAAACATCCCCTAATTTTTGCGAGCAGTATAGTTGTCAAGAGATCATATTTTAATTTCTTGAGTTTCTGAGAAACTTTGATACTGTAGCAGCATACTGTGCTCTGTTGGGGTTGGATTTCCATTTATGGGCATTACGAGCGATGTTTGAATTAAAAAATAAATCGTCGTTCGAGTTTAGTTTCCAACGTTACGATGACTGTAATACGAAATTTAGGGTTCGTGCAGTAAAGAAGAAAGATAAAAACTCACTCAATTTCACATTCCTGTGAAAATAATTAAAAAAGCAGTACTTAAATTTCTTTCTTTCGCCTGTTTTAAACATTATGACTTGGTATTTTTAGCACTTTCAAATTTCTCGTAAATGCATGAAAGTTCGCAGTGAAATTTACATAAAATGAATTCACGGTAATGAATAACATTGTAGAAAAGACCTCGTCAATCTCATTAGCCTCGTAAGAAAGAAAATTTTCATTTTCGTGGACAATACGACCAAGACCGTCTTGTGTCAAAGAGCTTTCTTTAAAAATTCTTCCCTCGAAACCCTCGAATAACCCTTTTCTTTTGCTTCGGTAAAATTATCTTTTTCATCGCGTATTCCGTTTGTATCGTTCAAGCGTGGAACGAAGTTTCTTCCGGTCTGTTTTTCCCCGCTTGGAATTGAGTTTTTGCAGGTCAGGAAATCGATCCAGTTTTTTCAGCGTGGACCTACCATCTGCGTATTTGTTTCGGAGGTTTTTTAACAGGGATCGATACTTGTTGCGATCACGATAGTAGCTTTTCTTTGATCAGATAGCCTGTTTGTCCCTCGTAAAGTTCTTTTGTTGCTTGTTCTATATTATCGTTGCCGTCTTTTTTTTTTTTTTTTTTTTTTGAGAGATTGATCAGAGTTCTTCGTCTTTCATTAGATCGGACCTCGTCTTTGTAGATTTACAAGTTTCACGGTACG
The DNA here is from genome assembly GCA_036937485.2 of Tetragonisca angustula. Taxonomy (NCBI): domain Eukaryota; kingdom Metazoa; phylum Arthropoda; class Insecta; order Hymenoptera; family Apidae; genus Tetragonisca; species Tetragonisca angustula. The sequence continues at coordinate 131,314 of JAWNGG020000082.1, read as the reverse complement.
TAAACTGTAAAATTATAGTGATCAGGAAGAGATGTTGTAACTGCTGCGATCGTTTGCAAAGGATATCTATATATAAGGTGAGCGAATTAACCTACATTTATTTTTAATAATTTTATTTTATACTTGCTATATTTTATATCCGTTTCATTTCATTTGCTGTTTATTTTTTTAATGCAACTCGTTATCAAACATTAATGATATACACGCAGATTTATTTGAATTTTTATTTTCTATAAGATTCAGATACAATGTAAAAGACAGAAATGTTTTTATGAGGCAGCGTATATACATACGTATCGTGTAATGGCCGATTTCATAAACGCAGAATCGAGTGACTAAAAATATTGTTAAATTATATTTTTAAGACGCCTAATTAAAGGCTTGGAGCTCGAAGAATGATCTACTCAACTAAATATTTGTGATGATCTACTCATCACAAATACAAAATTGCCTTGCGAACGTTCGAAATGTACCGATTCTGACGAGCCTGAAAATCTGATCGATGTTATTTTCAAGTAATAATAAGCGTGTCAAGAACACGGCCATTTCATCCGCGATAACTCAACGTTACGTTCACATTCATTTAATCGTTCTAACTCGCACAACGAGTTCTTTCTGCAGCAGGTTCAACTACCGTTCGGACTAAGTCACCGTTCACGGCCATTCTATGTTTCGGCCAGTCGATCGACCCCTAAGTTTCAGGCAGCGCGCCAGCGACTGGATCTATAAGGTCAGTTTTAACGGTAAAAACGCGCGGCGGCTGGCTAATGCGGAATTCTCCGTGGCGGTGCTCTTTGCCAAATGGGTCAACCGTGTATGTGTGCGTGTGAATGTGTGCCCAGAAGGAAAAGGGAAACAACAGTTGCGAACATAACGCGAAAGTCTACTGAGAACGACGATGTTCACGCCATTCGGGGAGCCATAAAAGTCTGGAACCGCGCGAATCTATATTGGTTCCCTCTCTAAACGAATTATCGTGGATTTAACGGTGGACAACCTTGAAGAAAGCACGACGGTCACGGAATCGATCTTCCCCACTTCTTCACTCTTCTCTCGTAACCCTGACTCACCCTCAGACGGTTTCCTTCCCTTCTTCTTATTTTCATCTCGGTCAGAAGGTTGCATTTCAGAGGATGCCAGAATGGCCAGAGTATAAGGAGAACGAAGAGCGTTGACGCTTATTTCTTTTTCTTCTCTCGTTTTTTTCTTTTTCTTTTCGTCTCAATTCTGCGACGTTCAAAGGGTAGATACGACTGTCTTTAATCGTAGATTAAATTTGTCCCACTTTTGGACAAATTTTCAGAAATTGTACGTTATCTGCAATTCTATGTATATATATATATATTTATATATTTTTTAATTATTAAATTGACACAGTGAGAGATGCTTAATTATTAAATATTGGATTAAATTTCTCGTTAAATTCCAAGTTAAACACCGGCAAAAAATACCGGTAGATATTCAATAAAACACCTTTCTAAATTCTCAAAATTCCGTGAAACGCGCAGCGATTCCAGGAAACAAATGAAAGAGAGACGCTTTCCTTCCAGTCTGAAACAAAAAAACAAAAAAATCACGCGCGTCAAACATCGGATTAACGGTCGAGCTCTGATCGAGCATCATGAACAATAACCGAAACGTATCGAATGGGAACTCGTTAAAATTTCCTAGAGGCTGTCTCTCAACGGTATTCAGTCCGCGGAAACGTCGTTAGGTAGGCGGACACGTTTTGCGCTCGCTTTTGGCGACTGCAACTCATTCGCTAATTACTGCGCAGCCAGGCTGCTGGCTGCGCCGGCGATTTGATTAACGAAAAATCGCGAGCCGTCAGCGACAAATGTTTCCCATAGCGTTCACCGCCGCTCCCGCATCGTTACCGCTCGAATGAACCCGCGAGTTCAATTAACGCTGTGCAACGCCCACGCGCACGACCCGAATCCTGCTTCTTAATTGGCAAATGATTTTTTTCTCGCCTGGACTTCGAGCGTAATTCGCGGCACCTTCGCCCGCGGATTTTTCATCTGGTCGCGCCTGGTTCGAGAAAATTGGAAAAGTTTGACAGGGTTAATGAAGTTGATCCAAGCGTGACCGATATCGATTGCGTGGAACGAATGTGCCATTTCTGCGAATTAACAATCATTGATTGGAACAACACGTTCTACCGCTAGATCGAGCAACGGAAACTGAATGTGGATCGTTTAAAATCCTTCAGTCGAGGATTTACGGAATATACGAGGGGCAAAAGAAACAATTTGATGCCTGATATTGCTTTTAATTCTGTGTTATTGTTGGACTTTTGTAAAAGGACACGGTCAAACCTTTGGGTACACTTTTTGTATCTCATATTTGTTAGTTTAGTTGGTTTAACAGTTAAAAACAAGTTACGATTTACGTTATTTGTGAAAAGTATTCTTCTATTAGTTGTGTTGTGTTATTTTCTGTTATTGTGGAGAGAGAGAGAGAGAGAGAGAGAGAGAGAGAGAGAGAGAGAGACGAATGCTGCATTGATTTATAGTATTACAAACATATCTGCAACATTTTGACATTTGTAATTGCTATATACAGGGTGGAAAGAAAAACTTTGTCCGTAGTTATTATAGATGAATTCTATACCTTCGATTTGATGGAAATACATGTAAAGAATTTGTCGCAAATTTAATTGAAATTTCAAGATTAAATCTTTTTTTTTTCGTATTGTATCACAAAGGTAAAACTTTTCCAAGGAACCATAAATCGCAACCTTATTAGTTCTCTTGCAAAAAAGGCAAAAGAATTTCTTAATCATTTAACATTGAGGACGCGTGCGTCCTAACAGCGACTTTATGTCTATCTAATTTTCGTATAAGGTTTCACTAATATTTGATTTATCAGAGTTGTAGCATCATGTAAGTCTAAATAATCAAATGATAAAACGAAGAGTTAACATTATTCGAAATACAAACATTACCTTGACCATAAAGTCGCTGTTAGCACGCACGCGTCCGCATTGTTAAACGTTTTTGCCATTTCTCAAGCGAATTAACAGGTTACGATCTATGGTTCCTTGGCAAAGTTTTACCTTCGCGATGAGTAAAACACAATGCAAAGCAAATTTTGATCTTGAAATTCAAGGTCAAAGTGCATTCTGCGACAGGTTCTCGCGTACTCCTGTCAAATTGAAACTATAGACTTCATCTACGATAACCACGGATAAACGTCTCTTTCCACCCTGTACAAAGTATCTCACAGACAGGGCCAAACTTATGGCTGACAAGTGTACTAATCAAACAAGCATGTGTTAACAAGTACGATCGATTAATTAAAACGAAGAAACATGTGACAACAAATTTAAACGGACAGAGTCTGACTAACTAAACTTTTACTCACGCGATACTGACACTTTCTATCACTTTCAGATGTTATTTCTCTGGTCGAGAGAGCCAGTTCCGGCACCGAGAGCCGGCCCCTGGTTCGCGTGGTTCGCCACGGCGTTGGTCCTCTGGCGTTGCCGAAGAAGCGTCGTCAAAGCGATTCTGGCCGCGTCGCCGTTGAGATTGCTGAAGAGGCGCAATCTTTTGCCGCAGACTTCCTCGAAGGCCTCGTCCACGGCGACGCTGACGAAACAACGGCCGAGAGCGGAAAATTCGTTGCTGCAGCGGAAACACAGGCACACGGGCGTCAGAACGAAAGTGAAACGGCTGTGCACCGGCGACGGGCCGCACGTGACCAGCTCGACGTTCACCATCCAGAGCCAACAAATTCATTACAAAGTGACGAGAAGCGGCAAAATATACGGGAAATACCCGAACAAAGTCGCCACGCCGATGACCAACGGCCAGGGAAACCATTGAAGCGGCGACCCACCCCGTTCTCTCTCCGATTGTTCAACACCCGACGGTTCTCGCCTTTGTGTGTCCCGTTCAGTGCCCCGTTACCGCCGTTAATCGCGAGTGGTTTCAACTCGGAAAGCGAACACGTGTGCATGTACCACTGTGCGTATCTCGAATTTGTTGTCATAAAGTCAAACATTTTGTCAAACGGCCACCGTTTTCTGTCTTCTGCTCGTCTGTTATTATTTCTACGAGAGCGATTTCGCGCGAGATCGTCGAGATCTTCGCGGAACGAGTGTGGAGTATTCGTTCGATTCGGTCGAGGTAAATGAAATTGAAGGGGAAGGCACGGCTCTGGTCTGGTCTGGCGTGAAGCGAGCCGCAGTTCTCTTTCTCGCGGAGATTAAAAGCGGGGCTGGGTTGTTAATTTAAGCCGGTGTGTCGGCTTCTTCCTCCGAACGAGTTTTCTCAAGTCGTGATTTTTAATGGGTTGAAAAGTTTCGCGCCGAGTTTGACAGGACAAGACAAAGGCGCACTTCATTCCTGCGAAAGAACAAATGCGAAGTAGGTCAGAGACAAGTTAGCCAAGTTGGCCGGGAAGGTAAGCTTTCGCCAAGGTGCGCGTCGAATTACGTTCTTGCATTTTATATATTTATACATTGAAATCTCGTCGTTGGGAGAACTTGATTGCCGATCATACAATCACCGTCTACGTTATCAAATTTGCTGAACAAAAAAATCCTTTCGTATTTACTTGTACATTGGAAATGAAAATTTACGCAAGTTCAAATCCACGTAATATTCTACATTAGACGCATTTAAAAAGAAAAGTTTTATTTCCAACATTTCACCGCTAATGGAAATGGAATAATTTAGAGTAAAGATAGAAATGGTTAATAGATTTCCCTATAAAATTGAAAATTCTGGATTTACGTTCTCAAGATTTCTTCTTTGTTCGAGAAATAATCACGTGAAACGAAGTGAAATCTCGAATGCAACAGAGTACTTTATTCCTTCTATTCCGCCGTCGTGTCCTCTACGTATCAGTTTCAAGCCGAGAAACTCGCCGAATCGAATCAATAGTCAGTGGTAAAAATCGACTTTCCGTGGCTCAAAGGAGAATCGTCCCCTTTCTCGCCGACGTTCCCTCTAATTAAAATTTCACCGGGCAACGTTGATCACAGAACTACTGTGCGTTCGATTTCGAGTCACATCAAAGAAGTTGAGCAAGGGGCGCAACTATTAGTCTTCCTGCTTCTTCCTGATGTCCTCGGCACAGTTTCGACAGAGACCTTCGCCGGGGTCACCGTTGTATCCAAGATCCACGACGACCGCGAGCGAGTCGTTTCGGACTCGCGATCCCTCTTCGCTTCTCTCGCGGCGAGGAGAGGATCAATAAGCGTTCGGTGCGTTTCGACGACGAAGGATATCCCCTCGTATCTCGCGATATCGTTTGCATCTTGCGCAACCGTTCGTTGACTGACCGTTCTAGGTCGTTCCACGGTATATAGATGCTGTGCTCGCGCCGTCTGAGAGCAATATAGGGAGGGGGGGGGGGAGGGTTCGCGTTTGTCGCGAAATGATTTCCGATAGAAGCGCTCTGTCCGAGCGAAATTTGATTTCGACGTGAGAAAGGAAATTCGTTCGAGGAAGCTTTCACGCGGTGATTTCAGGATGACAACGTTGACACGTTTTATCCGAAGGATGTACGATTTTAGAAAGATATGTGAGAATTTCACTTTAAAAAGTAAATCGATCCTTCCTTCATTTGTCTCATTGCTCGTCGTGGCAGAGAATACCTTTATTTGCTGCAGTGAAAATATTGCTTTCGCGCGGAAAAAGATGAAATGTCGGAACACTTTGAATCAATTTTACGCAAGAAATACGGAAGAAATTTGAGAATCTGGATTCATCAACTCGCGCTGAAACATCGAAACGGAGTTTCACGTTTTAGCTTACAGTTAGCGACCAGCCACGATCTAATCATACGGTAATCAATCGTCGAAGGAAGAAAACGATCGCTTTACCAGAAAAAGGAGAAGGAAACAAAACTCTGTGGACATGGAAAAACAGAAAAGAGAAAAAGAAAACAAAAAGATGGAGACGTCGACGTTGTAAAGTGGGCAATAGCCTTCTTCGAGCAGCCTAATCAGATTTGCGCGGAAAAGTTACCTCTAAATCGTGCAGTCGGCTCGGCCGTTGTCTCGTCGCACGTGAGTTACCACACACACACACACACGCACGCACGCACGCACACACGCACACATACATCGAGGGATAGTCGGGAGAGGCAACAATGAAACGGCCCCGCAAGTTTCTAATCAGAGATGTGCCAATTTAAACGGCACAATGGCCGCCGGTTTCAGAATGAGCGAACGTATCGCCGTGCGTCGCGTCGCGTCGCGTCGCGTCGCGCGTCGTCCGTTTCAGAATGAAGCTGGTAACTGTGCCAAATTTAATGATTCAGTGCCCCGTTACGTCAGCTTTGGGGCAACGCGTCACCCGGCTGTCACTCTGTCTCTACTGATTTTCGTGGGACAAAGGGGCGGCGAGGGGGTGGAGAAAGGAGGAATCCCCCGTGGAACCGAAGGCTCCTTAACCACGTTCTCTCTGCCGATCGACGGAGATGGAATTATAAATAGAACCTGTGTCTGAGGGTAGACAATAGCGCCATCCGCAGAGTGGACGTATATAGAGGTTGCTACAAAAATAGAACGATAACACGAATTTAAAGCGTTCTATTCGACGGTGCAGATGCACCGAGCGGGCGCGCGGCGTTCTTAGGCCGGTGGATCGTTCGTTATGAAGAGACTTTTCTTTTAGCTTAATGAGAGTAAGGTTACCATCGCGGACCTAGATATGCCGCGCGAAACTTCCAGCCGAGTCGTCTGGGCGAAATACGCGAAATTCGTTTGCTCGGTTCGGATTTTGTTTCGGATCTTGTCCGTCTCTATTTCGGGCAGTTTAATTGGGATCGTGTTTCCGAGGATTTAAATGGATGGAGTTGTTTTCTCTTTCTTTTTGTATCGTTTTGTAGATGCATTTTCTGAGTTCGCCGGGGATTAGGCGGCGAATTTTCGTGCGTTCATCAGAGGCGTTAAAGTGAAGAGTGCAGTGTGATAAAGTTCTGTTCTTTCTGTTCTCTTCACTGTATTCCCCAATTTCGCGAATTTACATAGAAATCTGCTGTTTAGTGAGAACGTAGCTTTAGATAATTCAACGCGCCAACTTATTCCTTGCCATTTGCAATGTTACTTTTACACCGACGAAGAGATTTGAAAAAAAGACGAATAAAAATACACGAAATCTACGAAGTGACTATCTCTCGATATCGTGCTATTTCCCGGTACAATTCCAAACGCAAACCTCGAATAAAATACTCAGCGATGAAAACGCACGAAAATACGAACGTAATATCCTCCGATTGATCAGCCATCTCCGATTCTGTAATTCAAATGTCTGTAATTCAACCTTAAATAATTGCTCCAAGGTAGAAAGTTAATTTTCCATCTATTTCCTTGGTAATAGTTCTTCCAGCGTCCGGGACCATTTTCCACCGGAGGAAAAGAAGAGAAAAAAAACAAAAGAAATGAAGAAGATACGCGAAACAGATTGACGAAGGCCGTCGTGATCGATCATTGAACGCCGTCGTGTCGACGGTCTTGCAACGAAAACGACGTCCCTTTGCAAACGAGCCTCGGCGTCGCCCCGTCACGGAACCGAATTATGTAATTAGATTCCAGAGGAGAGGGTGTTGATTAGAATCTTTGTTCGACGCGCGAACGAGCCGAGCTTTATTGCAACATCGCCGCCGGCTACTCGCGGATCGTGCACGTGAATTTCCTGTTTTTTAATCAAGAGCGCACGAAAATAGCACCACGGAGAGAGAAGACTTAATCAGCCTGTCTAACGTGAGTGGATGAAAGGAGGTTCTATCTGATTTGAATAGAACGACGCGCTGGGATGGGGCTTCGGTAAGGTCACCGGCAAGACCTTGCCTATACTGAATTACGCGATCGTCAATTTCACGTCATGGATATACCCTTTATGTGTGTGTGTATATATATATCGGCTAAATAATATTGACTCATCGAAAAGTAACTCCCTCTTAACACTTTGTTTTATATAACTGGCACTATACACTTTCCCTTTGACCGACGCATCTAACGCGATTGTAGCAGCGATAGAGATGCGTGCACGGTCTTTTATAAACGTACAGGGTATCCAATTTTCATCTATAAATGCAAATTATTAATAACCTACGCGTTTTTTATAAAAGATGGCTCGGATAGAAAGCGATTTGATGATCTTGAGGGGGTTGTAGTCTGGTGTAGTTTGTTTCTCCGTATAGAGAGGACACGTTAAATGAAACGGAGCGTAACTTTTAATTCGGCTATTTGACGAATCATTTATGAGATATTTCAGTTGTAACAATCATTTTCTTACATCGAGTCGCTGGAAAATAAATTCTATACCTGTTATATTATCATTTCAAATGGTTATTGGAAAACTAATCGAGCTTCTTACTGCTTCGTAGTGGGAAGAACATTTTTAGAATTTTAATATGAAAACCACACTAGGTGTGGTAGGTACATTTAATTTTCCGAATCTCTCTCCGTACTCTGTTTTAAATCAACAAAATCCTTGACGCTCGGTAATTGAACAAAATATTTAACAAGACGTATTAAAATTACAATTACAAAAATATTAAAATTAATTTAAAATTACGAAAATTAATGTAAAGTGTTAAAATTTGTACCATACGTTATAAATGTGTTACCTCTGAAGGAAGAGTGAATAATTTTAAAAAGTCACGTAAAGCAATTAAACGAAAACGTAATGAACAAGATGATTCAGGGTAACGAGTGTCGAACTGTACGATGAAAAAGTCGAAGAAAATTGCCCAATCTACCTGGGTGGTTCGCTGCACGACAGAAATAATTGAATCAGCATATATCTGGGCGGGTACACGTTCCTCGCGTTCCTGTTATCTCGACGAGGCGCATCTTACAAAGTGGTTTCACTTTATCATCGACTCTCGCTCGCGTGTTTCGCATCGGTTATTTATGTCCGGCGATGAGCGGAGAGAGGCTGCCTCCGCCGAGGTCGGTCTCGCGCGTCGAATTTTCAATTAGATTTGCATAATGACCGTTTAAAAGATACTCTAGCCGGCTGGCTGGGTGAAAATTGAATTTACGCGAGAAGTTGCGTTTCTCGGGCGACACTTTTGCTGGCTGCGAGTGTCTCCGGCGATAGCGAGTCACCCGCTCGAACGAACACGAACAGACAGTACGTGTTTAATCGCTCGATCGACATCGCAATTTAGAGTCAGTTACTACTTAACTTTGACAAGTTAATTTTTGATACGTTACGATACAAGAACGTAAATGTCGTGAATTTAGTCGTTGGTTATGATCCACGATACCGAGAGTTGAAAGAACGAAACAGAGAGGAAAAATTGGAATCGCGAGAGCGATCGATAGCGGTACAACTTCGCTGGAAACCCCCGTTTTTCCCCCAGCGAATGAGTCGATATCGCAAAAATATGAATCACGGAGAATTCTCGGGAATTCAAATGCGCAACTTGCCAGGGAAAAAAAAAGCATCCCACGATTCGTTCGCTGTAACGTAACGACAGTGACGTTTAACAAAATGCCTGAGAATGCTCGGTTCGACGAATGCCGGTAAACGGAGCAGTTGTTAAATCAAGTTCAGGTCAATCAACGTCGATTCCACTCCACCCGCGCGCGCGTATTCGTTAACGAACGAGCGTTACGAGCATCGGGCTCGTTCGCGATTCGACGACGGAAAGTCGCCGGCGAAAAATAAAATATCCAGTCCGATGGGCTCGGAATTTTCCGCGTGACGTGTCGTTCCATTTCCTGCCGCTAAGCCACGATCTAGGCGGATAGGCACGCTGCTCGGGCATACTGTTGCGTTCTGCAGTTGCAGCAGCAGTAAATCCTTCGGATGGCACCGGATAGAGAGTTCTCCATACGATCATCGTCATGCTACGCGAGCCAATGGAGGGTTATTTACGGGTCATGGAGCGCCACGTAATACGCCTCGAAGGGAGCCGGGGGTTCAAGTGGAAAGGTCGCCGTGTTTCCATGCGCCGCGCCGTTCGACGCTGCCGATTAGACGATTGAACCTTGGCGAGCATCGCGAGCCATCCCTCGTCGACGACGTAGAGTCATCATCGTCAGAACGCACGAGTTCGGCCGCCGCTTCGGCAATCGTTGATTAAAATCGCGTTACCTCGCCTTTCTGCCCGATCTTTCACGTCGCGTCTCGATGATTAACGAGCGCTCCCGCATCGTTTCGACGCAATATCGATGATGGATTAGAGAAACGGCCAATTTAAATCTTGCACAGCCCGTCGGGATCGGGAATGGCGGCGAGGTGGGAGGGGAGGGGGGGGGAGGGCGAGGAGAGAGGATTGGAATTAAAGTACACACAGGGGATACGCGGTGGATTACTCAACGGAATGATTTATCCGCGTTGATCCGCGCGGGTTATTATAACGTTAAATCTGTTGCACGACAGGCGAGACGATTTTAACGATCGGCCCGCGTGTTTGCGTCGTAGGCATCGGGCAGGGTAATCAGTGACAAAATTGATGGATATCGTGCCCATTACGTCACTGATAGCGCTATCGCGGCTGTGTAATGTAACGCGGAGAGTGGAGTTCACAGTGGAGCGGGGGGCCAAATGGAAACGTCGAGGCATTACGAATAATTTGCATAATAGGATTTTAATCTGTAGACACTGCAGGACTCGGGCTCTCGGCGACGCCCTATTGATGCAGGGGAACGTAACTAAGTATTAATCACCTTGCGCCCATGAGCGGACAGCTGTCCTCCAACCGGGGGACATAAATTTTCATCCGTGCCCGATAACTCGACCACGTAACTGTCCCAACTGTACATCGTAGTTTCGCACGGAAACTAATACCTCTAACGCGAGACCTAAACTTGCTAGAGAAGGCTATATATATATACTCGCTGGAATGACGTAACGATCTTCCGTACTATCGATCAATTTGATTTGACACCCGACTTTCCGCAGTCGCGATCGATCTTCCCCCTATTGCTTTCTCTCTCCCTCTCTCCCTCTCTCCCGTAAAACTCGAAAAATATTTCTCAGAAAATATCTCTCGGCGAAATATCCGGCGTTTGTCGCGACTGAACGACCCTCAACGTCGTTTTCCATCTATCTCGTCGTCCAGCGAGTAAAGTGAGCAAAGCAGAAACGGGCAAAACACGGCTCTCTGTGTGTGTGTGTGTGTCACGATCGAGAGAGAGAGCGTCGAGTCGCCGGTTCGGCGTGTAACGACGGAAACGGCACCGTTTGACCGACATGGTCGGCACGGAGCACGTGTCGAGCGCGTCGAGAACGCGAGCAGTCGACGATAATTGGAGAAAGAGGATAGAAAGCGGCAGCAACGCGGGCGAATGGGTGGAAATGGAGGAAAGGGAGGCGGTTTAAGCGAGGCGCGAGAATTTGGGGAACATCGGCTGGATTTTCGGGGTGTTTGGGGAACGACGCGCGAGGAGAAACGACGAAACGAGGTTCGTGCAGAGCGCCGTAGCGTCGCGCCGGCAGGCTCCGAGCCAATGCGCTGTGAAAATGCCCGGGTGGGAAAGGGTGGATCGGGGGTGGCGCGCAAGCGTCGTCGCGGTATCGACGCCTCGGCTCCCGGGCCGAGGGAAAGAAGCGGACTCAGACGGTAGTAGTAAAGCCCAGCTCGGGTCGGCCGAGCGCAAATGTGCGCTCTACGTGCTGACAGCCGCGTCTCGTTCGAGCTGGTCTCGTCTGAGATCTCGTTCGCTGATCACGAGCAGCGAAGTGTCGTCCACGAGGAGAAAATTAGACGTCGAACGACCGTCGAACCCGGGGGAGAGATGTGTCTGGCGTGACGGACGTCCGACGAACGGCAACCGTACATACAAGAGAGAGGACGTCTCTCTGCCACAGTGAACACATCCCTTCGTTTCAGTGTGTGTCCGTCGCTCTGTTTCTCTCTCGCTCGCCCGCTCGAAGCTGTCTCGCTTCGTTTCTCTGTGTCTCTGCCTGTTTGTCTCTCTGTTCTGACTCGCTGTCTCTGTCCCAGTCACATACACGCATACACACACGTAACCGCCAACTCTCCCTCTTTCTCTCTATCTGTCGTCGTTGCCGACGTCGTCGTCGTCGTCGTCGTCGTCACTCTTCTGCCAGCCCATCGAGATCGAGGGGCAAAAGTGGCGCGAGCAGACCCAGCCGGAAGACTGGCGGCGTTCGAGGCATTGGCGAAGCTGGTGCACGAGATCAGGATGAAATCGAGGAGGTACGTGGTCCCGACGGTCTCTTCCGCCGATCAAACGCACACATCTCAGGCAAAGATGGCAGGTGGCTTAGGTAGCTCATCACCGCTCGTTCTTTCCGTTCATCGCATCGTCGCGACGGTTACGGGTGCTGCGTGGACCGGATATTACGTTTTCATTCTCCCTCTCACTCGCTTTCTCTCGCTTTCGCTCTCTTCATTCATGTGCTCCCGCTTCTTCGCTCCGACTGTTCACCCTGTGTGCGCGCTGGCACAGGTAGCGTACCTTGTTCTCTGTCAACGACGCCGATTCGTGAGCTTTCGTCGCGCCGCGATTCCCTAAAAACACCAGGCGAAAACCCCAGGTGTCTCTGGCTGGCATCGAACGGCGGGAACTCGGAGAGAAGGTTAAGTCTCTTAATTTGCATTTAAGACCTGCGCTACGGTCTCCGTCGGGTTTTCCCTCCCCGATTCCGTTCTATCGTTCCGATCGGACAGAAGGAGAAAACGAGTCGAACACAATGAGATCGTTCTCTCGTCTGTAATCAAACTGTAATGAATGAATATCTCCGTGAGGGTGGGATTCCACGAGCACAATGCGTGCTCTCTTTTTACGTTCCTTCTCGTTGTTGCTCTTTCATCCTCGTTTCTCCCTCGCTTTTCTCTTCGCGTCTCTCTCTCTCTCTCTCTCTCTTTTCTTTTTTTCTCTTTCGCTCCAACCTGTTTCCTCGCTCGCTCCATCCCTCGGTCTTCCCATTTTATTTCCCCCCATCTCTCTCAGCCTCCTCAGCTTCCTCTTCTTTCTCCAACTTCCAACCCTTTCATCCCTCTTTTCACAGTGTGGCCCACGTTCGGCTTTCTTTGACACACACTCGCACACGCACACACGCGCGAATCGCAAGCCTCGGTGTGGCCGCGTGTACACGTACACGTACACGGAGGCGGGAGCGCGGGCGCGCACGCACACACGGCCGTTCGAAAATTGATGTCACGAGGCGAGGAGAGTGCGGAAAATACATGGATACACGTACACCGACGCCGGATGTACGTTGACTCGGTGGCCTGTCTGTCTGTCTGTCTGTGTGCGCCCGTCAGCTTATCACGACATGCGCATCATTGGGCAAATATTCGGTTAACTAAACAAGGCAGGCCATCCCTCTCGTTATATACGTATCCATGTACCGTGTACCGTGGTTATATCGCGGTGTAACACGACGCTGGTTACACGGAGCGAAGCCACCGTCAGCGTCAGCCTCGGACCGAACGTGCATCCAGCTTCCTTCCTCCTGCTCCGTTGATAATTGAAGAGCACACCACCGGAAATAAGCCACCGACCCGTTTCTTCCTTCCTATTTTTCGTCTCTCTTGCTTCTTCTCCTCGCCCGCTTATTTTTTCACCTCGTCCCCCCGCCTTGTTTTCCCCGTTGAAACCTGTCGTGAAACGAGCCCGCGAACGAACGATAACCGATGGGCCGAACGTTGCTCGAGCGCGGTGAACGAGCATTCAATTGGAAATTAAATAATCGACCCACTGGACGAAAAAAAAAAAAAAACGACGTTGCGGTGATGTGTCGTGTTGCGTCGCGTCGCGTCGAAGGGGTTGAAACGTTCGCACCGTCGGCGATCAAACGCGTCCTTGAATCGTTGGGAAAAATTGGGAAAATTTGAGAATATTTGGGCGATCGTTTAAGCGGAGTTATCTCGAAAGAATTTGTTTCCCTCTGCGTTCGACTTATCTTCTTTCTTATTTACTTTCTTATTTACTTTCCAGTTTAGAGATGGGACTAGAATCGACAAAACACGAGCTAATTTCTATTATTTTCTGACATTTTGAAAAAGGTCGTTTGTTTAAATGGGTTAAAAGTGGTTCAACGATATTTAATTTAAATTTGAAACACGTGGTAATGTACTTTTTATCAGTACAGCAGGCCGGAAAACTTGAGGCAAAGAATTTATCAGATGATGTAACAATAAAAATTACAGTTCAATCTATTCTCAACTTTGCCAATTGAACCACATTCTGTCAAAAATCGGATATAAAATATCGAAACGTTCGTATGTAATTGCTCGTCATTTCACTAATGTCCAATCAAGAAGAAATAAATTTTTGTCAAATCGAAACCACAGTTATGCCAAATATGAATCGATATTCAACTCGGCATACGTTTCTTCTAGTCGCTACTTTTGCGTTTTGTTTTCCTTTTCATTTCTCGCTGTCCACTCTCGTTCGGTTTTCCACGCGCCTTCGCCCGACAAAAGGGAAACGACTAGTCGTTTTTGTCGTTGGCTAAGGCCCAGACACTTGATTATGCGCTGGTTGAAGCCGGCGTTCACGCGAGCAAAGAATATCGATGGGCGAACCGAACGAACCCCCTTGGGCCCGGGAACTTTTCTCATTAATTGAAGCACCGTGCAAAAGCCTGGCCGACGGAGGGCGTAATAACTTTTTGCTATATAGGGCAAAATTCAGAAAGCGGGACGCTAGCCCGAGCCGTAACGTGATTTAAAGGTTTAATAAAGTCAGCCACGTGGATTAATTCGCTTTCGGGGAGCGCGTGCACGGGAATGATTTCCGCGACCTGATCGAAATCGCCGCTAGAATTGATTGCATTCTATTTTCTCCGCGAGTTAACGTAAAATTGTTGGACGCATTTGCTTTTATAAATCCAGTTACAGTAGCTTACAACGTTCGAATTACAGAAGAATATGATAAGAATCACAGTTTTCAAATGTCGAATTGATAAAGAAACGTCCGAAGAATTGTTATTTTATTTTTATACTTTCTTTTATCATTTTCGTTACTTTCTTCACTTTCTCGTACGTACGAAAGAGGAAAATGAAAAATTTTTCAAAAATTTTGTATTCACGTAAAATATTGTCTGAACGTTAGATCGTAATTATTTTGTTTCCGTTACTTCCTTCTTGTCAAAGTTCGCGGTGCATTAAAAAAAAATGGAAACTTTCCAAACTACATCTACGCACACATTTAGATGAAATAGCCGTTGAGTAGGTAGTAAAAATATTTTCTCGTAAATGACACCACTTTTCATTTAGTCGATATCCTCGTCGCTCGTAAATGAAAATTCAACCCCGCGTAATTTTCTCGGGTTCTTGCTACGCGGTTGATCGGTTTAATAAAAACGTCGCTCGTGAATTACGACGTGATTAGAGAAAATTGCGAACCGACTTCACTGTGTGCGAGGTGCGGTCAATGAAATCATCTGGAACGCGTCGTAATCGATGCAAATATCCAGCGAAATTACTTTAAACACAGTGATATTAAAAACGAATGTTGTCTAGACAGAAATATGTGAAACTTTCGTCGAAGTGTTGAACAATGTGCCGAACGTTGGAATACTTACACTTTTTGTTCCAAATTGTAATATAATTCCACGATTCGTTCGAAATGACAAATGAACCACGGTCGATTCTTTCTTAACGAGACAAGCGAAACGTAATTTAAAAAAAACACTCGTAAAGTGTGAAAGTGGTAAGGAAGTATTGCAACAAGACAAAAATTTCAGATATTTTCGCACATATTTTCGTTAAAAATGGCAAACTCGTTTCTTTAAATCTGCGCGTTACGAAACGAAACATCAAGTTCATACGGAATAATTCTCTGTTTTTCTGACAACGACAGCAAGAAATCTGATGAAACAAGTGGAGATATTTTTAACATGCCAAAGTCCTCTCCTCCCGCAGGGAAATGGCAACTTTCTATTTAGCAAGTTGTCCGCTGACTTTCGCCCGTCTTTTCTCCCGTGCCATTTACATTGAGATTCTCGTTAGTCCCGAAAAAAAAATCTAAGCGGCGAAGGTAAAGAAATTTCTTTGTACCTGCTCCCTTCAATTCACTTCTGTGTACCGTGCTCTATCAGCAAACTGAAGGTCTAACGCCGCCTTTGAAAACTAACGTTGGTAATCAACGTTTCTCAGGCTTTCGTAAGAATTTCGTAATCAGCAAAATATTCTAACGAAATCGCGAATGCAAAAGCCATGTCACGCACGTCGAGAATTTTCTTTTGTCCCAAAATTGCAATATTTCGTCAGTTTTAAGTATATTTAAGTATAATCCGGGCAAAACGAATAATAAATTTATTACTTCTCAATAATTTCTATCCAGCGATATTATACCGACGAGTTAAAAAAGAAAGTGGCGAATTATTGTATACGATTTGGTCACTCGTTATGGTCCGCAATCGGTTGCCAGCGCAAGTGGTCCGACGATGTTCGATAATTCTAATATCGTGGAAATACTGGCGTGGAAATTTTTCACGGCGACAAATAATTGTTCTCCTTCTTTTTTCTTCTTTCTTTTTTTAAATACAGGACTTTGCTCATCGCGCGATTTATACTCTGAAACGTATACTCGAGTGCGCGTGCACTCGGCCAAGATATCGTTTAAAAGAATCTCGCTGAAGGACCGACCGAGCTCTCCTCGCGTTTCCATTCATTTCGCGAGTTGTTAAAAAAAAAATATATATATATATATATATATACACACACCGCGTCTATTTTTACGTGTCGAGCGAATATTTATAGAATTTGAAGACAGGCTTGCGCGAACTTCCGTCCGAGGAGGTTGGTCCGAAGAGTTTGCGACCCTTGAAACGTCCCGGCCGTTTTCTCCCTTAATTGGGTACACTTTCTTTACCATTCTCAGTTAAAAGAATACTATTCTCTCGCTGCAGCTCGTGACAAGCTTCGTGACAAGCGTGCTCGACGAGTTTTTCAAATTTAAATCCCTCGAGAACTCGGGGGAACTCGCTGCGAAATAACGTTCTCCTCTGTTGTCTAGAATTTCCACTTTATCCGATTTAGAACGTACCCCCGTGTTCATATATCGTTTCGAATCGTTTGGACACGTTCGAAACTGTGTTTGATGAAATGTTTCAAAATGAGTCTCGATTTCTCCTTTTCTATTTCGGGCTGAAATCGAACGCGTTTATTGAATTTTTCACCAGTGCTGCGTGGTTTGAAGACAACTTCTGTCTGTAGCGGATATTTCTAGTATTTGCTCTTCGAGACAGGTGGACAAGAATTTTTCGCACAGAATTCCAGTTTCATTGTCGTTCGTTCGCGATTAGCTGTTATCGCAGGAATTTGCAAAGGCAAAGACTCTTTCGTGGTCGTGTCACGTGGCCGTCGAAGACCGCCGACGATAAGACAGTTATAAGGCAACGGGGGGGAGGAAACGACGGAAAAGAGCAGACGAACGCAATTTTTAAATCCGAACGCCACGAGACTGGGGGGCTTCGTTGAGCCCTGCATTTTTATGTAACAGACTTGACCGTCGTCGAATGTCGCACGTCTCGATGCAAACGCAGATATCTCTGCTTCTCCAGAGAGAAACTTCTCTCGCCAAACATGCTCGCTTGATCATACTCGTCGCGATTTTGTTGACGCGATGTTTCATCGCAGTTCTCTCTCCGGATAGACTGTCATTTTGCAAAGGAGAAGAAACAAAGGTAGGAATGATTTTCATCATTTTCAGGGTTAATTGTAGATCATCCCGTTCCCGTTGGAAACTAACCTGACAAGAAGCGCGATAATCGAACGTCCCGTAAGCGAAACTATCGCAACACTTTCATTGGAACGAACCAATCTATTTGTTCTACTGCTTTTTACTGTTGCGTTTTTCTATTTCTAAAGCTGAACACATTCTACTGTCTTTTTGTCTACGCTCAGTCTTGAAACATGTCGTCCCGTAATTGATCGGATTCGCCTTACCGTGTATCCTTCTCTGTCGGGAAACTACTTGTGTTCTTCGAAAACAAGAACCGCTGTTCTCCCTTTTCGAACGTATTTGCAGAGTCGATCTTGATTGAAAGTTGACAAAAAAGTGTGAAGTGAAATTTCAATCGAATTCAAGAAATCGTCGTCGGATTGGATCGTAACCGGGGTTGATGAAAATTTCGGAATTTTGATTTTGGCGATAATTTGGAAAATACTGCGTCAGCGAGGTGTAGCATACATTACTTGCTCGCCACATCAATCTTTTATAAATCTCCAAATATTTTTGTCGTGACAAAATGACAAACCTTCACTTGTCATTTTCTCAATCTGTAACTCTTCCACGCAAAGTATCGAATTTTTATTTTCACCGCTTTCATCTCTCTAACGAAACAGCCATTTTGCGCGAACATCGTGAAACGTTATGCAACGCTAAACGTTGGCTTTAGCGTCGATTTGATTGACTTGGCCGAGGAACGTTCCAGGACGATGCTCGAGGGGCTGATTGTTCTGTCGAGGAGGCGTCTTCGCGATTGGATTGCCTTCTGTCTATAGACGTTCGTGGTTTACAAGGTGATCGTCGCCGCGTTAACGACGAAATGTTGCTTTAACGACGTTCGCCTTTCGGTGGAAAATACGACGATTTTCTATAGAGCGCGCTAGAATGCGGTTTTAATCGACGACAAGAGTGTGCTCGTTACGGCTGGTACATCTGGAGGATCCCGCGAAGCTTGCGGTATCGAGAGTCATTTAATGACGTTTATCTTGAGGTGAGCCCGATTGCGAGCTCGTGTGGCGGGCTCATCCTACGTAATATTTGCCTTCTTACGCTGTTTAAACGGAGATTAGGGAGTGCTTGGTGTGTTTATTTTATTTATTTACCGAGAATCACTCGTGATGTAGTGACACGAAATTTTCTTGCTTCGGTCTTTGTAACAGAGCATCGTCAGAAAATTCGTAACATCGTCAAAACATATGAAAATTTGTATTCCACGTCAGTGTTATATAAAGTTGTTTCCACTTTTACGTGCAAACAAGCAATTGTAAGTTTTGCAATAATGATCGAAATATTTAACGTGTATATACTTAATAAGCTGGGCTAGTATTATTTATTATAAAAATACTAGTGTGTAGTTTATTCTAAGCATTTTTGTTTTGTCTAGTTTCATATATGTGATTAATATCGAACACGTCTGAAAGTGTTAATATCAGGTCTTGGGTCTTGGCTTTCAAAATTTAACGAGGTACCGCACACACTTTCGCATTAACCACCAATCTTCTAAACAACCGTCGCGCAACTTCTCGCAAAATCATAAATATCGTTAAAACAATACCCGGCAGACAATGGAAGTCCCAACCAGCCGCGTGCCAACATACATACACTTGCAAACTTGCCCGGGCCTGTATTCAAACATACGCGTCCCGTGAAATACACGCTGTCGTTGAAAACAAGCGACTTCCTTCCAACGTTAAACACTCGTTCCCGCAAGTCGCGCGACGGCGACAGTCAAAAGCGAAATTAAAACTTCTGCCAGTTTGTTCGGACAAACGGCGCGCGGGGTGCAACAATGAGACCTCCTCGAATCTCCACTCTACTTGACTGGTTGACAACAATCAGTCATTCTTTCGTTGATCCTCGCCTCGGTTCCGCTTTGTGTCTCCGCGTTCCCGGCCCCAAGTGTCGGCCGGAATAAAATATATAGAAGCTCCGCTTTAATTCGGCGACGAGGTAGCCAGCGTGTGCGCGACGCTTCATAATACGGCCCTCCATTCAGGATCGACTCGGCTCAATTATGAATGGCGGTCGATAGCTAGAGGGAGGACGCGTATACTGGCCATGCGAGTTTCACCTGGGCTACGTGGCCCTCGGAAGAACGTGTATGAAAAAGGAACGACTATCGACGCCGGGGTTGCGCCTCTTTTTACCCTTGCTGCTGCGCGCCATCGTTATCCGACCGATCTACCCCCCTCGAGGGGATTCAATTCCACCGGCCCGCCTCCCAAATATGTAAGCCTACGCTTAGAAACCGTGATCCTCGTGTCCGCGTGTGAAAGATGCGATCTCGAGTGAAATCTTCCACGGTATAAACACGGTGTCGAGTCCACGTCCGTATATATCAACGACGATGACGATGTCACTGCGAAAGGGTGGTTACGCCGAGGAGCTTGTACAACGTTTTTATTGGTTGCATTTATAGTTGAGTTTCTCGTCATTCTTCCAGCGAAGGACTCTTTTATTAAGCCATCCTACGTTAGAGAAACGATGGCGCGAGTTTACCACGGAGAACACGAGCATTCGTCCGATACATCATTCGATGTGGAAAGTTATTCGAATCTCTGAACATGCATCTATAAGATTTCCGTGAAAAATCGGGGATCGTTTTGTCTACTCGTATCGAGGATCAATGTTGCAATTCCTTCTAATCGATTTATCCTATTTTTTAATGTTTGTTGCTACGAAAGAACTTGCTCGATATTTGTTTCGTTATTTTATCTTCCACCAAGAGTTTATAATTTTATAAAATTTAAAAACATCGAAGAGTTATTGCCTGCTAGTGTCGAGGATCAATGTTGCAATTCCTTCTAATCGATTTATCCTATTTTTTAATGTTTGTTGCTACGAAAGAACTTGCTCGATATTTGTTTCGTTATTTTATCTTCCACCAAGAGTTTATAATTTTATAAAATTTAAAAACATCGAAGAGTTATTGCCTGCTAGTGTCGAGGGTCAATGTTGCAATTCCTTCTAATCGATTTATCCTATTTTTTAATGTTTAGTGCTATGAAAGGACTAGCTCGATATTTGTTTCGTTATTTTATCTTCCACCAAGAGTTTATAATTTTATAAAATTTAAAAACATCGAAGAGTTATTGCCTGCTAGTGTCGAGGGTCAATGTTGCAATTCCTTCTAATCGATTTATCCTATTTTTTAATGTTTAGTGCTATGAAAGGACTGGCTCGATATTTGTTTCGTTATTTTATCTTCCACCAACAGTTTATAATTTTATAAAATTTAAAAACATCGAAGAGTTATTGCCTGCTAGTGTCGAGGATCAATGTTGCAATTCCTTCTAATCGATTTATCCTATTTTTTAATGTTTAGTGCTATGAAAGGACTTGCTCGATATTTGTTTCGTTATTTTATCTTCCACCAAGAGTTTATAATCGAAGAGTTATTGCCTGCTAGTATCAAGGATCAATGTTGCAATTCCTTCTAATCGATTTATCCTATTTTTTAATGTTTAGTGCTACGAAAGGACTTGCTCGATATTTGTTTCGTTATTTTATCTTCCACCAAGAGTTTATAATTTTGTAAAAGTTAAAAACATTGATGAATTATTGTTTGGTTCTCGATGGACTAATATTTATTAGCGGATCGTTGGAATATGGATGAGATTTCATCGGAGATATTTTAGTCGTCGTTTATTAAACTCACTTATCTGTTAAATCTTTCTTCAGTTTTCTGAATGTACTGATTACCAGAGTGTCTTGATTACGTTACACTCGGAACGAATTGAAAGTTTCTAGTACGCCACGCTTTCTTATGCATTCGATTATTAAATCCAATATCTGATTTCGATTTCACTTCGGCGAATTGTATTACTTCAAAGAACCACTTCCACTTCGTAAATATTCACTCTACATTCTTTTTCTTTTAGGCTTCTAATCAGCACTGGTAATTTCTTGTCCAGTCTCCATTTTACACCTAATCGAATCGCACTATTGAATACAAAGTATCAAAAAAAAAAAAAAAAAAAAAATGTGTCCTTAATATCCAGAAAGTCAAATACTCTTTTATGATTATCAAATCCAATATCTGCCTTTAAATATGACTCCAGCGAGTTCTATTACTTGAAAAAAGAACCATTATATTCACTTTCATTTCGGAAATACTCGTTCCGTTTTCTTTATTTAATCCTTCAGTGGAGTTTCAATTTTTAGTTTAATACTTGGAATTTATATCGAATTGAAAAATAGAAAGAAATTTTTCTATACAGTATTAGAGATAATAAAGAATCACATGAATTTACTTAATAACGATAGAAACTGTGCCAACGTGTTGATGTAATTATCAACTTGAAATTAAATGGGACCGCAGCGGTCTCAACGATCCACTTAAGGGGCAAGCGTCTGACCAATACTAATTGCTTCTCTTCGATTCACAACTCTGCACTGCCCTGAATCGCTTCACACTTAAATCGCACCTAGATCGTATTTTTTTTTAAAAATGTAAAACGTAAAGAACGGAACAACGAGTGTCTTCAATTCTCCATCTCGCAGAAAATCAAATGCGGCAGCATTCCTCGTAAATCACTCGCAGATCCCGCGAAATAAAGTTGCTCCGCTCTTCAACGCTGGTTGTTCATCCCCCGCCAGATCGGTCGCATCTGTCACCTCTTCACCGACATCACGTCTCACCGTGTCATCGTCATCGTTCTCGCAGTCATCAAGACCTGAGACAGCACCTCATGTAAAAAAAAAAAAAAAAAAAAAAAAAAGAAACAAAAATCAAACGAGACGTCAGCTCGATTTCTACTCTCTGCTTGCAGCAACGTAGCTAGATCGATCGTCCATCAAGATCGTCGAAGCGACGTGATCGTTGGAGAGTGTACGTTCGCGTAAAGATCTCGGGGGAGAGAAAGGTTTGTCGTTGCTGGTGAGAGAGGATTGACAAGCCTCCGGCAGGGCAGGTCTCTCGGGGCGAAGCGAAGGAAAGCGGAAGGACAGAGGAAGCGGCGGAAAGGGAACCAGGTGCCCCAGCTACCCAGGAGGGCCTAGCACCTGGCTGTGTTTAGTGGCTGTTGACAAAGGGGCGGGGAGGGGGGGTGACGGGTAACAGCACCTACGGGCGGGTGGGGGGATGCAGCTCGAAAGGGTGGCGGCATGGAGGAGCCCTCGCTGGAGGCTCTCATGCAGGCGGGCCTCATCTTCGTGGTCGGTGTCGCCATCATCCTATCGAATCTCCTCATCATCGCTACCTACCTTAATTTCCGTGGTGAGTGCTTTAATAAGTTTTATCTCGGTTTTCAGGCGGATTCACGCGCGATCGATTTAGTTGAAATTTGTTGAACAACGCGAGTCTCGGATTTATTTTTGTTCCTATTAGGAACGTGTAAATGTTTTTGGTGAAATATGGCGTTGATTCCGTTTCTGTCGGACTATTTTGATTGTAATTCTGAATATCATAGGATACTTAACCTGTACGCTATTTTAACGTTTCAATGGGACGAGAATGGACAAAATGAATGTTTCATTGAAAAAAAAAAAAAAAAACAACACAGGAGACAGGGGATGAAAAATGAAACGCTAAGTTTCTTTTTATAGGGAGAACTTTAGTCTTGAAATTTATATTAATTTGCCACGTGAACTTATTTAGCGATTCTTTAATTATGAAAATATGAATTTACATAAATATTTGCTCGTTAATTGAATGTTCTTGAACGACCTTGTTACATAAATACACGTATATAGTGCATCATCGTTATAAAGGAGTATCAAAAATTTTTGAATCAATATTGGCAAAAGATTTTTGTTTGTGTAAAAAGACAACACGTGTCGAATATCACGAAACTGGCCAGATTTTGTACGAAATGTTTTATCAAAATATATTTTCACATCAAAACAACGATTAACGAACTTAACGATTCGTTAAAACTTAATGAATCTTTGCGTATACTTGACTTAAATTTTAGACAGAATTTTAGAGCGAAACAAAATTATTTGTCAACACTCTCGTTATTTTAGAATCGTCGTTGCGACATCTCGCACTTTCTTTATCCTTGAGCATTCCCTCTAATTCGAATCGTTGAAAAGGCAAAACCGTAATTCTATTTTGACCGAAAAACCAAACGTCCGGTGATTCACACTCGAGGTAAATACAAATGAGAATCACACCGCATAGGTCCCTCCGAGGTGATAAACTACTACTTGCTGTCTCTCGCGTCGGCGGACCTTCTTTGTGGTCTGCTGGTGGTTCCGCTCTCGGTGTATCCAGCGTACGCACGAAAATGGGTCTACGGGGACGTCGTGTGTCGTCTCGTTGGCTATTTGGAGGTTACTCTCTGGGCGGTATCCGTCTACACCTTCATGTGGATCTCTGTGGACCGGTACTTGGCCATCAGGTACGTCCCAGTCGCAAAATCTTTTTTTCCTCACTTTGTGATACCAACTGGTAAAATTTAAAGGTAATTCTAAAGAAATCTAGAAGTTTGTAAAATTAAAAAATTTACTTTTTTATTATTACACTTCGAAACAATTTGGAAAGAATACATAACTTTTTAACATTTGCCTAATATTCGAGTATATGTAGAATATGTTAGGTATATGATTAATGGCTATACAATTGGAGAAAAAGTTTTGCGTACATAGATATATATATGTGTGTGTGTGGCTCAAAGTGTATGTATAAACGAAAGGAATGGAATAATATTATATCGTAATAAATGATGTGTACCTTATGTTCTTTGCAATAGCTTTACTATTTATTAGTTTAAAATGACAAAACAATGTAGTTTAACAAGTTAGATCTATTAATTATAATATAGACCTAAGGTGGACCGATGTCAAGATTATAGGTAAACTAAAATCTAGATAACCTTCAACAAACTTTCGACGTACGAACGAATTATCCATGTTATTTATTAGAACACAAACTCTATACCCTCGATTCTTCGTTTCACCATCATAAATTCAATTTCAACCTTCAAGTCTTCTAGCCACGCTCTTTGTTCATAAGTAACGCTTTGGAACTTTGTTTGAAATCTTGTGAAATTAAGTATTACGTTACAACGTTAAATCTCGTCGATTATGAATAATGCTTTATTTGATTTACTTAATTACTTTGTTTGATTATTATTTTATTTGATTTACCTAATTACTATTTTACTTCATTACTTTATTTTATCCCAGTCTATTAAAAAGTTTCTCAACAAACTTTAAAAAATTTCGAATAAATATGGGCATTGATGTATCTCTGGCAAATAACTTTAACAGATTTTTCTTTGCATTTTCAATCCTTATACGATAAATACTCCAGTACATGTAAACACTAATGGATTGTACTTTACACAAACTACGTGTATACTACAGGTAAAAATGTTTCAGAGTCTACTCTTAACACTAGAGCTACCAAAATGGTCAAAATGGCCATTTCTGTTGGAACTTTTGTAGATAGAAAAACCGTGTATAATTTTAAAAGATTTAATTAAGATTTAGAAAAAAAATTCGAAAAGCTTCAATTAATTCAAAGATTTAAATTATTCGTAAAATATATAAATACAGGCTTGTGTAATCGAATCATAAAGATTTTCTAGTTTCTATCTCCAACGTCTTCTCCAACGAATGGAAATTATTATGCTTCTCATAAGTCGGTAGTTTTGGTGTTAATTTCGACTAAATTCACCCAGTGCGAACTTCAATTAACAAGGCAATTTTGTTTCCGCAGGAAACCATTGCGTTACGAGACCGTGCAGACGAAAACCCGATGCCAGTGCTGGATGGTCTTCACGTGGATCAGCGTGGCGATGATGTGCTGCCCGCCTCTCCTAGGTTTCCAAAAGCCGATTTTCGACCGGGAGGCGTTCATCTGCATGCTCGACTGGGGCAACATGGCTGCTTACACCATCACACTGTCGATCCTCGTGCTAGGGCCGTCGGTCATCACCATCGTCTATACCTACAGCTACATCTTCACGATGATGAGGCGGCTAAAATCCGGCGTGCTGATACACGACAAGGAGTACGCGACCGCGCTCTCGGAAAACCTGAGCAATCCGAGTCATATCGTATCCTTTGTCCTGGTGATGGCTTTCTGGGTGTCCTGGGCACCGTATGCCGGTCTCCGGATATACGCTGTCGTTAACGGACCGCCGCAGGTAATTTAAACGTCGCTCGTCCTTTGCCGCGCGAACGCTGTTGGAATACATATGTATAGGGGAAAGGTCAGCCTCGACGTGTGTTGATACGGACGTATATTCGCTCTCTCTCTCTCTCTCTCTTGTTCGAAATGTTTCGAGAATTACAGCTTTCACGCGGAATGAAAAGCTCGTGTGTTACATCGATATCCTTCTCTTTTTATGTAGCATCGGTCTCTTTCACGCGGTACGTTTTTTTTTTTTTTATTTCTTCTTCCCGCGTGTCGGTTAAAAGTGTGCGTAAAGAGTAAATATTTTCTGCTTTAATCAAGATTTCGAGAAGTTGTTAACACGGTTTTGTAATTGTGTCGATGCACACGTCGCGCTGATTTTATTATTTCACTTTGATTCTTCGTTGTTGGAACGATTTATGAAAAGAAGCGGCAAACAGCGCATCGCGACGAATGTTACTTGAAATAATGAGAGAAGTATTACGTACTTTTGCTTTTTAACCAGTTGCGCTGGAAACTGATTGCGGACCGTACACGAGTGACCAAACCGTACACAATAATTCGTCGCTTTCTTTTTAAACTCGTCGGTACGATATCGCTGGATAGAAAAGTAATAAATTTATTATTCGTTTTGCCTGGGTTATACTTAAATATACTTAAAACCGAGGAAATGTTGCAATTTTGGGACAAAAGAAAATTCTCGACGTGCGTGGCACGTCATTCCAGCGCAAGGGGTTAAAGGAAAAAAACCACATAAACGTTGGTTGAAAGGTGGTTAGCGGTACGGAGAAACGATATTCTGAAAAAAATTACGAGATAAATTCAACAATTAGATAAAATCCTCGATATAATACTCGCTAATACTGTATCCATCTATCCATCTAACCCATCAAATAATAATGATAGTCACGTGTTGTAACATTGTCGATGTTGTAAAAAGGTATACCTGCGTAGCCTGATACTTTAAGTCGCTCGAGTAATTCACAGATTTTCATGATTCACGTTGCAGGTACCGTTTCTCCATTTCGCGGTAGTGTGGCTGGGGGTGACGAACAGTTTCTGGAAAGCGGTGGTCCTCGGGACTCTGAGCCCGCAATTTCGTCTGGCCGTTCGCGTGCTCTGTCTGACGTTGTGCTGCCGGCACAGGCGACTTCCGCCGGAACTGCTTGGCCTCGACGACGACGATTAAAATGAAAAAAAAAAAGAAAAAAAAAAGAAAAGAAAAAAGAAACGCCAAAAAAACGCCTACGAGAACAGAAGGGGAAACGCTTTTTTCCTTATGCGCGCTACGAGCGTTTTACAACACGCGCCCCATACCTAGAGCATCGCTTTTCACTCATTCTCGGCACTCGAGGTCGTTTCTTGCATCCGCCGCAAGAGTTCTCTCACGGAGTCTTCTTCGACCGCTGAGACTGAGATTCTTTGTTCCGAAAGGCGCTACCCACCCACCAGTCCGACCGATCAGAACACGATCAGATCGAGCGAGGTCGAAAAAAAAAAAAAAAGAAGAAGAATCTTCCGCAAGACAGAATGACTTCTAATCAACGAACCCGCCAAACTTCTCTCCCCACTTCAAACAGAGAAGAATCCTTTCTTTCAGGAACGATCATCGAGATCTTCGTCCGTCTATCGATTCGCCGCATCGCGCGGACGCGCGTCGATCACGATTCCTATTTTCCGTTTCTGTCTTCGCGCCACGGTGGACGAATTATTTCCAGCCGAGCGAACGATCGATCGATCGGCTAAAGTATCGCAAATGTCTCACGTACGGTGAACGAGCGATCGAACAAACCGCTCGATAATAAACTTTGGAGACTAATTGTAAGATTTTCTTTTCTTCTTTGAGAACCGGGTATCGCTCTCGTGTCAGTTCGAGTCTATCTGAAACCGTCAAACCTCACCGCGTGCAATTGGGTATCGAATCGACAGGCGATTGGAGAAAATTCGAGAGAATAAAAGAATACAGATCTAAAGAGACGCGTGCACGTGTTTCATCGCTTCTTTGTCAAACTATTCGGATCGTGTCAATAAAGAAAAACCGCGCGAAACTGTTGGACTATTCCTTTTTCTATACGACTTCGATTTAACTATAACTGATTGTACGCATATACATACACTGATACTGATCTGCCGATATACACGATCGCGTTTCTGTTGTTAAAAGAAACGACGTTATCGACGGAAACGTGGGAACGAGCGTGGTGCACGATCGAAAGAAAGAATCGACGAATCAGTCTGGTGGGGCGCGTTCGTCGCGCCACGAAGATTCTCGGGGAGGAAATGAGGGACACGGTCATCGCGAGCGAATCGTCGACCCCCCCCTCTGCTCGTTCTCGCGACGATCCGCTCGACGCAGATCAATTATAATCGGAGACGCTCTATTTATCTCCTGTTTTCCGCTTTCTTTCCCTCTGGAGCTGTGGCACGCTGTTCGAAGATGGGCGAAACGCGGAGAGCCTCTCTCGCGCGTTCCTCTCCTCTCCGTCGTTTCGCAACAGCGTTCCCAAAGAGAGAGACTCCCCCAGAGATGGGTCTGAGCCCCGTATTCTCGAAACTCACGGGACTTATCATTTGATTTCGCATAATCTTGTTTCAAAGTGAAAGTAGAAACAAGAAGGTGACGAAACGTGGAAAAATAGTTGCATCCGGAACGCATTCTGGATCTAATTTTTCTTGTGTTATGATCTATCGAAAAATCTCTCAGTGGCGAAAAGAAGCGAATTCCTTTCTCACTTTCTCGCGAACGATTGCTTTCTCTCACCCGATGACAGTCCCGACAGTTCCGTGTCACGAAATACGTGCAAAGTCTTTCGAAAGTTTCCTGGACTATCGGGGAGTTTCGAGTGACCCATCCCTAGAGAACGCTATATATCGTTGCCTATATCTACGTGGTAAGCTCACGCTCAAAAACACACAAGTATCTTTCGAGGCGAGTCGCGGTCTTACGGCGACGTGTAAGTTCGCTCGATGTCGCGCGATCCGCGGAACAACCTGTCGATCGAAGAAAAAAAAAAAGAAGAAAAAAAACGGGGATCGTTAAGGATGATCATGGATGATTAAGCCAGGCGAACACACGAGATACAAGAGAACACTAGGTCAATTAACGGAGATGCCTCTACGAATGCGACGCCGCGTCGATCTGCGCGCCCGTAGAACGCCCATATGAAAACGAACGACTCGCGGATGGGAGCTCTCGATCGCGATGGCTACACGCTTTTTTTAACGCGCTTCCTCCTTTACTCGGCCTCGCGATCGGCTTCCCTTCCACTCTCTCTCTCTCTCTCTCATTCTCTTTCTCTCCGTTTCCTTCTTTCTGGTTTTTAAATCGAGCTTTCAGCGACGCGGTGAATTTATTCTTTCGGATACGATTGTTGAATGTTATTATCATGTCAGATGGGAGGTCTTGAAAGTTTCTGCGGTTTCATTTTAAGAAGAGATAACGATTGATTTCGTTGCGTTATGTGATGAATTGGTGGTTTCTTTGTTCAAAGAATATGAATTCAAGTGTTACGTCGAATCTCTTTGATAACTGTTTCCCTTGCAGAGGTTTCTCAGGTAAATATTTGATGTTCTTCTGCTTTCTTTTTTTTTTTTTTAGATATAGATCTAAGAAGCGCAAACCTCATTCTAAAGTGAAGTTTCTCGGTTCAAACACAAGCGAAACTTGCGCGAACTTTCAGGATAGCCTGTACTCATTTTTGCAGCAACTTTTCAAGTAATCTACGCAGTTAACTTAATTCAGAACAGTATTATTACTAAACGTTGCTAGAAAAATCTTTCTCTCATTCCGATGTATCTTCAGAAAATTTCTCTCTGCTTAATTTTCACACAGCTGACATTTCCAAATGTAATTTCAAGCGATCGTTCTTCTAGTCGAAGACGAAGCCTCTTCCTCGCCGGTGAAAAAAAGAACGAATGAGAAAGGACGGGACTCGATTCTAGATCTGCTTCTGAAAATCAACGACCGGCCGTGGACAAAAACTCGATTATAGAGCGTGAAATTGAAAGGTAGCCCGTCGTACGCGAACTTGCAGTTTGCCAATTAAAATGGTAATCAAACTTTCACCGGTGGCTGCGTTACGGTGATCGTGATCGCGGAAGCAATAAAAGCGTCGGATTAATTGAATGAACGTAGAAGAAGCTGCGAAAGAGCTTCGGTCGAAAAAAGCAGAAGTGACTTTCGTTCGTTGGAGTCGAATCGTTGAACGATGAATCTCGCGCCGTTAAAGTTGAACCGTCCGAGTTATTCCATAAATCTGCCGGACGCGAATCTAATTTGAAACTCGTCCCAGTTTACGATTCAGGCTCGATCGGCAAACGGGCGAAAAGCTTGGGCGAAGATCATTCTCCGTTGGCAGAGAGCGAGAGCAACCGGGTTATTAATGAAACGCGCTGTTCATTTATAAACCTGGTTGTTTTCTGCAGCGAATAAACTTGGTGGTTTGAGTGTTGCGCCGTTTCGCGTTATGCTTTTATACAGCGAAACTTCTCGTTTCCGTCACGATGATATTTATGCATCGGCGGTTTTATGCGCGTGTGCTGCACGTAATTGGCGCGAAAACGCGTGTGATTAATCGTTTCGTTAATTAGGCAGAGTATCACAGTTTGTATGAATAACTGAGAAATGAGAATCGTCTATTGAAGAGACGTTTTCTGCCTTTTGTTCCGTTATTGCTAAAATTCTTTAGCTTGTTTAATTGTTGAAGCTGTGTGTCGTTTAGCAACTTTCAATTGTACACGTAATAATTTATTTCGTTTGTCAAGCGTGACTTTAATGGACAATATCTAACAATTAGTAATTGCAAAAGAGGAATAACAAATATTACTGAATTGAAATGTTTGAAAAGTAAAAAGATATCGACGGAGAATACTCCAATTTTTAAGTACAAGAAGATACATTGTAACAAAATTGAAAGCTATTGAAACGAATTACTTTTTAATAACTTTGATAGTGAGTTAATAATTAATAATGAAAAACTAAAAAGAGGATGGAATCTTGGAATCAATAGAACATGAAGGAATAACATTCAACGAATCGTTTATTAAAAATTTAACAGGCTTGTAGAAAATGTGTCACTTGAAAGTTATAGACTGTTCCATCGATTTGTAAGTACATATGTTGTCCTCGAGGTTCAGGAACGTTCTCAGAAGCAGACATAGCATCGACTGTATTACTTTTTGGCGTGATTTGTTTATTATATAATTTTTAAAAGTGATCCACTAATTACTTGACACATTACGTGTCTTAAGTAATATCATAACGAATTGCAAATTACTTTATATTTCACAGAAAATTACGAAAGAGGAGAGAAATGAATTACTACTATCTAAATTTGACAAAATTGACGAAACGTTATGAATATTATTGGAAAGAAGAAGAGGGAGAGGTAGGAGAGAGAGAGAGAGAGAGAGAATGAAGCACAGCAAAAATATTGTTCCCGCTAACGCTCGAAAAAAAAAGCGATGCTCACGCGCAAGCAAGTGGGCAAAGATCCTGAGATTTCTTTGAATGGCGAACGTTTAAAAAAAAAAAAACCCTTTTAAAAGAAAGAAATCCAATACGCAAATCGGTGTCTAGAAAGTCTCAGCTTCTACTCTATTTTTTACTCTAGACTTCGTGTTTTATTATACTTACTAAGGCTCTTCTAATATAAAATAAATTGTAAGAGAACGCCCCGTTCGGGGCTACGAATACCATTAGATGCGCGACGGTAATTTATCGTGCCATTTTGATATACCAAGCTATAAATTAAAGGGTTAAGGTGCCCGGAGGTGCTCTGAAAACGCAGATATTTAAGACGCGAGGCGTCGAAACGTCCTCTCGGTAATTTATCATCGCCAACGCTGTGAAATTAATCCTGCTATCGTTCTTTCCGGTCGTTTCGTTTTCGATCCAGTAATTTTTTTCCTTCTTTCTTTTTCCTTCTTTTTTTTTTTTTTTTTTTT
The DNA here is from genome assembly GCA_036937485.2 of Tetragonisca angustula. Classification (NCBI taxonomy): domain Eukaryota; kingdom Metazoa; phylum Arthropoda; class Insecta; order Hymenoptera; family Apidae; genus Tetragonisca; species Tetragonisca angustula. Next base: position 99,656 of record JAWNGG020000082.1, on the reverse strand, counting down.
TGTAACGATGATAAACACATTTGAACCAAATACAAAAAAAAAAGAAAAAAGAAGTTTAGTTTCTCTTTCATTTGTCAAAATGAGGGCAAGATCGAAGCACATACAAAAATTCGAGGATTAACGGCAGGATTAACGACTATACGTCACTACTCGACGGTGTGAAAAACTGATGGTTGTGAAACGGACGTAAAGTAACGAGAGTACGAGTTCGACGGCTGTCGTCGCTGGTGTTAACGATGTCTTAATCATAGAACTGAATCAAAGGAGATTTTTCGACTGCGTTATAGTTGAAACAGTTAGCTAGCCCGATGCAGCGCCCCGGCTAAAAAGCAGCAGAATAAAAAAAAAAAAAATGCGACACGCGATGCAAATCAATTTGTTGATCGTCGTTCGTACGACGAATTTTAATAATTGTTATACACGACGCGTGCGCCGCGCGTTGTGATTGTTTACCGTGCCGAACGTGACAGCACGTTCTCGTGCGAGTTATTTGCCAGTTCGACGAGTCACGGTATCGACGTTCCGATGTTTCGAAGAACACCGATGATTTTTATCCTAGGACGTTGACGATGAGATAAGATACGTATCCCGAGATACACGCGTACATGCCTGTTTGATGATCAGAAGCTGGTATGGACGAGTTCTTGCACTGCAACAACGAAAACACTTTCCGAGGAGACTCGTTTCGTTCATACATCGTTTCGGATGAAATTGAAGTAGCAAGAAGCGGTACGATAACTCGATACAATCAAACGATTGATCTTTTATTTGTATTTCGGTGTGTCGATAGTGGCACTTCAGTTTAACCCTCTACTGTACTTGTCGAGACGGAATAAAGCTCGAGGTGGAGCCTACGAGGATTCCGATCCTTCAGTTAATTTACAGACAAACGTACAAAGCATTTCCGACGGTTCTTCTTACCGATTTATCTTCAGTATCAGATTGCTGATTTCCAAGCGTTTGTACAAAATTTAGAAATGCATTGAACGGGCCATTTAAATGGAATACGCGTTGAACAGGGGATGTGGCGTATTCGTTATTTGTATAAAAATACTCGCAGCCTATTTGTCACACGTGTTTGTAATAAACACTGTATCTAACATAACTCGTAACCGTTATCTTGTTCAAGGAAATCAGCGAATATCTGATACTCCATCTGGCCAGTAGAGGGTTAAATGTATAATTCAAAGAGGTAATCGCGAAAGAGGGTACCGTCACCCGTCGTATTGTTAATAATTCCAATAAAATCAATTAAACAAAACACTTCCATTCGTTCTGTCTGTTCTGTTTTGTTTCTTTTCTACATCTCGAGAGCGAGAGCGTCTCTCTTCATCTTCTGCAAATAATGTTCTCGCGAGTTTTTTAGCCGGGGTTTGACCGTGGTGCACGAACGCAAGTAAGAAAAGAACGAAAAAGAAAAGAAACACGAAAATAAATGAATAAAGCTATGATTTCGCACCGAGTGTCTCTTCGTGTGTGTATGTACATATTACGTCGCGTGTGACGCGGTTCTTTCGTCCAGATCTATCGTTGCAAGCTTTAAACTTTTACGATGCAACGTCTCGGGTGCACGCTGTCACAATGATGACCGAGTTCAACCAGAAATTCGCCCCGGGGTGAATCTTTCATCCAGATCGGACGAACCCATTGTGCTTTCGATGAATGGTAATCGTATTCGTGCTCCTGACATCGAAAGAAAATCTAGTAAAAAAAATTTTAAGCTTCTTTACAAATACATTTTTTGTTATCTCGGAGAGAGCACGTTTGATGTTGTTTACGTCAAGCTGGAATAATCCTTGTAACATTTCATTCGATAATAATTAACCGTATTGTGTGCATCTTCGAAATTCTATTGAAATTGCGCCACAACGTAAAATTAAGTAAATGAGGTGTTTCTCGAACTTCTTATTCGAAGAAACATTTAAATTATGACGTTAGTCGTCAAAATTTTTCACCAGCAGAATCACTTGAACACAAAAATGACCTTTCCAATATAATTCATTTTCTCATAAATATAAAAAAGAAAGTCATCATTGACCTTTTAAATCAAAGCTTGAAATCATTCGTTGAAACAACTGCTTCAGCACTGTGCAAACGCTTGCGCATCAAACGTCCTATCTAACGACGATTTCGAACAACAAACACCTCTCGCGAATCGCAGAAGCTTTCAGCGACGGTCGTTCCTCGACCAGAATTCAATTATTCCGCCGCACAAAAGGAGGCGAAGGAGCGAAGCGACGGTCGCTTAAAACATTTATCAAAAGGGGACAGCCCGGCCGAAATACCAGCTTCCGGGCGTGTTCCTCGTCAAAAGCCCCGGGCGTGCCACCCACGTCAGCGTGCACCCGCGAAACCGCCAAACCGAGCAGTATTAAATTCCTCAGCGATAACGAGATTCTAAATACTTTAAAGTCGCTCAAGGGGAAGCGAAGGAAACGGGAACGAGGCGGGATTAATAAATAAACCGTGATAGAACCTAAGGGAAAAACAAAAGGAGAAGAGTGAGAGAGAGGGAGAGAGAGAGAAGAAAAATAGGTAATGGTACCTGCATTGAGAAAAGAAAAGAAAAGAAAAAAGAAGAGGACGGAAGAAAAGAAAGGAGGAGAAGGAAGATCCGAAGCGTTGCTTCTTTTTGTGACTTTCTTTTTCCCTTGTCTCTGTTTTCTTTCCTCCCCCCCCCACACACACTTTTTCTTGTCTCGTAATAAACGCAACGCGCGTAAAAATAAATGACGACGAACAAAAGATGGACGAACTGAAGCGGAGGGTGGATAAGCGATGAAAAGAAGAAGAAGAAGAAGAAAAACGCGAAATTGGTCCCTGGCAGTTTTCCGGGCGGCCTCCATTATTAACGATTAATTACATTTTTGTACCTAGCTGCTAGTTTTGTACTAGTTTTGTAACGTACCTCACCTTACCGGACGTGCTGTTATTGCATATTTTAAGTGGTTGTTAAAATGGAAGGTTGATCGATCAGCCACGGATGTCCGGCGTCGTAATGTGGTTGTGCGGTTACGATCGATGATCGATCGCGATGCTAAACCCGCGCTGTCCCGTGTGATAAATACGACAACACCGGGGACACAACCTTCGAGAATATTTCATTTCCGTTCTGGCAAGGTTTTTTCGACTGGGAGACGTTAGATGTCAGATCAGAAGACGTGGTGGTCGACGCGAGTATCTTCGATTTTTTTATCGGGAAATTTGCGAAGAAACTCGTCGATCACACGGGGGGATCGCATTGAGAACTGCTTTTTTTTCCAATGTTCGATCGTTTTTTTGAAACGATATATATATATATATATACATATTTCTCGTCTTTCGAAGTAATCGTCGCGTCTTGATTATCACACGAGACAGGTTTACGCAAATGGTTGCAAAGTACAATACGCAGTATCTCGGCTTCGACGGGGCCGAGAGTACTTTAAAAGAGTCATTTCAGCGCTGCAAATGAAACATCCGAGAATGATGATAATTAATAATAAGAGGATGAAGGGGAAAATAAATATGAAAAAGTGAGAAATGAATTCCTGATTGATTAATTATCCATTTATTATCTGTAATCTGTAATACCTAGAACGGAAGAAGTGGCTCGCGTTCGCGAACTCACCGATCCTATAAAAGCAGTGTTCTATTTGATCGCTGAAATGCTCGATCGCGCGCAAGCAATCAAAAGCAATGAATCAACTCGTAAGGGAGAGACCCCCGTTGTTAGGATGCAAGCATGCGTTTTATTCGCGCTTTGCCTGTTTTTGTCTATCGCCAATGTTTAGATTAACGTCGATCTTTCCATCGATCTTCCCGCGAAACGAAAAGAAAAACGAGAGAAGCAAAGGGAAAACAACAACAAAAAAAAAAAAAAGAAAAAAGAAAAAATTAAACGGGGATCCGACGAGTTGCGCGTGTTATTAATGAAGCGTTTAATTTCGCGTGCTTTCATCCTGCATGCGTTGGAAACTTGCAGTCGAGACGCAGGGAAACTCGAATCACGGTGGATTTTACGGTGCGATTCTAGTTGTCCGAGCGCAATGACGGGTGTACTAGATACGTCGTGATACGAATTCGACGATAACGGTACAATATTAACGATTATTGTCCTAGCGCAATAGAATAGTAAGATGATATTCCAATAATAAACGGCGAGATCGTAGATATCGCAAAATTTCACTCGATATACGACTCGATACACGACCGCTTTGTATTCATTTATCCCAATCGTCCTTAGGTACGCATCGATTCGTGGCGATGTTCAAAACTTTTTGTGGATTTATGTACTTACGTGCTTCTACGATTCGTTACGATTCAATTTTTTTTCTTTTTTTTTTTAATAAAGCGCAAAATGTCACGCGATTATTGACGAAGATTGCTTATTAAATACCGTTGTATTTGTTTAATATCCTTTGAGTAACTTTATGTATCATTTGGCACTAAATAATTTTCCTCTTTATTTCAGTGTTCAACAAGTAATCTTTTGCAACGTTTAACACTTATACAGGACAAAATCAGGGAAAATTCTGTCTACCGAAGTATTTTGTCATTCTCATTGTCATTTGTTGCGATTTCTACGAACACCAAAGGAAATGAAATCTTCTTCGACAAATTTATTTATACGTCTTTGAAATTAAATTCGATTTTCCAGTACCGGGGCAACGAAAGAAAGTTCCAACCTCTTCATCTGTCTTCCACATGGATACTATAATTTCACAAAATTTCCAGATAATATTAGAATAATCTAAAACAAAGATAACCCAGCAGGAGTGTTCGTAAATATTCAAGATTCACCGGAGTGCTGTTTTATCATTTCGCTTTGCGCATGCATCGAAGAACTCTAAAAGTGCAAAGAACGATGTAACAAGTATCGAGACGATATGTGTAGATATATATAATAAAATGAGATACACACCTGTTTCCTTCCGCAAACATTCGCGCGCGCGTCAGCTCCGTTCGCACGTTCATGACCCTTTCCTTTTCCCCCAGACATTGGCCAGGAAATGTAGGTCGCGCGACGACGAAGGAGCCCCTCGCCAACGTGTTACATAAATGCGCCTTAACCCCTGGTGTTGGGTGGCGGACGCGCGCCGTAAATACGGCCACGGCTTCTCTCTCTCTCTCTCTCTCTCTCTCTCTCTCTCTCTCTCCTTCTCTCTCTCGAGTGTGTCCGTCCTGACACGGAGTGGTACTACTTGCAGCAGCGCGCCAGTCATTAGTCAATACGCCGACATTAGTCGATACACAGAGGCGGCCGCTGGTCCGCGAGCAGGCAGCAACCACGAGGCTGTGGAATAAGGTCGAAAACCCCTTCCATCTGGACTGGCTTCCTGGAAAACGGAACGATACTTGCTACGGCAAACTTTTGAATTCTTGCCAGCCTCCTCCATTGTTCTCATCGACTGATCGATACCATTTTATTGCCCGCGTGTGCAAATCTTCCACGCCGCTCGGCCATTTCCTTCTCTCGCTGCGCCCCTCCGGATACACACGAACGCGATGGAGCTTCTTGATTTCCCTTTTTGGCCGATTTATTGCTGCCCGGTTGTTTTCTGGCTCGCTTTAGAGGAAGAGGGAGGAGAGGCGAAGATAGAGTAGAGATTTGTTTCAGGGATTCTTTTTTTTCTTCTTCTTCTTCAGATCTTTTTCTCTCAGATTCGTCTTCAGAATCTTTCCCCCTCGAAATGTCGCAGATTTTTTCACGTTCACGATGAGTTCACGTATGACTACGAACGTCTCTGTAAATTTGAATTTCTGTGAACGTGATTGGAGAAATGGAATTTAGGCAGAATTCTGTTTCGTGTATTAAATATTATGACAAATATTCGACTTTAAATGTTTTTAAAATTTTTCACAAACAAGATTTCTCTTTGATGCAAAATTATTTTATTTTCAAGTTTTTTTAAACGCCACATGTGCTTTTTATTCAAACGTTTGGAGTAGTAAATGAGTAATAAGTAGGAATTTAAAAATCAATTAATTAATGTTGAATTTAAAGAGAAGAGTTATGGTATTATGGTAAAGAAATTAAGGACAAGAATTTGAAAGAATATAGATGATTTTGAAATTTATACTTCATTAATATCACAGATTTTTTACATTCGTTTATTCCATATTAGAGTAGAGAATACTACGCTCAAGTGATGCTATCTTGAGGATAGTTGCAGTATTGCACGATGGATTGGGGCGAGGTTATCAAAGGATGAGAATTATATTACAAGATTTCGAACAATCAAAATCTAGGTCAAGAGATGATCAGTTAATGTAAAGTTATGTGACAAATAAAAATAAAATACGTATCTTTATATGTTCCATTTAATTTAGTCTTTTATAATTCACACTATAAATAGCACCATTTTGACAGTAGTAAGTTCTAAACTAAGTAGTAAATTCCAATAATATTTATGCACAATTAACATAATTCCTTGTTTTTTTACAAAAAAAAGTGTACTAAAATCTAAAACAATTATAAGGACACGTCAATTAAATGACTTTGAAAAATTTAACTTGTAAAATATCATTAAACTTGCAAAATAGGAAAGTACAAAAGCAAATGCTACATGTTTCGTATCTCTCCTTAATTTCTCTGTAACATTTAGTTTTAATTCCAGCCACTGCTAATGTTGTAATCTTATTCTTATGCTGAATCGGTAACATTGAGAACAACGCAGTGATAAGAGGGTTTCCTACCTTCGAGACAAAGAACGAAGAACTATACTGGCTGATAAATCTATCATTATCTATGCTTACTCGTACCTTATCTCTCTCCTTGTCACGATAATATTTCCTCGCTCGATAAAATCTCCCTTCCGACTCTTCTCCTTCGAAATACTTTCTCTGAATATCTTATCTACTTTTTAATACATTTCCTGATATTTGCTCTTCTTTCCAACGAAATATTACAAATAAATTTTATACATCCCAACGTTTCGTTAACTACTTTTTCTGTCATAAAAGAAGTTAATCGATTACTTTAATTAAAGTAATTTAAAGAATTTAATTATTCCATTCGTAAGCGAAGGGAAATTTTTACGTGAAACTAAAGTACAAAACTTCAGGAAATAAGAGAAAATAACGAGTACAAACTTTTATTCGTACATTTTAGAAAAATATTATTCAGACCCCTGTCAAGTTTCTATAAAATAGAAAATCTGAGAATTTTGATTATTTTGGTAGGTTCATCGCCAAGGGGTTAACAGCACGGTAATGATATACAAGCTAATAGCTGCAGTAGGGAATAGAAACAAAGGGGTGGCGGAGAAGCGAGACACGAAAGCATTGTTAGCTAAGAGACTTGGTAACAGAGTTAATGTCGCATTACGGCGTGGACTGCATAAGGGCGTGGGTTGTTCGAAATCGTGGAAGCGTGAAAGAAGAGAGTGGAGAAGAGGAATCTGTAATTGGTGATGATGGAAACCACCGAGGAAGCTAAAGTAAGAATGGGAGACGTTCGAATTGAATTAACGGGTATCTCGCGTTGGGGGACAAAGTTAAACGATTAACACGGTAATTAACGCGGTAACGAGCGGTTGCCAAGGCGATGGTAAATAAGAATTCCATTTCGCACGAACGATTTGGCCGGATTGTTCTTTCGGGATTGGTGCCCTTAGATCTCGATTAGATAACGAGCACGATACTCCAGGCTTTCCAAATTTTCACCGTTGCTTGCTTCACGCGAGATTCGTTTTAAGGCTCGTGCGATTTTGATTTTATCGCGTCCACGTGAATCGACGCGATAAATTCCTACGCTAATGAAACACGGTTTCTTTTGCGTATCGAGGCTCGTACCGATAAATTCAGGAAATATAACCGAGATTATAATCGCGATTATAATTGCGTTGTTCAAATATCGGCACGTTGATTGATAAACGTTGCTCTCGATCTTCGTGTTAAGTGGATATTCGCGTGCTCGTTAATATGATACGAATCGTATTTAGTACCGGGTTTGATCGATGAGTCGCGAGGAGTAATCATGCAGAAAATAATAGTTTTGTTTGTTTGTTGATAACGACCCGAGTTATTTAATATAACCGATCGCGTGGAACGTGCAATTTTCGTGAGTAATTTGTTTCTTTCCCAATCATCGATAAAGATGAAATTGTTGACAAGCGAAGAGAATGGACTGAAAGGTATTTATAATACTGCAGGTGATCGATTGAAATTGCAATTGTGAAATTTTAATTGATTTTAAATAGATGATATTATATACAGTGATCCAATCTAATTTTTACTTTTACTTTTAACTTCAATTTTACTTATTATTTTTAGGATGCGCTCTGAGAATTTATTAATGCATTTATTTGTGCCATGTATACATCTTTTGTTATGGCATATGCATTTAATTGCTACGTGTATAAATTGTATTTATACAAACGAAATATATAGCACATAATATAACTGTAGCATCAAAGATGCATATACATTACATGTGTAGAATAAATGCTTGCAATTATATTTATCCATGCGAAATCAGTATTTTATGTACCATTAATTGAATTGTTTTTTACAGAGTCGATCCATGCAATAAATGCAAATGATACTGCAAAAGGTGACAGAACACTATATACGAGGCATCTAAATTTTAAAACATAAAAGATATCGTCAAAGAATCTACGCCACCACCATATTTAGCTATTACAAATAGCAAGAAAGACAAAAGCAAAAAAACATTTCATAAGACGAGATTACATGCAAATACTTTATACGTAATTCGCTTTTGCATGTTCGTTCCAAAAATGTTAACTCCACCAGCTACTGGATCCTCAAATGAGAAATACTCACTGTATAATAATTAGGACAACCGTCGTCTCAAAACATAGATTTAAGATTCGTAATAACAGAAGTGACACAGAGCTTGTGCTCTTCATTGTGTCGCAAACTTTTTCTTACTTCTCGCACTTCGATTTCTCAATGTGTGAAATGAAAATTTTCTACTCTAATCGTCGGTAATTCTAGTGTTAAAACGCGCACGATGCATTCACCGTTGTCGTCGATGTATTTCACCTTTGTAGCAACTGTTTCGCGACATTGGAAGAAGAATACCACACTATGTCAGTCTATATCAGTATCGACTACCGTCGAGAGAATCGCGCGGAAATTCCCACACGACACGAACGATACGTAGAAGGGCGGTACCAGACACGAACTCGTGGCACTGGGTGTTCGTTCCTTACACCATTTAGAAACCCTTTCAGTCTGCCAGTACGACCATCGTTGAATCCCGTCATCGCGTTATCCTTTCGTTCTATCGTGTAATTTTGTCGCCTATCGTGTAATTTTGTCGCTGTTTAATTCGTTCGGCGATATGTTCGTGCAAGCTCCTGCCTTGTTGATTCAACAAAAGTCAGAGAACTCTGAAGAAGGCAGTGACGAAGAAGGAACCGGCGATGTCTTGCAGGTCGATCGTTCTTTCACCTCTTCGTTATTAATTTATTACATCGTTGTAATATTTTGTTAACTTGACTGCTAAGATTTTTTCTTAAAAATGCAAGACTTCTTGCAGATTTTTTCTTAAAAATGCATGAAAATTTATAGTCTACTGGTCATCAGATTATTGATGATGAACAATGAAACGTCGTCGTAATTGCAGTATTCATTATTCGAACAATTGAGTTGAATACAGGATCTTGAATTAATAATTAGATAATTATTAATATTAGATCTAAACTTTCTTCCAACAGACGTAGGTTCGTAAAATCCCTCTCTTGTGGGATTAAACAATTTTTGTAACCTGAAATATATAATGATAATTTCATCAATTTTTGCAATGATTCAACAATTATCGTGCGAATCGTAATAATTCACAAATTGTTCAAACTGCGCCACAGTTTCAATAAATGCAATAAATAATATACAATAAGTAGAAAAAGATACACGCGCAGCTTCATGTCTGACCGACGACAGAGCGCTACTACTGACTCTACGATCACGGGGCATAACACATAATTAATATCGCGGACGATAATTTTTTTTTACGACAATAATATTCTTGCCATTCTTCGTAGAAACGGCGAGAAGAATGCGAGAGAAAGGCGAGACGCGGGGAGATGGATCCCCGTCTGGAATTTGCCTTTCAACTCTTGATGGACACTACGCAGCTGTCCCGCCACGAAGTCATGGATCACGTTTTCGAAGGGGACATGCTCGACGAAATCAATCAACTGTTTCTGCCCCATATGAAATCCACCCTCGTCTGGTATTATCAGGAAGCGGAGGAGTCTGAAACTCTGCGTCCCACAGAAATGGTCAAATCTTTATTACAAAAGAGAGAGAGAAAAGCTGAAACATTTGCGCTTTCACATTCATCAGTCAGATCCAGCGATTCACCGTTTGAATTATATTTTTTGCAGATGCAAATGAAAACCTCGACCTCCAGACCAGGCCCGAACACGTCGGTGACAAAAGTGAAGGAGCAGAAGGAGGTGAAGGAACCAGGCAAAAAGAAGTTGTTTCTCACCGATGGATGGCAAGTTCCTTGCACTGGGATATGCATTTATATGTTCAGGTATAAACATAATACAACGTGCCTAATGTATACAATGCAATTTGCATTTACGCTTCACTGATATGAGCATGGAACTTTCGTTAGATTAAACGTCTCGAAACAATTACCCGAGGAAGGTTTCCAGAAAGATCTGTACACGGGTGTGATAGACACAATGAAGGTGGGAATAATAACAGCGATACAGAGAGTGGTGGAGTATGTTTTCATGGATGCTCTTGCGCACCCTGGCTCTGAAGGGGAGGACGATTGCCCGATGATTAAGAGCCTTCTGTTACCTGGTTTAAGATCTTTCTGCAGTGCTCTGAAAGGTGACAATTATGAAAATGCGAATGAAACATGCACATTGATTTTTAACAGTAGAGGAATGACTATATAAAAACGTATTTTCCCATATTTCTACAGTGTGTGAACAAGTAGCTCACGAAGGGCGTATATTCGACGACGACGTAGCTCTGATGAACGAAGTGCGTAATTTCGAGGAAGCGAAAGCGTTTGTAGCCAAAGAACATGCCGTGAACATCGTGGAAGAGAAAGTAAGAGCGTGGATCAAGAGGTTGAAAGACTTCATGGTGGAGAGCAAACAGGTGAAGCGAGAAAATGATAATTCCGGTCCTCAGCAAGAGTTGGAATACTGGAAACGAAGAGGAGCCCAATTCAGCCAGCTAGTCAACAAACTTCAGGTTTCACTTGCATTCCCACGCCGCATTTTTATCAAACGCAACAACATGAACAGATCATTTATACTTATGCTTACGTACAAACATTCAGGATCACGAGATACGAATGTCGCTTCTTTGCTTGCAAGTTGCACGCTCGAAGTTGATAAAAGATTGGGTTGACGCGGAGGATGAAGTCACTTATTGTTACAACGAAGCTAAAGACAACGCTAAGTTTATACAGGCGTTGGAAAAATGTTGTCACTGTCTGTATTTGGATGATCCAGTAAGATAACGTGTACATGGAATATAATATATATTACAATATAATTGCTCGATTAATATACAAGTATATTTTTTCAGGTGAAAATGAGAGATTCTCTTGTGTCGCTGTTGCAAACAGTTCGTTTAATATACAGCGTCTCGAGATATTACAACACCTCAGAACGAACTAGCTCGTTAATGATAAAGATCACGAACCAAATGATCGTTGCTTGTCGAGATTATGTCACGAACAGGAGTCGGGAAACCGTTTGGGGTCAAGATCGCGCGGTTGCACGATCGAAGCTAAAGCACTGTTTAAAACTGAACAAGTAATATCTGATTTTCGACGTATGAAAGAGAAATTGATGTGTCCAGAATGTTTCGAAATATATAGTAGAAACTTTTTACTTGCCGATTTGTCGTGTCTTCTTTTTATATATATATATATATATAGTATCGATAATTTCTAGGGCTTACAGAGAAACTTACAGATTGGTTCGATGTTCTCCAGCTGTAACCGAGCAGGAGTTCTCGTTTTCAGAGACTCACGTGTTCGGCAGGTTCGATTTGTTTTGCGACAGGATAAGAAAGATTTTGACTATGTTCGAATTGATACAGGATTACAAAAGCCTTTTCGAAAGAAGGATGGAGGGTCTCTTATTGGGAGAAGGTGAGATATAATTTTCATAGATGGTATACAATTTTATTTTTAATTTATAGGTGTGCCGCGAGTATAATTCTTTCGATTCTTTTTATCTCGACAGCATTGGACGATGCTATAAGAACTTTCGAAGAGGCTGAGAAAATTGCTACCACCAAAGGTTACGATTATCTGGACCCGAGGAATAGTGAATTTGACACGGATTACAACGACTTCATGACAAAAACCGATACCCTGAAACAGAACATCGGTAACATCATTGAAAACAATTACGCGGACGTTTGGGAAACACTTCAGGGCATACGATTTTTAACTCGATTCGAAAAGGTGAAGTGATGCATTATTGTCGACACAATGATCACGATTGATACAGTTATTGCATGCAAATCTAATTATAAATTAACTCGTATCCGAGCCAATTTTAAAATTATTCGTTTCTTAAATTTATTACTACCTCGATATCTTAATTTTCAGATCTTTTAAGTGTTTGGTATTTCAATTAATTTGTTTGCTCCCAAGGTCAGTGAAAAAATACCGCTAACGAAACTAGATGAAAAGTACAACATAGTAGTAAAATATTGCGACAAAGAGGTGGACAGGATATTGAAATTATTCAAAAGGCAGAGGGATGATCCTCCATTGCCGAGACACATGCCTGCTATCGCTGGAAGATTAACCTGGGCAAATTCGTTGAAGTAAATTATGAAAAACTTATCTTTTATTATCTAATTTTTTTAATTTTTTTCCTGTCACAGAGTCCGAATTATTTTCTATTTAGGGTACACTTGGACGAATTGGCTACATCGGTCTCTAATCATCCAGTCCTCAAAAATCTTCCACTGACCGTGGAATTAGAAAAAAGATACAATCACGCTCTCAGCGTTTTGAGCCAGTATAAGTCGGACATTGCTGAAGTCTGGACTCATCAGAACTCCTGGGTCATCGAAGACTGTTTAAAACGGTATTTGAATCTCTTAGAACGAGAAACCGCACGAATCAATTCTATTTCGACACTTCTTCGCCGTTTAACAGATCAATTAGCTCCCTTTCAATTCTAATCCAATTCAAATAAATAAATATATTGTATGATCGATCCTTAGGCCTTTGATGACGGTGGACGAGAAAACAGGGAAAATCAAAGTCAATTTAGGAGGTCGCATCACTCTTTTGCTCCGAGAGGCTGACTGCTTGGCTAAATTGAACCTCGAAATACCTATCGTCGCATTGACAATCCTGGCAAAGAAAGATTACTTTACATTGGTGACAAATTCTCTTCAACTGATGATCGAAGAGTTCGTGTTCACGGCAAGACGCGTGAAACTGGAAATGAGGCCGTTGTTATTACCGCATTTGGTGCGGGTTGCATCCTTGCTGGAACCTGGTTTGACTTCTTTGAATTGGACCAACCCAGAGTGGAGAGAATTTTATCAGAACACGAAAGAGCAGATCAAGGAGTTTGATATTCTTATTACAAGGGTTCACGATGTCTATGATAATAGGTATATTTTCTGTTTGAATGTTCTGTGAATCATATTTTTCTAATTTCTGTGAGACATTTTTTTAAGACAGACGCGTTTTATGTTACTTATATATGCGCTTTATACTATTACTTTATGTACATGTGTGCTTTAGTTTTGCAAATTATACAAATTCTTGTATAAAAAAGTATTTTTCTGTACGCATATATATATATATGATTTTAAATGTATAAAAACTCCTAATTTAATTTATCATATATATAATAATTAAATTAGGAATTTTTGTACATTTAAATTTAAAGTACATGAATGTAAATGAAAAAGTACATTAAGTTTAGTTAATAGGTGAAACTAAATTTTCACAAAATTCCACAGTCTAATAATAATTGTACCAACATTGAAATTTATTTTTTAATCATAAGAAGTCTGTCTGTTTTCGTTCGCTAAATATACAAGTATTCTTTCGTCTGCTGCAAGGATTCTGCAAGTATTGACAGCTATGCAGAAGATAACATTACATTCTATGCCAGAATCTGATCAACTCTGGACCATAGAGGAATTCGTAGAGAGGACCGAAGAAGTATGCAGACTCGCAGCGGTAGATTTATATCGCAAGAGTATGATGGTGGAAGAGGCTGTAGAGGAAGTGCTGGATCTCGTTAAGAACGCGGCAGAGAATTTCAAAGGAGCCGCTAATTCCAATCAATTCGAATTTTTCAATACCGAAGGTGATGCACGACATTATCTCACAAACTCTTCTTTCATTAAATTTTATATTTTTCTACATTTCTTCAAAAATTAAATTTCATATTTTTCTACATTTCTTCAAAAATTAAATTTCATATTTTTCTACATTCTTTCAAAAATTAAATTTCATATTTTTATCATACAAATGCAATTTTTGTAATATCCTATAAAATTTTACAAGAGGATACTTCCCTGTATTTTTTTTTTAATTATTTGCATAATATATTTCTGAATAAAAATAATAATTAATAATTCCTTTATAAAAAAATCCTTATCATCTTTTTGTACGATACATTTTGCAATTTCATTTATTCGTAATTTATTTACACAACCTGGCTACAGAAAATGAAGAAACGGTAGAGCAAACAGTCCAACAAGATTGGTCCTTGGTGTGGAATTTGTTTGACGATCCTCATCAGCTGTTGATCACTCCTGGCAGTCTACCAAAAGGAATGCAAGACATGGTTAGAAACGCCGTGACCGAAATGAGAAGATATTACTCCAGAAAGGTCGTAGATGTTTTGATAAAGGTCACCAGGAGTTCATTGGACGTCATTAGGAAGCGATTCATTCGAGAAATCGATCCAGGTGCCTTTCTGCTCAATGAAATATGGATACATCGGCGGAAGTTTTGCATGAATTAATAATTATTCTTCGAACAGACGAGACACCGAGTCCAATATTTCTGCTTCATGCAACGTTGATGATACCGGTAGTGACCGTGAAACCTAGCTTGGACGACGTGCAGGAAGTCTTAACTTTGGTTGGGAAAACTATTGCTGGTGTTGCGAGAGGAGTGTCGCAATGGAACTCTAGAACTAACAAGGTACGTATATGTTTTAAAAAACTATGGAACTGTGCAATATTTTCGTTTTACAAAATATTAGAACTGCCAACTTTTGCGAAAACAAATTAAAACGAAAGGTATGTGGAAAAACGAATAATACAAGGAGAGATACTTCATTCGTACATTTTCATAAAAATTCACATAAATTTAATTTTAATTTCTACGAGAAATTCAGAATCGATGATTTTAGTACTACTAGCTTCTATGTTTAAACACGTGATACGAAATATTTTTTTAACAATGCAGAACACATGGGGTCATGCTTATCCGAGAAAGAACTTCGCAGACATCGTAATGCGCGCTCAGATGCAAGCAGCGAAGAAGAAAGAGGAACCGGAAGATCCAAGAGTTAGAAGGCGAAGATTGTACAAAATCATCTCTGAGGAGAGGCCAGTGTTTCCTGTTCAAGAACGGAATTTTCACGCCATGGTGATGGACAACAAGGAAGTGATGAAACTGTTGTCCATACTAAATACGTGTATGCAAGAGTTCAAATCGGTAATAAATCATACATATCCGTGAATATTATTTTGCAATGAATTATTAATTATCAATCAATGTCACGTATAGCTTATCTTGATACAACTTTCATACACTTCTCATTTCGATACTAGTTTTCTAATAATTATTGCAGGACCTTGCAGAATTTATCGACAGATGGAAGCCATACAAGTTTCTGTGGAAGAATGAGAGAAGTATGCGGGAATTGCTACAGATCTCTTTGTCTGAATTCGAGACTACTCTTCGAAAGCATAGTGAACTCGAAGATCTCTTGGCAACCGAGCCTGACACGATCATTTTCGGAAGTTCCATCGCTGTCTCCACGGAGAAACTGAAATATGGCTTGTACACCGAAATCAAGGGTAAAAATAACATCGACACAAGTTGTAGAAAATATAAATGTAAAAAAACAGTAACGTGCAACGTGCTGTTGAAACTTCGCGAAACAAAGATTACTTTTCAATCATTTTCTGTCGCTTTCGAAGAATAATAGATATCATTAAGCTAAAATAAGCTACTGCAAAAAATACAAAAGAAAAACAAAACACACAATTACCTTTCTGACGCAAATGTTCACAGCCTGCACGCACAAAATTGGCCAAGCGATGAAGAAGAAGTATCGACGCGAAATGGAGTACGTTTACGCGTTAATGAACGAAATGGAGCGTAAACTGGATCGTCAGATACGCGATCTCGACGACGTGCGGCTCATTATGGACACGCTGAAGAAAATTCGGGAGCAGGAAGTTGACATGGAGCTGAAAATCGATCCGATCGAGGAGGCTTTCAACATCGTCACGAGGTATGAAGTGCCAGTGGATCAAGAATGTCTGGAACAGGTGGACAACTTGAGGTATACGTGGCAACAGCTGCTCGCAAGGGCCCAAGAAAGTCACGTGTTGTTGCTGAGACTGCAGCCGCAGTTTGAGGAAGATCTTAGAAACAATCTGGAGAACTTTCGTACAGATAGCAGGACGTACTGCGAGGAATACAGATCGTCCGGGCCTATGCAGCCGGGTCTCAGTCCGAGAGAAGCTTCAGACAGACAGATATTGTTCCAGAACAGATTCGATGGCATGTGGAGGAAATTGCAGACTTATCAGAGCGGTGAAGAACTATTTGGTTTGCCTACGACCGATTATCCTGAACTGTCGCAAATTAGGAAGGAGCTGAATTTACTTCAGAAATTGTACAAATTGTACAATGACGTTATCGACAGAGTGAACAGCTACTACGATATTCCGTGGGGTGAGGTAAAGTACTTGTTTTTTTTTTTTTTTTTTTTTTTCAAAAATTAACATCTAAAGCGACTTGTGAAAGTATTTAGAATTTTCCGTGGCAAGTGTGTTCAAATACTTTTATGACTCATTCTGTATGAATAGTAACTCGTACAAAATTTTATAGAATAATTGTAATTTTCTTAATTCTCTTTCGTCAGAAATACTGTGATTAGTAATTTAATTTCGATAAAAATTGGAACATTGAATCAAAATATATTCAAATTATGTAATTCTAATAACTAACATTTAAATAAGGAAATTTTAAATTTTAAATTTTATATGCTATATTGGTAATAATCATTCGCGATAGATATTGATCTATCACGTATCAACTTAATATTGACGACACGTATCGTTCGTCGTAACGTATCGAAATAATTTTACGTCGCGTTTAATACCAAGGTCAATGTTCAGGTCAATATCGAAGACATAAACAACGAGCTAATGGAATTCCAAAACCGCTGCCGCAAACTTCCGAAGGGCCTGAAAGAATGGCCAGCGTTCTTCGCCCTGAAGAAGACCATCGACGACTTTAACGACATGTGCCCGCTTCTGGAATTAATGGCCAACAGAGCCATGAAACCTCGCCACTGGCACAGGATCGTAGAAGTGACGGGCTATTCCTTCGACCTCGAAAGCGAGGGTTTCTGCCTGAAGAATATCCTGGAGGCGCCTCTGTTGAAGTATAAAGAAGACATCGAGGACATTTGCATCTCGGCCATGAAAGAGAAGGACATCGAAGCTAAATTGAGGACCGTGGTGAACGAATGGTCCTCTCACGAGTTGACGTTCATGACGTTCAACAACAGAGGGGAATTATTACTGAGGGGAGATACCACTGCTGAGACGATCGGCCAGCTGGAAGACAGTCTGATGGTGCTTGGATCATTGATGTCGAATCGATACAACGCGCCATTCCGTAAACAGATACAGCAGTGGCTCACCGATCTCTCGAACACCAACGAGATCTTGGAAAGATGGCTGTTGGTGCAGAACATGTGGGTCTATTTGGAAGCGGTGTTCGTTGGCGGTGACATAGCGAAACAATTGCCGAAAGAAGCGAAACGGTTTAGCAAGATCGATAAGAGCTGGCAGAAAATCATGCAGAGAGCGCACGAGACTCCGGGAGTGGTGCCATGTTGCGTGGGAGATGACTTGCTGAAGCAACTTTTGCCACACTTGCAGGAGCAGCTTGAATTGTGTCAGAAATCTCTTAGTGGGTGTGTATGTAATTAATAATAATTAATTTATAGGTTATTAATAATAACACAAGTTAGATTACAGTAGAGTTTAACCGGAGATTATATATTTTTATATATATTATGTGTAGTCTATGTGTAGTCTTTTTAATTTCTAATAAGATTCATCATATTAACAATAGAAGTGCAATAGAACAATAGACTGACGTGTAAAAGTTATGACAGAGAAATTAAAGCGTCAAGGAACAGGAAACTAGTTTATAATATGATAAAGAACCTAAAAGTTTATTTATATGTTTTTTTAAAAATACATGCGAATATCTTAGTTCATTTTGGAAAATATTGCACGTTAGAAAAGTATGCAAATAGAGATACATTATTCAAGAGAAACGACAGTCCAACTCGGCTTCAAGTAGAATAGTCCGCGAACCATGATGTGTCAGACAGTTCCTATGCATGCTTACAGTGACGAGTGTACAAATACGTAAATTTATGATGTAAGATTTATAAAATGCGTTGTTTTGAACCAATATAAATGCAAATTAAATTTAAATCCAAAGTAACAATTTTTTTTTATTTTACACACTAGCAAAGATGTAATTATTACAACGAATCAATATGATTGCAGATATCTAGAAAAGAAGCGTATGATGTTTCCAAGGTTCTTCTTTGTATCAGATCCCGCTCTGTTGGAGATACTCGGTCAAGCTTCCGATTCTCATACGATACAGAATCACCTGCTGTCTATTTTCGACAATACGCGTTATGTAAAGTTTCACGATATAGAGTATAACAAAATGACGGCCATTATTTCGTCGGAAGGTGAAACGATCTTGGTACGCCTACATATGTTATACTTTCACGAACACATGTAAAAATTTTAAAAATTTATTTTCTACACTTTTCTACATTTTATCTGTTTCTACGTATCATATGGATTTTGTCACCTTCAAATCTTTCATAAATGCGCAATAGAAAATTGAAAAATTCATTATACACAAAATTTCTAATACTACTAATAAATTTCTGTCAAAAAATAACAGTGAGTGATTTTTTTTAAACGTAGCTGGAGAAGGCTGTAAGAGCAGAAGGCTCAGTGGAAACGTGGTTAACGCAACTTTTGCAAACGTCGCAGCAATCCTTGCACTCGATAATCCGGCAGTCTCATGCCATGATCAACGATGCAAACTTTAATCTGCTTGCGTTTTTGGACAAAATGCCCGCCCAAGTTGGTTTGCTGGGAATACAGATGATCTGGACTAGAGACAGTGAGCTAGCTTTGGCCCAAGCTCGTGCGGATAAAAAGATTATGGCGGAAACAAACAACCGATTCCTGGACTTATTGAATACGTTGATCGATCAGACTACCAGAGATCTCGCGAAAATCGAGAGGACGAAATTTGAAACTTTGATAACGATTCACGTACATCAACGTGATATATTTGATATATTAGTAAGTGAAAGGAAAACAATCGATTATTTTACTCATATTAACAGTATGAAATATTTCATGAGTAGCAGTACACTGTGTTTCAAATGAATAATAGAACAAGAACAGTTCAAATAAAACACAACATTTGATATAAAATTGTTATTTTAGAGAATAAAAAATATAAAGAGCTAGTCTTATTTTTCTCAAAAATAAAATTTGCACTTCGACCATTAGTAAGAGATTAGTAAAAGCTTCTATTACAAGTTTCAATAAATGAAATTCTATTTTTACTCGCCCCCAAAGAACGTTAATTTATGAATTTTCATGCATAGTGTCGTTTGAATGTAAGATCGGTGAACGATTTTGAATGGTTGAAGCAATGCAGATTTTACTTCAAAGAAGACCTTGACAAAACGTCGATCTCCATAACAGACGTAAATTTTACGTATCAAAACGAATATCTAGGATGTACAGAAAGACTTGTGATTACTCCACTAACAGACAGGTGACTGTGTGAAGAGAAATTCAAACAACAATGAATCTAAATTTTTTCCTTAGCAAATTAACTTTTTATTTTATATTTCTAGATGTTACATAACTTTAGCACAGGCATTGTCAATGTCTATGGGTGGTTCACCCTGTGGGCCAGCCGGAACAGGCAAAACTGAAACTGTCAAGGATATGGGCAAAACTTTGGCCAAATATGTAGTAGTGTTCAATTGTTCTGATCAAATGGATTACAGGGGATTAGGACGAATCTACAAAGGACTAGCACAAAGCGGTTCTTGGGGTTGTTTCGACGAGTTCAACAGAATTGAGTTACCAGTGTTGTCTGTCGCCGCCCAACAAGTTGCAGTTGTCCTGGCGGCGAAGAAGGAGAAGAAGAAGCAGTTTGTCTTCACGGATGGCGATTTGATAGACATGTGCCCTGAGCTTGGAATATTTATAACAATGGTAAAAAGAAAGTCAATTAATTGATTAATTTTTAACGAGACTAAGGTGAGACATACTTTAAGAGTTGTAAAATGTTGCAGAATCCCGGATATGCTGGCAGAAAGGAACTTCCGGAGAATCTAAAGATACAATTCCGCACAGTCGCTATGATGGTGCCTGATAGACAAATCATTATTCGAGTGAAACTAGCCAGTTGTGGTTTTCTAGAGAATATCACGCTTGCTCGGAAATTTTACACACTGTATAAACTCTGCGAGGAACAACTTACGAAACAGGTAACCCGCTTCGATGCAAATTGAAGTCGTTCAAATGTAAATTACAGTTTCAATGAACATCTTGTTCACGAAGGTTCATTACGATTTCGGCCTGAGAAATATATTATCCGTGCTAAGAACATTAGGAGCGTCGAAAAGGGTAAATTCTAAAGACTCTGAGAGCACGATCGTTATGCGTGTTTTAAGAGATATGAATCTTTCGAAACTCATAGGTATGTTAATTATATCAGTTATAATTTGCAGATTACTACTTGCAAAATACCACGCAACATAAAGTTTGTCTAACTACGTTATACCTTTTAGACGAGGATGAACCATTGTTCATTTCATTGGTGGCTGATCTGTTTCCAAATCAGGCCCTTGAAAAGACTTCTTATCCAGAATTAGAAGCTGCCATTAATCAACAAGTAGAAGAAGCTGGATTGATATACCATCCACCGTGGGTGCTGAAATTGATACAATTATATGAGACACAAAGGGTGAGACACGGGATAATGACCCTAGGTCCGACTGGTGCAGGAAAAACCACTTGTATACATATTTTGATGAAAGCTTTAACGCAGTGCGGCGACTTCCACAGGTATAAACGTTCTTAAAAATATTTTTTAAATAATCTGTAATATAAAATTGTAGTATGAAAACTTGCAAATCTTCTTGTTACATTTTGTCTGGTATCAATCTACATCATACTTTGATGGTAGCTTCGATGCAATGCGATGTCTGCAAATAATCAAACTTAAAAATATTCTTTGACACTGACTTGTACACAGAATAAAAATTAATTTGTCGTATAGAAATTATTTTATTCTATATCATGGTATGCACGCAGCTATTTATAAATATTTCAACGCAACGCAAAATTGGAATAACAGTCCAATTCAATGTCATATTTTACAGAGAGATGAGAATGAACCCAAAAAGTATAACAGCCGCGCAAATGTTTGGCCGATTGGACGTGGCGACCAACGATTGGACAGACGGGATATTTTCAGCTTTGTGGAGGAAAACGTTGAAATTAAAAGAGGAAGAGCACGTATGGATGGTTCTTGACGGACCTGTTGACAGTATCTGGATCGAGAATTTGAACTCTGTACTGGACGACAATAAAACATTGACTCTTGCAAATGGTGACCGATTGTCGATGTCGCCTAACTGTAAGATCATCTTTGAGCCTCATAATATCGATAATGCAAGTCCAGCGACAGTATCTCGTAACGGGATGGTGTACATGAGTTCATCAGGATTGGATTGGAATCCCGTGGTGACTGCTTGGTTGAGAAGTCGAACACCTTTGGAGCAGGAAGTGTTCGGTCAATGTTTCACAGATTCTTTTGCACAAGTAAGGGAATCTAATTGATGGGAATATTATTTACAATTAAATTGCAGATGTTTATACAAATTTATATTTTTCAAACATTGATGAAGAAATCTATATTTGAAGAAAAATATGCCTCACTCTGTTTGTATTTATGTTCATACTTGCCCATTATCGCATATTTTTATAACAATCTTCAAAATAATTAAAAAAAAAAAAAATTTCTTCAAGTAATTTGTGCCGTAACATTCTCCCAACGTAACTAATAATATTTAGAAATCGTAAAAATATGTGCTCATATATCACCAAAAAATTAATACAAAAATATTAAACATATTGTACGAAATACTAAATCAGAATCGATCAATCAATATGAAAAATATCACGATAACATCTACGTACGGATATCTTTACAGATTTATTCGTGGAGCACCCAAGCTTTATCACTGACCATAGACGTTCTACAATCCAATATAGTGCGACAGATGTTGTGTCTCCTCGAGGGTTTAATTCCACCCGAAGCATGCATAGAAGAGGAAGAAGACGAAGAAACAGAAGAGGAGAAGCGACAGCCCATGACAGCCGAACATCTAAAACGTTTCTACGTTTTCGCGTTGGTGTGGGGTATAGGGGCGTTGTTAGAAACGTCAGACCGAGAAAAGTATGACTGTTACCTGCGACAAAATTTCGAAAGTCTAGACTTACCAACGTCAGACAAACATCTTGAGGCGAAATTATTCGATTTCTACGTCACTGAAAAGGGTAAATGGGATACGTGGACAAGCATGGTGACCAACTACGTTTATCCAGAGTACTCGACACCTGATTACAGCAACGTATTGGTTCCAATTCCTGACAACGTGAGGATACAGTACTTGATCGATCTGATCGGTCGTCAAGATAAAGCAGTTTTGCTGATAGGCGAGCAAGGATCCGCGAAAACTGTCATGATGAAGTCGTACATGAAGAAGGCGAACCCGGAGACCACGTTGAGCAGATCGTTTAACTTCAGCTCGGCTACGAGTCCGTATCAGTTTCAGAAAACCATAGAAAGTTACGTGGAGAAACGTCTGGGCAGCACGTTCGGGCCAGCAGAAGGGAAAAAGATGTTGGTTTTCATTGACGATGTAAATTTACCTCAGATAAACGAGTGGGGCGATCAAGTAACCAACGAGATTGTTCGTCAAACGATGGATATGAAAGGGTTTTATTCCTTGGAGAAGCCGGGAGACTTCACCAGCATCGTAGACATGACGTTTCTGGCAGCAATGTGTCAACCAGGCGGTGGAAGAAACGACATTCCTCAAAGATTAAAGAGACAATTTTGCATCTTTAATTGTACGTTACCTGACAGATCGTCCATTGATCGTATCTTCAGCGTCCTCGGTGAGGGTCATTATAATGCTAAAAGGGGATTTTCAATAGAAGTCAGGAACCTGATAAAGAAGATGGTTCCACTGACGAGGACACTTTGGGAAAGGACTAGAACTAACTTGTTGCCCACGCCGGCAAAGTTTCATTACATCTTCAGTCTTCGAGATCTGTCAAGAATTTGGCAAGGTATGCTCGGTACGCTGTCCACGGTCATCGACAAGGAGAGCGTTCTTATGCTGCTGTGGAAACACGAGTGCAGTCGCGTGTTCAGCGACAGATTCACCATACAAGCGGATAAAAACTGGTTCGATGAAGAAATTGTGAAAGCTGTTAACGAAATGTTGGGAGAAGATTACACGAGCATGCTCAACCAAAGTCCTGCATTCGTAGATTTCATGAGGTAGAAAATTATTATTATTTATACTTAGCGGTTAAATTATTATTATTTTCTTAAATAATTTTAACTTGCGCTATAACTTAATTTAACTTAATTCGCGTTACCTTATAAATTAATTTAACTTAACTTGGACTATAATCCAAGCTTAACTTGATTTATTTAATCGTAACTTGATTTACCTTAATTTGAGCTATAATTAACAATAATTTTCAGAGACGCTCCCGAGCCAACTGGTGAGGAAGGTGAAGACACTGACGTCGAATTACCAAAAGTCTACGAGCCGGTTTACGACCAACAAATTCTCAGAGACAGATTAGAAATGTTTCTCTCCCAATTCAATGAAATGCAAAGAGGCTCGGGCATGGATTTGGTCTTCTTCCCCGACGCCATGCTGCACTTGGTTAAAATATCCAGAGTCATCCGACATCCAAAAGGAAATGTGATGTTGGTAGGCGTTGGAGGATCTGGCAAGCAGAGTCTCACGAAGTTATCGTCCTTCATCGCCGGTTACAAAACGTTTCAAATCACTCTGACAAGATCTTACAACGTGGCAAATTTCTTGGAAGATCTAAGATATCTGTATCGAACGTGCGGGGCACAAGGAAAGGGCACCACGTTTATATTCACCGATCTGGACATTAAAGAGGAGGGTTTCTTGGAATACTTGAACAACATTCTAAGCTCGGGGGTCATCAGCAACTTGTTCACTCGCGACGAGCAGCAAGAGATCATCTCGGAATTGACACCCATCCTGAGACGCGAGAATCCGAAACGAACGATCAACAACGAACTCGTGATGGATTTCTTTCTCCAGAGAACCTGTCAAAATTTACACGTGGTGTTCTGTTTCTCTCCGGTCGGGGAGAAGTTCAGGAATCGTGCTCAACGTTTCCCAGCTCTTATATCTGGCTGTACCATCGATTGGTTCCAGCCTTGGCCGAAGGATGCTCTGGTCCTGGTTGCCAAGCACTTTCTACACGATTTTAACATAGCTTGCACCAGCGAGGTGAAAGCCGAACTGGTGAACGCCTTAGGCTCCATACAGGACATCGTTTCTGTCACGTCCGCGGAGTACTTCCAAAGATTTCGTCGTGCTACCCACGTCACGCCAAAATCGTACTTAAACTTCATCGGTGGCTACAAGAACATCTACCAAAGCAAACAGCACGAACTCGGCGAAGGGGCCAAGCGAATGGACACCGGCTTGGCGAAACTGGAAGAGGCCTCGATATCAGTGGAGATCTTAAAACGAGATCTGGCTGTGATGGAGAAAGAACTGGTTCAAGCGTCTGAAAAGGCGGAGACCGTCCTCTTGGAAGTGACAGAGAGGGCGATGCAAGCAGAAGCGTTTAAAAATCAGGTGCAGAAAGTGAAAGAGAAAGCTGAACAATTAGTAGCTTGCATAGCGGAGGAGAAAGCTCTGGCTGAACAGAAACTGGAAGCAGCAAAACCGGCGCTAGAGGAAGCAGAGGCTGCTTTGAACACTATTAAACCGGCTCACATAGCCACTGTGAGGAAATTGGGCAGGCCGCCTCATCTTATTATGAGAATCATGGACTGCGTGTTGATTCTGTTTCAACGCAAAATTGGCCCGGTCGTTCCGGATATGACTGCGCCGTGTCCAAAGCCTTCCTGGACAGAATCGTTGAAGTTGATGGCCAGTACCACGTTCCTGCTTCAACTGCAAAATTATCCAAAGGACATAATAAACAACGAGATGGTCGAGTTACTGCAGCCTTACTTCAAGATGGAGGACTACAATATGGAAACAGCTAGACGAGTTTGCGGCGACGTGGCTGGCTTATTGTCATGGACGAAGGCCATGTCGTTCTTTCATTCGGTGAATAAGGAGGTCCTTCCGTTGAAGGCCAATTTGGCGTTGCAAGAAGCAAGACTCAAGGTGGCCATGGAGGATCTAGCAAATGCCGAGAGAGAACTATCAGAAAGAGAAATGGCTCTGCAAGCGGTGAAGGAACAGTACGACTCGGCTGTTTCGGAGAAACAAAGATTGACAGAAGCTGCAAACGTGTGCTTTAGGAAAATGACGGCCGCGACTGCGTTGATCAATGGGTTAGGTGGCGAGAAGACACGTTGGACCGAGCAGAGCAGCGAGTTCAAGGTCCAACTCGGACGACTGGTCGGAGATGTTTTACTAGCCACTGGCTTCTTATCGTACTGCGGACCGTACAATCAACAGTACAGGGCCGGCCTAGTGTCTTCTTGGATGAACATTCTGGCAACGAAATCTATCCCTTTTACTAAAAATCTGAATATCACGAGCATGCTCGTGGATAGCGCAACGATCTCGGAATGGACGCTCCAAGGATTACCGAACGACGAATTATCTGTGCAGAACGCGCTTGTCGTAACTAAGTCCTCCTCGTACCCCTTGCTAGTCGATCCTCAAAATCAAGGAAAAATGTGGATAAAGAACAAGGAATGCTTGAACGAATTACAGATCACGTCTCTCAATCACAAATATTTTAGAACACACCTCGAAGATAGTTTGTCTTTAGGCAGGCCATTACTGATAGAAGACATTGCAGAGGAACTAGATCCGGTTCTCGATAATGTGCTCGAGAAGAATTTTATCAAATCAGGCTCCATCGAGAAAGTGATCGTTGGTGACAAAGAGTGCGACGTGATGCCCGGTTTCATGTTGTACATCACCACGAAATTACCAAATCCCGCGTACAGTCCAGAGATTTCAGCGAAAACGTCTATAATCGATTTTACTGTCACGATGCTAGGTTTGGAGGATCAGCTACTTGGCAGAGTGATCCTCATGGAGAAAGCAGATTTGGAGGCCGAAAGGGTAGCCCTGTTCGAATCCGTGATGACGAATCAACGATCGATGAAGGAACTCGAAAGCACCCTGTTACATCGACTCACGTCCTCTGAAGGCTCTTTAGTGGACGACGAAGCGCTTATAAACGTGCTCAGAGAGACTAAGGTGACCGCAGAATCGGTCAATGAAAAACTAAAGGTGTCTGCGTTGACAGAAAAGAAGATCATGCTGGCCCGAGAAGAATTCCGCGCTGTCGCATCGAGAGGATCTATCTTGTACTTTCTCATCGTGGAAATGAGTAACGTGAACGTAATGTATCAAAATTCATTGCGACAGTTTCTGACTATATTCGACAATTCCATCACCAAATCGGTGAAGAGCCCAATCACCAACGAACGAATAAACATAATTCTTCGTCACCTGACCTACGAAGTGTGGGCCTTCACTCTGAGGAGTCTATACGAACGACACAAATCGCTGTTCACGTTGATGCTGGCTATGAAGATAGACTGTCACCGAGGTGTCATTTCTCACGCGGAATTCAACGCTTTCATCAAAGGTGGTGCCTCCTTGGATTTAAACGCAGTCACGCCAAAACCATTCAAGTGGATCCTCGACATAACGTGGCTGAATTTGGTCGAGATCAGCAAACTGGACTCCTTCTCAGATATTCTAGCGAAGATCGAATTCAGCGAAAGAGAGTGGCGAGTGTGGTACGAAAGAGAAAAACCCGAGGAAGAGGAACTGCCTTGCGGCTATCAGAAGAAACTCGACGTGTTCAGGAAATTGCTTCTGATCAGATCGTGGAGTCCAGACAGAACTTTGTCTCAGGCGAGAAAATATGTGATCGAATCATTGGGAAAGGAATACGGGGAAACCAAGATCTTGGATCTAGAAGCTACTTGGTTAGAGTCTGAAGTTCGAACGCCGCTTATATGCATATTGTCCATAGGATCAGATCCTAGTCCACAAATTACTGCACTGGCAAAACAAAAATCAATCCGTAAGCAAGCTGAGAAATAAAGCAAGCGTGTAAATGTGAAATTTCTCAAAAAGTTGGCAATTTTATCTAATATACTGGAACTTATATTTAAGAACTGCGATCAGTGTCCATGGGCCAAGGCCAAGAATTTCACGCTCGAAGATTGATCTCAGACGCTATGAATACTGGTAGTTGGGTACTGTTGCAAAATATTCACCTGTCGCTTCCTTTTTGCACGGAAGTCATGGACGCTCTGGTTGAAACGGACACTGTCCACGAGGCGTTTAGACTTTGGATGACCACCGAAGTGCATCAGCAATTTCCCATTGGTTTACTTCAGGTCTCTTCTTACAGCTGTAATAATTTATAGAATGTAATAATATCTAGAAAAATTACGTATACGATCAACATCGTTTCAGATGGCCATTAAATTTACCAATGAGCCACCGCAAGGTATTAGAGCCAGCTTGAAGAGAACTTACCAAGGAGTAACGCAGGATATGTTGGATTATAGCACGCAATCACAGTGGCCACCTTTATTATACGCTGTTGCGTTCTTACATACAGTAGTGCAAGAACGTAGAAAATTTGGACCTCTTGGTTGGAACATACCATACGAGTTTAATCAGGCTGACTTTGCTGCTTCCGTTCAATTTATACAGAACCATTTGGACGACATGGATCCAAAGAGAGGTGTATCGTGGCCAACTGTTTGCTATATGCTTGGAGAGGTCTGCTTTATTAATTATTTATTAATTATTTGTCAAAATGCTTTACCATTATGTTCTTGATATTGATGTTACATTAAATTAGTACATCGTTGTTAATATCATAAACATGACACTGCTGAAATGAAAATAAAACATTCATTGTACCTGAAAATTTTAGGGTAAGTTTCGACCACTTTTTGAAAAAACATTGTACAATTGTTTTTTCAGATTTTTGTTATTTTGCACAAATTTAAATATTATCCGTGTTATTTATCTCTATAAATCATATTTTAATAAAATTATTTATTTTCATTTCCAATAAAAAAAAGACATTGATGCTACAACTGGCCAGTCTCACCAGCAGTTCTAACCATTCAGGTTAGACCAAAGTACAATGAATAAGAAAATTAACCGGTATGTCTTTCTTCTTCAATTTTCTTTGTCTAATAGGCATTCTTAGTTAATTTGTAATAATATTATCATATACATTGATTTAATATGGTCGAATTGTTCCTAATCAAAGTGGTCGAACCATACCAAAATCATCTTATTAACATAAATGAATACATGTGTATTCTATTAAAGTTTTATGCAGATTTTATAAGTTTTAATCTGTAAGCCAATATCATTAAAATTGCAATGCAAAAGTTTTCAGATCTATTAAAAGCTTCAAATGCAATTTATGACTTAAATATGCTTTCATGCTAATTGAAGCAAGATTTACAACGAAATGACTCATTTGTTTTATTTCAATAAGACACAGATTTTTCTCTTCCTTCAATGTTAACATGCTAACATTGGCTGATCTCTCCCAGTGGTCGAACCATCCTGCACTGATCCTACATCTATTTAGGTTCAATACGGTGGCAGAGTTACCGATGACTTCGACAAACGTTTGTTAACTACGTTTACTCACGTTTGGTTTTGCGATGTACTGTTACGACCTGGATTCGAATTTTACCGTGGATACAAAGTGCCACAGACTAGAAACCTGCAAGAATACTTGGACTATATCGACAATTTACATGCAACGGACACGCCAGAAGTATTTGGTTTACATTCAAACGCGGACATCACTTATCAGATAAACACGGCAAAAGGAATACTCGATACAATTCTGAGTGTACAGCCTAAAGAAGGGGGTGCACAAGGGGGTGAAACCAGAGAAAATGTGGTCTACAAACTCGCTAATGACATGCTGGCCAAATTACCGAAACAATATAATTCTTTCGAAGTGAAAGAAGCACTTCAACGAATGGGTGCGCTGCTACCTATGAACATATTTTTGAGACAAGAAATCGACAGGTATATTTCCCTGGGTTCCTCTCATTTTTTCCACTTAATGATGATTTGCTCATCAATCGAATTTCTACAGAATCAGCAGAGTCATTAAAGAGGTGCATAGCACTTTAACAGATTTGAAGTTAGCTATCGAGGGTACCATCGTGATGAGTCAAGGTTTGCGAAAATCACTCGATTCGATGTACGACGCTCGCATTCCGGAGAAATGGTTGAAGATCTCCTGGGAATCGGCAACGCTTGGATTTTGGTACACAGAACTTCTGGAACGAGATCACCAATTCAGACAATGGATCACCTATGGCAGACCCAAGGTCTTCTGGATGACCGGGTTCTTCAATCCTCAGGGATTTCTAACTGCAATGCGACAAGTTAGATATATAAATTCTTCGAAAAATTAATTTTTCTAAACGATAAATGACATTTACTTTTAACATACAATGACACTTATTTATGACATAGAATGTCTCGAACGAATTAAAAATGTATAATTTGTAATATCTCGTTCTGAATTACTGTTCGGTATTTGCTAAATAGCAAGTTCAATTCTGAAATTTCTACATTTCACAGGAAGTAACTCGGGCACATAAAGGTTGGGCCCTTGACTCCGTTGTATTGCAAAATTTAATCACAAGATATAATAAAGAAGACATAAAAAATCCACCACAAGAAGGAGTATACGTTCATGGCCTGTTCTTAGAGGGTGCTTCGCTTGATCGCAAAACAAGCAAATTAGTAGAAAGTAAACCGAAAGTTTTATATGAACAGATGCCTGTGATTTATATTTATGCAATAAACACAACTGCAGGGAAGGATCCGAAACTTTATGAATGCCCTATATATAGGAAACCACAGAGAACAGATTCCAAGTATATCGGATCTATAGATTTTGAAACTGATCATAATCCTCGACACTGGACGCTACGAGGTGTAGCACTTTTATGTGATATAAAATAAAATGAAATATTTCAAACACATCCTTCTACTCTAATGAAATCCGTTTAATTCGTTAAGTTGCAATCACACGCTGTCGATTACCAAAACGAAAGACTTTTTTTAAAAATATTAAGATCTTCAATATATTTGAATATTCAATATTATTCTCTTTTCTTTCTTTTTAATTAAATATTAAAACCAAAGTTTTGAAATTCAGTTTCAAAATATTTTTTATTAAATCTTTATCACTTATTTCACAATTTTATTTTAATATAATAAAAATAAAAGATATTTAGTTAGAAATCAGACTTTATAGAATGTAATTCTAAAGTAAATCCAATTATTTTTCACTGCGATATATAAACGCTTTCATTCCTTAATAAATTTTCTTAAAGCAACAATCAGAAGTAATATGATACCAAAAAAGTACAAAATATAATTGATGGTATACTCAGCACAAAAATTATTTTTTTACGTATATCTTGATTTTTTTGGAATGAAAATTTAGAATTCTGTAAAAAAGAAAACAAAAAAAAGAAAATGAAACACAATTATTGAGTGATTTTATGGTTTAAATTTTTTAAGCAGATAAATCCATCAATTTTTGTGTCAAATTCTATTTATCATAGAATTTTAAATAGAAAAGACTAATGTTATTGAAACATTTGTTTTATAATATTTAATATGATTTGAATTATAAAAATATACTCGTTCTTAAAAAAGCAATTATCATTTGTCGTGGAATATCAGAGAAAAATGCTTATACTATTTTGTAGCAAAAATATAAACTGTAATAGAAATATTACAACTTAATATAGGACAAAAATATTTTATTACTATAAATTATTTTTATATATTTCAAAATTAATTACATTACTAAATATCGGTTGTGACTATTATATATTTAAAGTATTTTAATTGATATTTAACAATGCAATTAATTTTGAAATATGTCAATATAGAAGAAAATTTGCGTATTTTTCAAGATATTCTTTGACATTTATTTATTTTATCTGTAATTATTCTATTCTTATTTTAAACGAAGTATCATGGTATTAACTAATTTTAATATTGCATCCAATTCAGCTTCTGTTTTTGTCTTTGCTAATCCTATTTCAATAATATTAGGAGATGTACTTATTGTCATGCCTACAAGTATGTCCTTTGAAGATGAGATTGTTGTGACTGTTATATTTAAACCAATAGACATCAATATCTCTTCAAATTTTGCTAGTAATGTTGCTCTATTTATGGAATTTTCAGATGATGGACTAATTGCTGATAATTTCTCAATTAAATCTTGGCGTAGCTCATTATCAAACTGGCTCTTTAATTGAATATGATATTCTGCTAACTTAACACCTAAATTAATTTTTTTAGATATAGGTAACTTTGAAAGTGTAGGGTATCGAGTTTTAGCAATTTCTTGAGAAATATCTGCTTGTTGAACTAATTCTGAGTCACATGAGATTTTCAATTCAGGTACTAAATTTGTTAATTTATCTAACATCTTTTTAGCAGCATCCTGTTTGGCTTGCTTTTTTGTTCTTGCAACACCAATTTCTGTAAAAGTGGTTACTTCACACTGAATGGTGAAAACTTTTGCATGTGGAGGACCAACTTCGCTAATTTGCTCATACTTAGGTTCATTTAAATTATTTCCAGCACATAAATCCTATAACAATAAGCATATTAATAACAATATTGTATTGAATTAAATACTATTCGTTGTAAACATTACTCACTTGTAAAGCACCAACTGCATTAACAAATGGTACATCTGGTGGAATTCTTTGTACCTCAGGAACTACTGGTGGTAAAGGTGTTCTTACAGGTGATTGTGCTGGTGATGCTGGTAATTGTAAATAGCCTCTATGTTCAGCAATAGTTTCTAACATTGCTTTTGCAGCTTCATGTTTTGCATCCTTTTTAGAACGTCCTGTACCAGTAGCTGTGAGACCATCACATGTTACTCGGTATGTAAAAGTATTTATATGTGAACCACCTCCATCATGTATAAGTTCATAAGCAGGTATTGATAGATTTTTCACCATCATTTCTTGTAAAATAGATACTGGTGTCTTGCTCATTGTAAATTGTTATAAGTCTATATATTTTATTTTTAACAATTCGTATTTATTTTATAATTCTTTCTAACTATATTATTAATACAGCACAATTGTCTTAGATACATAAATAAATGTATGTCAGTATCTTGTTATCTCAAACTATCTGTAAAGAAAAAATTCAACTGAACATATTTATAAATATATATAAAAAAGATTCTTCAATAACAAAATGTAAATTTGTAGTATAATATGTTTAATCAGATATCAATATGTTTAATTAAGAAAAATAAATAACTATTGCAAATACAAATCGTAAATACAATTTTTAATCACTTTTTTTTCCAACATATTTTACTGCATTTTTTTTCTTCAGTACGTATCAAGTATAGCAACTTCAAACTATGCAATCGTATAAAATTAATCGTAGAATAGATATTTGATAACTAAAAAATTCTAAAAGTACGAACAGAATTGAACTGTCTATGATTTATTTATAACTAAAACATTAGAAATAAAATTCATTTCAATAAATATCGGATATATTTGAAAAAATCCATAAAACTGTCAAAAAATATTGTTATTAGGTATTTCAATAATACGTTAATAACATAAATAAAAGAAGCTACGTTAATTTCATTAAAATAGTTTTTTGCCGATATATATATTGCAGAGAAGAACAAATGAACAGATTTAAATTTGATTTTAATGGAACAATAATATTTAAACAAAATTCAGTACTTACTTTATTATGTTACGTATTATATTTACCACACTATATACAGCATTTATTGGAGTACCATTTAAAATATTTTAAATAAAAATAAAATTGTATATAATATATATAACGTATACTATCACACTCTGCTGTAAACTTCAGCTATAATCTAATACTTGTTAGTCCTTCAAATTTGGAGTACTGTTAAAGTTACAAAAAATTGGTTAGGTTTTATAAATACGTACATATATGGCACAGTGTAGTACAGTGGTTTCTAACCTTACTAATCGTGTATCAGTTTGAGCATCGATTGCTGGAATTTTGTAGTGGAATTTTAGTATTATTTGTTAATAATTTCTTATCAATTTTCACTATATAACGTTTTTAAGTATTCAAGCAATAATGAATTTAAGTTTTTTGAGAATTTGTATTATAGAATTAAATACCTTATCACAACATGCTAGATGTTTACATTATTTGAAAAACTCCAGAAATATATCTAATACACTAATATCAACCAATACACATACCAATTTATATAATTTATATAATTGTTCACTTAAATTGTATAACATAAATAAATTTTCTACTGGTGATATATTATTAAAAAATAAAGATCGACCTAGCAATAAAAAACAAGTTATACACGTTAATCTTAATGAAATATCTGATATTGTGAAAGTAGATCGTATGATGTCCCAATTTGATGGAGCAATTGAAAAGTACAAAGATGAGATGATTAAAAACTTAGCCGTACGTACAAGAGTAGGTGCCATAGAAGAACTGACAATACCATTTGAAGACGAAGAACATAATCTTGAAGAGCTTGTAGAGATTAATCGAAAATCTAATATGGTAGTATTGGATGCATCTGCATTTCCACAAATAATTCCAAATATTGTAGAGGCTATATCAAAATCCCAAATGAATTTAAATCCACAACAAGATGGTACAACTATTTATATTCCATTGCCTAAGT
The DNA here is from genome assembly GCA_036937485.2 of Tetragonisca angustula. NCBI lineage: Eukaryota > Metazoa > Arthropoda > Insecta > Hymenoptera > Apidae > Tetragonisca > Tetragonisca angustula. Next base: position 65,306 of record JAWNGG020000082.1, on the reverse strand, counting down.
AAGTTTTGTTAATATTAAATTAAATTCATATTGTTTTTGTCTAGTGCATTAATATTGTCATTAAATTTAATAGAGTCACTAAGGAACACAGAGAAGGTTTAGCAAAAATAGCAAAACAATACTTTGTAAAATGCAAAGATCTTGTTGGTAATATAAGAAACGAACATATTAGAAATCTGAAAAAACAAGATGGAATACCAAAAGACTTAATGTTTAAAGCTGAAAATTATATAAGTGCTATACAAAAGCAATATGTAGATAAAGCAGAACAATTATTGAAAGCCAAACAGAAAGAACTTTTAGGTGAATCATAAAATCATAAAACCATACTAAAATGTTTCATTTTTACTTAGTGTAATGATATGAAACTTTGAAACATTGTATATATACATAATAAATGTTTATGACAGTAGATACTACTATCAAGTTTCTTCTCACGATATCTCATATCTTTGCATTATTTATTTTGCATTCATAACAATTTTAAGATTAGATGGCTATTTAAAGATTTTCATAGAGATAGGAAAAAAAGTTTGTATCAATATTCTTTTTACTATATTATTCTTTATAATACTATAATATTGGGAAATTATTATATTATACTTATTTACAATTATTATTTTCTGTAACATAGTCTGAAAGAGCTTTACAAAGAGCAATTGCAGCAGTTTCTAAAACATGTTTTTTATGAAAACTTATGCTAAGTCGTAGAAAGTTGTGAGATTTTCCTGAATGTGAAAATCGTATACCTGGTATGGCAGATACCTTGTATTCTTTCTGACACCATTGAATAAAATCAGTACCATTTATTCCTATAAATGAATTTGTTTACACATATTAGAAATTTTTTTCACTATAATAAACATTTTTAGGTGAAAATATATTACCTGAAGGTAGATGAATCCACACAAAGTAACCACCTTTTGGTTTTTTATATGAACAACATTGTGGTAAATACTGATCCAATACATTACATAATACTGATAATCGTTCCTATATAAATTATGTTTATTTTTAAATATTTCTATACATGTTTTATCTATATTTTTATAATATTTTTAATTTCAATTTATGTTATATATATATATATACAAATATATTGTCTTTCATATAAATTTATATATTGATAATTATAATTATATATCTAATAAATAATTTAACTTAGAAGACGCACCTTATATGTTTCGATCAGTTTATCAAGATAATTATCTTGAAGATTTAGTTGTAATAAACTTGTAACAACACCAGAACCGTAATGATTAACTGCACCACCACTGCATAAAATTCCTCTGTAAAATATGAACTAATAATTCTTTAGAACATTTGTATATTTAAACTTTATATTTAATATATATTGGACGAAATGAAAAATATAGAACAGCATACAAATATATTTACGAAACTCTAAAGATACTGGCAAGTTGTGGGCTACATTCAATCCATCCAAAACGAAGTGCTGGAGAAAGAATTTTTGAAAATGATCCATTTGATACAATATTTCCACTTTTATATTCAGGATCCGTTGGTTGGTCATAAAAGAATAATCGGCGTGGTGGTAAACCGTCTCCATAATGCAATAAATTATATACATCGTCACAAACGACTAATAAAGAATTTATTCGTGCTATTTCAACAAGACGCTTGCAGCTTTCTATTAAAAAGAAAATTAATGTCATATCTTGAATTTTTGGCAAATTTTAATGATACGTAGATATAAATTATAACTTACCAGGAGGCAAGGTTGTCCCAGTCGGATTATGAAAAGTAGGAATCGTGTAAAACATAGCCCAGAATAGTTTTTGCTCATTCATTAAGAAATTACCATTAAGTTTTTCTTCTGCGACTATTTTTTCAAATGCATCTAAATCTACTACATCGTTTTTCATTGGTACTGCATTAGAAATATATTTTCATTACTTAGCTGCTATATGCTGCTTATTTATTACGTAATTAATCAAAATCAATTCGTAAGAAGTAAAAATATATCTTAAATCATATAATTTGATCAAATATATCATTAATATCAAAACTCATCAATGATTTACCAAATTGGTACTTATCAGGTAGGTACTTGATCGCGTTAGGTACACTGATAAAATTCTATTATTATCAAAATGTATTTTTGATCCTTCAAATAATTTTACAAGAAAGATATTGATCACTGTTTCAATCAGGAAAAAGTGAAATTATTATGGCGATACCTGTGACTATTTTCATTAATGGAAATTGTTTGAAAGTATCTAAGGCTATCATGTAAGTCACTTCTTCTACAAAAATTACTCCATTTGGTGAAAGAATAGTATTCAATGCAAGTGTTAAGCCATGAGAAGCTCCACATGTTAATATTAAATTTTCTCGTTTCACAGGATCACCGTAACGTCTGCTCAAGAATTTGGACAATTCTTCACGGCACTCCCATAAACCTGCTGTCATGCCATATTGAAACAGATAATATTTTCCTTCATTTTTTTCTTCTTCCTGAAAATGATATATTTTGCACTGGTAGCATTACACTGGATTACACTGGATTACACTGGTAGCATATTACAACAAAATATAAAATATTTTAACGTTTTACCAAGCGATGATCTGTGGCTCTTTTCAAAAGTTCTACACAATTTTGGAGCAGATCCGGACCAGGAGCACCGACCGATAAGTTTATTGCTTCATTTTTATAAACATTGAATAAAGTATCATCGTCGAAAAGGTGTCTCCGATACGGATCACTTGTTGTTTCCATATTGTAAGTTGCGTATCTTCGATAAGAGATCCAATGAGTCTTATCAAAACTTTTGTTTTCAATAAATAAGCTGCTGACTCGTTTAAGCAACACTTCCTTTTTCGGTATTTTTATTAATTTGATAAAAATCGGATTCATGAGAAGTATGAGAAGATTGTTTTATTCTTACAGTAAACATTAAAGTATGGCCGAAACGATACAAATGGAGCTTAAATATCCGCACAGCGCGACTGTGCGTAACTGGGGATAAGAGTTACAGAGATTGAAAGTGGGAAAAATGATAATGATTCAGAGTAATACCTTGCACAACTTCGTTCGTTCGCGGCATATTCAAGAATGTGTGTTACGTAACAGAGTTATATATATACATTTTTTTTGTTAACGAACAAACAAACAAATGATTTGCTAAATATACATCAATACTCTCATTATATGAATTAATTAGTTAATTGGGGAGGAAAAAAATTTTCGGACCAAAGAATTTTTACATAATAAAAATTAAAATAAGTAAATATTTGTCTGCACATAACTTCGTACATTGAATGAGAAATTAAAATAAAATAAAATTACAATTTAAATTAAATTTAACTACTTATTAAAGTAAAAAATTTATCAAAATTATGTCATTCTGAATTAAAATGTATTCAAGTTCTTTTTACTACAATTTATGGTACGATATTACCATATTTTATCCAAAAATATTCTTTCTTTTTCGCAATTTATGTTTAAAAACGAATTTAATTATTCATACGTGATAAGTGATAAAAAAAAGTGCAAATCGCCAGACATCATATGAATATCAAGTGATAAGATATAACATTCACTATTATACAATAACATATATTAATATACATTATTATGTAACATAATATAAATAGCATACATTATTACATAATAATATATATTAAAAGAAATGAAATAAAGAGAGAAAGGAAGCAGCAAGGTTTTGTAAGAATGATGATGATTCTTTATTACAATAATTTTTTTACGATATATAAAGTTATTATAAAGTTTTATAAGTTCTATGTCCACAACCGAATGGCAAATGCAATTCATCGCAGCTATTTTATCCCGGCTATCGAACGGTATTGTACAATTTCAAATTCAGACACGCGGTTTTCTCATTGCCGATTTTACACAGAATCATACAGACGGGGACAACATGAGGCAAAGCATATGGAAAGACATGTTTTTTTGTTCTTCATTTTTTTTTTTTTTTTTCTCCAACAAGAATATATATCGAAAATGAACGTGTATATGTTTTTCGAGGTACACGTCGATCTGCTCGGCAACGCAATCATTGATACACATATAATATATTACAGGAAAGAAATCAATAACGTAACCATTAATAACGATTAACGCAATGTACATGACACGCATTGGCTTATCATCCTTAAAGGTAAAAGCATGCATTTCGCGTGCAACAAGATTTGAAATTGGTACGATTGTAAAAGCTTGTTAAAAGGTATATTGTACATTATATTAAATGATTTTTATTTCTGTAACTCGATCCCGTTTTATCACAGAAGCTCGAACATCGTTGAGAATTTGATTTATTGATCCATCATCACGAATAGAAATGATCGTGAACTTCGTGCACACACTCATGCACGCTTCTCCTGGCCAATCAAATGCAATACGCACGAATGATTTTCCGATTTACTTTTCCTTTTTTAAATTTCAACTTAACACGAACACGTGTCACGAATTCCCCGGCAACGAAACGCGTTCGTCATACTTTTATTTTTATTTTTTTCCCTCTCGCGCGTTTCCTGTACACAACATGGCACGTCCTAATCCTATTGATTACGCGGCACAGCGCAATCCTGTATAATTCGCATACCGGCGCTGCGTTGTTCATTATTTCGTTTTTATTTTATACGTCCGTTTTCTTTTTTCGTCCGCGTGATTACTCGAAAAGAGAAACAGATACAGATTACTTATTTTACTCAAGTACTTTCCGTATTCTACGCGTGTACGTAGAATATCTTACGCGCTAATCACTAATCTATGTACACAGACGCGTTCCTACATTAAAAGAGAAAGAAATCGAGATACTTCCGTGTGCTGTGGCCGAGGCCAATTTCATTGGTCTCATGTACAAAAAGGCGATGGCATAAAAAAATATAGGGTGTCGTTTTAAGTAGAGCCGTAGAGGTGACGACAATCCTGGGAAACGACAGATATCTTGAACGTTTTTTTTTTTTTTTCTTTTCAAAGAAAAGTCCTTCTCAAGTCTGTTTCGTTCGGTTTCGTTTCGGCAAATCCCTGGAATTCGATCGACCTTTACGTCACGATTCGGAAATGTTATTACCATTGAGGCAGTAAATTAGGACAATTCGTTGTACTATCGTAGCTTACTGCAATGTATAAAAAGAAAGGAAGCAAGAATGGATCTATAAATGATTGAGATGTATGTGATCGTCAAGTGTCCTCTAGTAACAATAATTATACTTTTTTATCACAGTCAAGGGGCGAATCGCGCAGATGTTCTGCCTCACGAAGCGGTTAAAATTTTTCGTTGAACGTAGTCAGTAATTTCTGAACGGCCCCGCGCGCAAATTTTTGACATCTTGTAATTCGTGCCCGATCACGTAAAACGGAGATCCTCGCGACCGTCGATCGAATTTACAGGGATTTAATCTTGAGAAGCGAAAGAGCCTACGTTCGCATATTTTTGTATAAACGTTTTCTAACAGGCGCGAATGTGTCGAACAAACCAACGAAATAAAAGAATACGTTGAAAGTGGACTGTGAAGGATAGTTATGTTTAAATGTCGGAGACAGAGATAGGATTGTTTATGCCATTTACTTCACGTCGTTTCCCTACAACTTGCAATAGCCTTACAAAAATGGTAAACAGTACTTTTCTTCTTCTTCTTTTTTTTTTTTTTTTTTTTTTTATTTACAAGCCACGGTAAATGGCACATTAAGATTATCTTTGCACTACTTGTTTATCGTACGCGCACTCGACGACGGATTTTACAAGTTCATGGCGCGTGAGACACGTGAGTTCCTTCTTTTTTTTTCTTTTTCTTTTTTTTTTAATTCCTTGACAACAGTCAGATTGCTGAGAAGAGAAATTAGCACAGGCTTCACACGTTTTACGTCTAATCACAATAAAGCACGGCACTTTTGCAGCGAAGTGTCCTTTCCTAAGTACACTGTGAAGTTTCCTCGAACAGCACGAGGAGCCGGACTTGTTCGCGTTCGTGGTTGTATCTTCGTGCGACGAACGACCATCCGGTTTTCCGAATTCTAACTAGAACGGACCAGTCCGTGTTTTCTCAAGGATCTCGAAGTCAAACGGTCGTCTCGTTCTTCCTGAGGGGTTTCAGCGGTTGTAATTCTCGTTCCAGACGATCGAAGTCGTTGTAGTACTCGTGATCAGATTCTTCTTCCGAGCTCCTTTGCCTCACTTGAGAGCCGAACGTTCCGTTCGTTAGAACCTTCTCCAGATCAGGCGTTGGGATACCTAAAGTTTGCGGCGTCAGTGGCCCTTCGTCCTGCGACATTATGTACTCGGGATTATCCAACGACGTCTTCCCTTGGATAGTTAGGAACTCGGGATACTTTCGATAACCGTTGTTCACTCGCTTTGGTTCCATTTCTGGAAAAAGCAAAATAACGTCGCTTGAGAATCGTTATGGCAAGCGTTAAGTATTTTTCGTTCAAGTGATTTAGAAAATGCGTCAGCCTTACCCGTCGGTTTCGAGTCCCCTATGAGATCCATGTACTGCGTGGTGTTTGTTGGCAATTGTGGCGATGGCATCAAGTAATCATCTTCGTCTAATGGCAAGTCGAGCTTCAGATTACCTACCTGGGCTTGCTGGTGCGCAGAGTTTATCTCGCCGTCGAAACAATCGTCTGTCACGTCGCAGTCTAAGCGAACGAGAGAAAAATGAAATTAATGTTGGACGAGTTTCTGGAAATTTACGTTTGTACAGCAGAATTCCATTTGTTTAAATTTATTCGGAAATAAGCAATTTATAGGAGAGGAACTTAGTAAATTATCTTACTATCTAATATCAATGTTTGTTTACAAAATGAATTCACGTACGATTTAGTGGTAGAATAAGCAAAGGAGACGTTAACTAAAATTTCGTTTCAATTTCAGACAAATAGATTTCGAGAATAATTTCAAACTTTTGATCGATATAATTGAAAATTTCACGCATGTAATTAAAAAATATTATGTATTTCCACATAGTGTATTATATTTATATGTACTAGTGTTTTTACACTATGATCAGAGAAAGAGAAGTTTCTCGAATTAAAGAATTTTACTAGAGTAACAGTAATCGACTCACCTCTGACAACGATCATTTTCAACGGGTCCGAACAATATCTCGAACTAGTGGTGTCCGAGCCACTGATGTGCCCGCAATGACCGTTCGGAGGCGCGTAATGCCCATGTTGACCGGAATTTCCTGGTTCGTGCGATATGTTCCCATTTCTGTGATTCGCGCCGTACCTCAACAACTCTCGGTCTAGATTTTGTTGGTTCTGAGGCGTGGGTGAATCGGTGGCCAACGGTTTTCCATTTGGCCAACAAGCTTTCACGGGTGTGTTTGGCGGTGAGCCGGAAGTACTGGATGCTGAAAGTCCTGGCGGAATAGGAGCCCTAGATTTTGGTTGTAGATACTCGTCAGCGTCTACCAAAGCCTCGGGTCCGTCCATAGCCGACGCGAGATTTCGTATCATCTCTTTTTCGTCCTAAATACAAAATCGTAATTACTTATTGTTCTTGCCAGATTATTATGTCTGACTACTTGATATCCAAATTTTTCTTTCACCTTAACGAATTTCAACAAAAAAATTTTATTGTGTAATATTTTTATGTACATATATGTCTTCGTATTTTATATATTTTTATTTCTTACAGATACATCTAAATGTTTTTCTCGAAGTTGAAAAGTGTTTCAACGATGAGAAACCACGATAAGATAATCAGCGAGGTATCAAGTGTGGTTCACCAACCTGTAGTGTATACGAAGGTAGCCTCATATATTTGTCGCCCTTGATAGCAAGATATCGACCAGGATCCCTAGACATTTTGGCGAAGTCTTCGGCCAGTTCTTTGAAGCTGGGCCTCGACTCAGCGTCCAACATCCAACACTTAATCATAATCATATATACGTCGATTGTGCAAATTGCCGGCTGAGGTAATCTTTCACCTTTCTCCAATAATTCCGGTACGTTTCGAGCGGGCACGTTCTCGTACGGTCTACCGCCGTAAGTAAGAACCTCCCAGATCGTCACGCCGAACGCCCAAACGTCCGACTTGTGGGTGAACACTCGATGTTGAATACACTCCAAGGCCAGCCACTTGATCGGCATTTTTCCACCGGCGGCCTTGTATTGTTCCTCGTTGATGTCCAGAAGCTTAGCCAAACCGAAATCAGTAATCTTCACGCAATTAGGCGTTTGCACTAGAACGTTTCGAGCGGCAAGATCTCGATGGACCAATCTTCTTTCTTCCAGATAGGCCATCCCTCTAGCGATCTGTGTGCACCAATTGAGCAACGCCTTCGAGCCGATTTTATCTTTAAATCTGCGCACGAAATCGAGCAAACAGCCAAGTGGCATCAGCTGGGTCACCAACATCATCTGCGACGTCATGCAAACGGCCAGCAATTGAAGTAGATTCGGATGTTCCACGCTAGCCATGATGTAAGCCTCGTCGAGGAATTCCTTCGACGTGTTCGCCCCTGTGCCGTTGCCTTGCAAAACCTTTATAGCCACTGGAATCTTCACGTTCTCTCCCTCTGGCACCCAAACACCTTTGTAAACGTTCCCGAAAGCACCGTAGCCTAGAATGCCGCCTTTCCTCATTTCTTCTTCCTTAATGATACGTAATTTCGCTAGATTTGGCTTCACGCCAGTCGGACGGAGTGGCTCGTTGTCGTCCAGGCCAGTCAGGGCCATCGTCATTTTCACGGTGTTCTCCTTGGCTTTCGCTCGTACGCGCCAGAAGTACATGATTATAGCTGCTACGATGAGGAACGCTAAAGCAAATACCACAACGCCTGCCAAGATGGCTGGTTGAAGTTCATTTTCCACTAGAGAGCCGACGGTTTCCAGCGAACAGTATGGCTCGCTGTCTGGATTGAAGATCTTGTGCGGGTACTCAGGGGTACATGTCTCCGTGCAATTGAAAGACGTGGTGTTCCCATCTATATCTCCGTCCTGAAATTAAGAAATGGAATTTAAACACGAGAACTAACATTATTTTAACTTGAGCGTAGAATTGTGTGAATTTTTTTTATCGTGAGTACACTTATTGAATATTTATAGAAAATTAATTTCAAAAATTATTAAATTTTTAGGAATTGTAATAATATGCGACTATATTTAGCAAAATAGAGTATTGTTTTTATTATTAGATCACTGTATAATAAATTTTGATATTCATATCATTAATTTATTATTTCGACTTCATCGTACATTTTACGAGGATCAAAATATAATTGTCAGATCACTTTTCATTTGTAACTTTTTTACAGTTTCTTTTCTCAATAGTTTGGCTCGCTCATTGAATCCAAACTATGATATTTGAATTATATGAAACAATCGAAAATCAATTTCAGTTTAATAGAATTTTCATAAATGAAGGATATTTCTCTTCGCTGAGTTAGGTACAAATATTGTGTGTCCGAGAGAAACACTTGCACTTACAACATAGATCTTGTAATTCCGACATTTGTAACACTGATTCGGCCCCGGTCCGAAGCATCCTCGACACTCGCTGTCGCACGGTATACAGAGCTGAGTATCAGCATCCGTGAAGTGATCCGCGGGACATTCGTCTTCGCACTGTTCGCCCCTCTTGTATTTTGTACATTCTTGGCACACGAGCTCGTGAAAACCGTATCCCGTGCACTTTTTGCATCGTGAATGACATTTGCGGCAAACGGCCTTGCCTGCTAGTAGTTTCAGTGCTCCTTGCTCTTGAGGACTCACCCATTCATAGTAGTATCCTTTAGCAGAAATGTTTTTTTTTTTTCTTATTAAATTTCTGAATTTTATCGTGACATTTTTGCATACATTGATCGAATAATATAAAAATCCATCACGACAAGATAAGTGTATCCATAATGATAAAACAACAGATAACTATTTATCTAACAAAAATATACTTTTTCAGATTTATCCAGCCTCATCACTCGACGTTCAAGATTGGAAATTATCAGATGAATTCAAGTACAAGATACAATTGCGAAACAAATACATTGCCAAACTCTACTTGTGTTTGAACGAAATTTTAATCAGTCAGTCAATTAACGAAGTAATTACTATACACAGAGAATTAAGTCGCTTTTCTTTTCTAGTGTCTCAGACTGGAGAAGTCTAAAATATTTACTAAACTGAAACTCGAATCCGCTTTAAAACGGAATAAACGGATTAATTACCGTCAGGGCAGGGTTCCTTTTTCTGCAGACACCCTTTAGGTACGTGACCGTTCATGATCGCCTTATCGCAGCTGTGACATCCGTTAGGGCCTATGTTGTTTTCAGGGCCGTCGCAACCACCCACGCAATTCTCGTGACAGCTCTTGCACAGACCGTTGTCATAATACTTGGAGGATGGACACTCTGGCACGCAGTATGGGCCATCGCGCGCGTGTTTGCATTTCTTGCAGTGCTCGGCGTTCGGCCCCGTGCAAGAGCCAGCGCACTCCTCGTGACACACCTTGCAGGTCTTTTCATCCGCTCGATAGATTCTAAAAAAGAAAAAGTCGTATGAAAATGATAATTTCTCTCGTGGCGTGCAGACGAGCGTTGGGAAAGAGAGCGAAAACGTGCGCACGCGAAGCAGAAAATTAAGGAAGCCTTCTCAGGTGTTTGCAGTTTACCTTCGATCCACAATCTGAGGTGGGCAAATTTAACATACAGAAGTAACGTGTGTTATTTACATTACGATGTAATCGATATATATATATATATATATATGAAGTTTATGAAGAGATGTTGGAGCGAATTCAGTGAATCTTACCCTGGCGCGGTGCAGTCTTGGACGCAGTCGTTCCCTAGGATAAAGTTCTTGCAGGATAGACATTGTGCGGGACCAGGACCCCAACAACCTTCGTCGGAACATTGCTCGTCGCATATTAAACCATCTTTTACTGTAATTGCACAAGGTATTTATGTACGCCATTTGTTTCATAAATTTTATATGTGTTCGATTTCAAATTGCATTTGAGAGAATTCCTCGTGTGAATTAATATCATTGGAACAATAAGTGCGTGACTTTTACAAAATTTGTACGACAACGAAAGATGGGCAATCACCGTGAATGTTTTGTATGAAGAGAAAAAAGGAAAAAGAAGAAGGATCTTTGATTTTAATTACGCTAGAATAAATTAACTAAACTAGAATAGTACAGTATAGTTTAACTACACTAGAATAAATTAACTAAAATAACGTGATATTACACAAATTACTCTATAACGTAGCAAATCTTTAAATTTATTCGGTATCAATATCTCGACAATATTCTATTCTAATAACATTCGTTTCAGTGTATCACAATAGTGAATACGCTACTTACTGCACTCGCTTTCGTTCCGATTGTTCGACAACAAGCTCCCGTGCTCGGACGATTTCTTGATGTTGGTCCAATTGATACTCTGCGCGTAGCACAGGTTCTTGTTCTCCAATATAGCTATCGTCCCGGAGTAGATCTTCTTGAGCGATCTGAGGCCAAACGAGACCAACGACGTCTTCACCACGTACAACGACGCGAAGTAATCCGTCAGGCTTCTTCCCCCTATCACCTCCAGGTTGCGGAAGTACGACAGATTCTTGAAATCCTTATGATCCCCTTGGATGTTTAAATACCCGGTGATCTCCTTCAACGTGCTGAACACCTCCAGCTTGTCCGGATGCATCTTCTCGTAACGTTTGCCGAAACTGAAGTTCGGGTACACGTGCTGGAATCCCTGGAAGCTCTGGTCGAGGATCGTGATCGATCCTTCGATGATGGTGCAGTCCTTGAAACTGTCGATGTTCCCAGAATGCACTTTCTCCACGCCCTCGCAGGTTTTCGGGCAAGGTCCGTCGCAGGGCACGCATTCTCCGTTCAGTGCCTTCTTCTTCGGTGGACACGATCTCACGCAAGCCCCGTTGTCTTTCAGAAGATGTTCCGGACATCTTCTCACGCAGGTTGCACCGTACGCGTACTTCCCGTCCGGATTCGGCTCCCACGAATACGTCGTAGGATTGTATCTGAAACGATCGTCGTAAAATCCTTATTACTCCGTATCTCGAAAATCGTTCCCTGACGATTTTTAGCGAGCGACTAAGACCTACGATAGGTCGTAGACGTACCGTGACAGGAAAGTCAATAGTAAACGGGGAAGATTTATAGGTGATAAAGACGCCGTTGGAAAACGCCAGGGGTAAAACGCGTCGAGCAGTGGGTTCGAGCAGGCCGTGGTAAATTTGAGCGAACGCATGAACATCAACGCGACTTGATAGACCGTTCTTGCGTTTCCAATTACAGAGAGTATAAAATCCGTGAGATTATGACGATATTACGGTGGAAAGATTTTCTATGCGAGGATATTGATTTTTTGTGGCGCGCAGTGGATGGCAAACGTACTTTATTATCTGAACCATGTATGGTGAGATTGAAATTGCCATTATTTTTGATTTCGTCGTGGTAGAATCCACCGTTTAAATTTTTAGAATAATTTATCACATTGCGTACTATTATCACCATAATTTATTGCTACAAATATTGCTGCTTTCTAATTTGGAGGATGATAAATAACAATATTCGATATACAAAAAACGAAAAAAAAAACGCGGATTTCTACATAAAATTGTAATTCTGAGAATATAATTTAAAAAATAGAGCATCGGTGTGGAAAATTGTTTCACAATGCCAAACATTGCAGAAAGTTCCACGTTTCTCGATGTTTTACGTATTTCTTTGTATTACGCGTGCTCTGCAATTTTGCAGTTTAAAGTTTTCCACACAGGTACCGTGAACAATCCGTGGTCTGTCTGTGACAACTTGACTCGCCGATCAAAATAGAAAGCTGACTCGGATACGACTTGATTCGCGAGGGGTAACAACGCAACGAAATTGCTCGCGACAAAACGGAGGAGATACGGATCGGGTCCACTTACTTCTGCATGGGCGGACATTCCTGCGTGCATACGCCGTCGTCGAAGAAGTTCTTGCATGCGATGCAGTCGCTCTGTTTCGGGCCTGTGCAGCCACCGGCGCAAAAAAGATGGCAACACTCGCGCGGATTGGGCCCGAAGCACCTGCCCTGCCAACACTGAGGCGAACAGTTTGTCTTGGAGTACTTCTGACAGTTCTCAGGCCCCTCGCCCCAGCAGCCTTGCTCGCAGCTCTTATCGCATGGCGGACAGGCGCGCTCCGGCGACGTGAAATTGTACACGTAAGAGTACGTTGCATTCGGCCCGGTGATTATTTCGTCCCAGTTGATCTTTTGGATGTGGCACAGGTTGTAGTTGTTGTATATGCCCACGCTCCCGTTGAGGATATCTGGCAAATACACGTGTGATTTAGTTACAGCAGTTTGTTAATACAAACGCGGAGCAGACCTTTTTTTCTGCTCGAAACGCTGTTAGATTCGTGGAACAAGTCTACTCGTACTTCTCTTTCTACTCAGAAAGCATGATTGCAAGATAATTTTCATATTTATTTTCGTAGCATTGTGTTTGACATTTATATTTAGAGAATTGGAGTAACGCGTGACGATAATACAGAATGAAATTGTTTTGAAGGCTTTAGGATTCTAGGGGTATTTTGACCAACAAGATTTGTTTTTTCTTACAGAAGAGAAAAGAGCGATGGCAAGGTAGAAGAGAGAAAAAAACGAAGAGAGAGAGGAAAAGAAAATGCTGAAAGGAAAAACGAAAAGGAAGAAAAGATAAGAGAGAAGCGACAGGAAGAATTTAAGAAACCGCGACCTCCTGTAATTTTTCCAACCTTGAATATCAAGTTTCGCTCATTGAAAAATGATCGACAGATTCCTCTTTACCTCTGAGGGCCGGCATCTCCAAGTTCTGCATTTGACACATCGTGACGAACAGGGCGAACTCGATGTCATGAATGGTAAGCTTGAAGAGAGTTCTACCCCGTATGATCTGTAACCGCGGCAGAACAACCTTCTTGACGTCCACGTGGCTGATGAGCACGTAACCGGTGACCTCTCGTATATACTGGAGGAAACTGAGGTCGAATGTCTCATTCTGCAGCCACGTGATCTCCAAGTTGCCGTCGACATAAGTACAGTTGGTGTACCGGTCTCGAAGATTCCTATAGTGATGCTGTTTGTTGGATGGAACGGAGAGGCGGCCATTGGTACCGATGCAAACTGCAACCAAAGAGGGAGGAAACTTTTAGAATAGAGATTCACAGAGAAGAACGCCAGACGATCGCAAGAAGCAACAACGTGACTATTCTGTTTTTAATCAATTGCAATTTGACGCAGTTGAATAAAAACATTTCATCGAAAAAACGAAGCAGAGATTTTCCTGGAATTGGAACACAAATGAAAGTATCGAGCAAGAAATATTTATTATTTTATACAAGGTACTTCATTTTATTAGGTGTTCATTGCAAGGGACGTTTGTTAATCCGTTGTTACATCGAGGAAATATTGAACAGGAAACTTGAATACGTGTATCCACGCAGTTCATGAATCACAATTGCAAAACAATCCTAGTTACATGGTTAAAAGGTTAACGATCGCCGCGTTCCACGATTTATGCGCGGTCGAGCAAGATACTCAAATGTCAGTATTTGAGGAGCACATGTACGAGTCGAATGCAATGAACCTTACACCGGTAGAGCTGTTGAGCCAGCTACAACGGCATTTTATAAATGTCTGAGATATAGAGACTGGTCGCACGACTTCCGTACCTACGTCGACGATCCTCCCCCGTTTGTAGAATTACCAAGTGGAACGGCCACTGAGGTCGCCACCCACATCGTCGAAAGCGCTTCTCCGATCTATAGATAGCTTTCTAAGCTCTGAAAGCGTGCTAGTGGGCGAACAACTTCCATCACACACGTATGCACGCGGTTAATTCCGTTGTGCAATCGACGACTACCGACTACGTGTCGAAGATCCTTGTGCGACCGTGCCTCGTCGATCGATACCTCGTGTGTAAGGGAATAATTAATTAATTTATCCAACAGTAGTCCTTTGTACGTCACTTCATTTCAGTTAAGATAAGCCAAGTTCCTCGATATTCATCGAAACGATGAACTTGACTGCACGTTTTCACCCTGGATGATGAAACTTTCATTTTATCGCATCTGTCGCGTATCATTTCGATTCCAGAAAAAAGATTATCTGATTGAATCTGTGAAAAGGCTATCCTTCGGTATTCTCGTTCAATTTCATCCAATTATTACGCATCTCGAATCTTTTCGCAAAAAAAAAAAAAAAAAAAAAAAAAGAAAGAAACTCCGAACGACCTGAATTATCATTCGCGCGATCATTCATAACTCGGTTAATAACCGGAACGTGAATCGGAGTATCGGAGCGGAGAGGCAAAAGCGATCGCGAGGCGGCGACAAAAACGACGGCCGATGATCGACAGACGTCCGGGAACACGAAACGGAACCCGTTCCACTACTTTTCGGACTTCTTTATCTGTTTACGTCTTTGTCCCGTCGTGGCGGCGAGATTCGGGGGACCCGGAATCGTGCGTCGCCCGCGTCGCGGCGCATAGTCGCACGTAGCCGGGCTCCGACTCGCGGAATTCTGGTTTTGCTGCGTAACGCTGATCGCAAACGAACGCGACGCTGCGTTCCATCGGTGGTCTTAATCTGGCTGGCCGATCGGGATCATGCGAAAATAATTGCGCAACGACATCTCTTCTTGCTCGGGCGAGCTCCGTGGCGAGCGTTCGGCAGGGCGGGGGGGAGGAGGAGGAAGAGGAGGAGGGCACGGAGGAGCGTACGAGAAGAAAAGAAGGGAAGAAGCGTACAACCGGGCCCTGGTATTTCGTACTGACCAGATGCTGCGCGACATATCTGCGTGCAAGGCGAATGCAGAACGCGCGCACCGGCCCACGGCGCCACGAACTTTTGAGAATGCGGATCGACCGTGGATCTGCATCGCTCCGGGATTCCTGGTCGGCCTCCGCGCAGCCGCGTTTTCTCCGCTTCGACCGCTTGGAAGATTAATGTCCTAATCGTTGTCGACGATGAAGAAAAAAGAGAGAGAGAGAGAGACAGCGACCACGATTTCTTGCGAAGGAGACATGCGAAGAGCTAAGGCCGCTGATTGCGACGTTCGGTGGAACGTTAGGTTCGACGAAGCAAGAAGTTCATTAGGGTTATTAAATTTGTCGGCGACTGCCTGGTGGGACGTTGTCGCGTCCCATTTTGCAGCTCGTTAAGGAAGTTTCTTGAATGAGACTGATAGGAAGCGTCGAAGCGTGTGGTCAGAGCGTGTGAAAGTACGCATGGATGGAATTTTTCAGAGTTCAACATTTTCCCGATGGATACAAAACGATATTTGTGGATACTTTTCCTCCGTACTAATTAATTAATAGAGAAATAAATCACCACCGTTACGCTATTTCTCGTAGCTATTATACCACATTGTGGACGGGGAACGCTATTTTGCGTTGTAGGGGACACGATTCAGGCAACGTTGGTTAACATAACAATATTATATATAACATATAATTATATATTATAATGTTATACAATTTTTCAAGAAGTAGGGAAATTGTTTCCTAACATGCCGCACCAAGAAACGTTACTAGAGGTATTTTCATTTTATTTAATAAAATACCTCTGAAATGAAAAATAATTAATGATTTTAATCATTAATAAAATAATACACTTGTTAAATGCTACACATTCTCTTGATTCGCTTTCAATCACATATTAAATAATTCAAAAAATACGAGAAAATACAGGCTATATGTTTATCAGAGCGTCCTCAATGTGTTAATATAAATACGAAATAAATAATAGTTAAAATCTAAAATACATGACGAATAGATTCCTAAATATTACTGCAAAAAATATATAGTGATAATTTCAGAAGATTTTATCAATGTGAATTAAATGCATTGTGCAAAGTTTCCCTGTTGCTTCGAGAATGTTCGCGCCTTCAAGTGTCACAAACACGTCCAAACTTTTTATAGTCGGTACTATAACGGTGACACGGAATTTTCAAAAAGTCCACCTCTCGTTCGAAAACACCGACGTAATTAGCGACGTTTGTTCGCCGTATAACTTCCCTGGCTCGATTGTTAGTCGCGTTGCTGCTGGTCACAGTCCGCGTAGAACTCGAGGCTCGCGGATCAGTTGTGTGTAAAACTAGTTGGAGGGCGACTTCCGCTAACCGGAGGCGCCGTCGGCTTCCTTTTCAGGCAACGCCACGCTCGGAACGCTCTCGTACATCACCCGGGCTCGTCTGCCCCTCTGTCCGTTTCGCTATTTTACAACAGGATCGTTTCCTTTCCATCCTGCGTGTGTTTCCCTTTTATATTCAGGACGACGTGCGCGCCTCCCCGTCCTACTTTGTTCCGTGACGAGCGAAACGGCCGGTACGATGGAAATTCTTACAGCAGCAGGGATGCGAGGAGCGCCGGTTCCGAACCCTCCGGGGACGTGTCGATCTTGTTTCTCTTCCTCTCCTTCTTCGGAACTTTTCATCGGTGCGGTGCGTGTACGCTCCGTGGAATCGTCTTCATTTCTCGCAAAACCTCGCCGACTCGGTGTTTAAATCCTCCTTTCATGCACGAGCACTTTGTGTTTAAGAACCGAGACAGGGTAATTGGTGCGAAATTACAGTTTCGCTTCATTTCCACGGCGCACGGATATTTTGTTTAAGATCTGCGACAGGATAATTGATACAGAGAACTTTCGTCTGGTTCACACTTGACGCGGGGATGTTATATCGTTGATACGTCTCGATAGAAACACGATCGAGGCATGTGGAACAGCCGGAGCAAATTATTGTACACCGAGGAAATAACTCAGAAACAGCCAACGATGAACGAAAGGGGGTACGCCGAGGGACCAAAGTAATTTCGAAGAGCCGCAAGTCGTAAAAATTCTACGACGCCAGCACTTGGCACTTTGGCCAATGCGTCAGAAGCGACGCACAGTTTCGGTGAACAGTTTCGAAGGGAAGCGTGAACAGCTTCCTCGAGGTGACTGAATTACGAGACAGTCGTTGCCGCAGAAAAAAAAAACTGGAGAACGTAAAGAGGAAGGAAGAAAACAAAAAAGAAAGAGGAAGAAAACAGAAGAGATACGAACCGAACGAACGGCCAGGCACCGATTTAGTCGGGGAAGAAAAGTGGCAGTTGGAGGGAAGAAGTGTCGGTCGAGGTCGGCCAAGCAACACTTTCTCCCTCTGTTCTCCAACTGGGTCTATGAGATCCATCGGCGAATTTCAGGCCCCGTGGGGCTACGGAAACGTGGCAATTATCCCCGGCAACGGGGTTACGAAATTACCGGGCCGGACTCCTCCTGGGCCAGGATCAAAATTCTCCTAAATTTACGACGCCTGCACGTAAGGAAAGACAATGGCAACGTATCGATTATGGGGTGCGAATTCCCTTGTGGTTCGCCAATTATCCTCGCCGAGTTCTAGGAACGCTCGCAAGGGGTGCCGGTTTTCGCGCGCTGCGCGTGTCTACGAGTTGACGTTTACGGCGGTTCCTTTTAATCTTGC
The DNA here is from genome assembly GCA_036937485.2 of Tetragonisca angustula. Classification (NCBI taxonomy): domain Eukaryota; kingdom Metazoa; phylum Arthropoda; class Insecta; order Hymenoptera; family Apidae; genus Tetragonisca; species Tetragonisca angustula. Next base: position 46,869 of record JAWNGG020000082.1, on the reverse strand, counting down.
TTCGACTCGAGTTTTAAATGGTAATTTTCGAAGGGTTAGGTTCATTGTATATGTACATGTTGCGTCTATTAGAAAAAAAAGACGCAATTACTTTCTGGCCAAATGGAAAATTATTATTCTTCAATATAGAAAATCACTTCTTAATATAATATATATATACATATTAAGAAGTGATTTTCTGTATTAAAGAATAATAATTTTCCGTCTAAATTTTTGCTGTTGTTCGTGAAAAATAGTTTCCCGATAATAAAAATATACTATCGAGCGTAAAAGATCCAGACGTGAAAGATGCACATTCACACAATGAGAATTAGTATTGCGACGAATATTCTTATCTTCTATAATGCAATGCCCACGATGTATTACGTTGGTCAAAAAGTAACTGCGTTCTTCTTTTTTTCTTTTTTTTTTGTGCAAATGAAAGTCGAATTTTTCATGAGAAACAAATTTTATTAAACTTTAATGTATTGATCATTTTGTTTCATTACCTTTTTTGGTGAAAAGAAGTGACAAGAACGATTTCATACCCTCACCGGTAATGAAATTGAACAAATCAATTCTGTCCAGTTTCGTAATTTGAGAGCTTCTTCGCCATACACGTTAGATAATTTTCTACGAGTTTGTAACAGCAAAATTGTTCCCTTTCGATTTTCCACTTTGAAATCGACGCCAATTAAACGTAACTGTTAACGAAATCATCTATTTTCTTTTTCCAAGACAAGCTTGAACGATCAGAATCAGATGACAGAATGAATTTGCTGTTTAAGACGGAGTTAATTACAATTCAAGATATGGACACGTGTCACGCAAATGTTATACGTCTATTCGAAAAGAAAAAAAAGGGCAGTTACTTTCTGACCGACCCAATTGCATTTTGTACGCTCGTCTATATTTTCCCATCTCTTTCTCCCGCGAAAAGCTCGCAAAAAAAAAAAAACTCTCGTAATCATACATTCGTCGCACCACACGCAACCAAGCAACAGCATCCCCGATCCGATTCCTCGTTTACGTCGGCTTCTCCGCGGAGTCGATCACGCGTATCACGAGCCACCGCGTCTCGCGGCGATGCATAATGTATCATCGCGAGGATCATCGAGGATCACCGGCGAAGAAAGCCATCGCCACGTGGACTCGCCAATGAGTGGAAGCTGCCGGGCAAAAAGCTCGAGCAGCCACCGTTATCGGGCTCGTGCACGGACAGCGACAGGAAAGGCGAGGGGGAAACAGACACGAAGGAAACGAAGCGACGATGGCCGCGAAACCGAAATCCCGTGGCGAACGAGGCTTCTTGTTCTTCTGGGCGCAGAGGTTGCGGCGTTCGCCCCCTCCTTCAGCGACCACCTTCTACGAGGAGAAGGCGAACGTCGATTTTTATGCGCCACTTTAGGACGCCATTAAAGGGCCAAAGTAATACGAAATAACCGCACGCCGATGGCGGCACCGCCGCCGCCGTTTATTTCGCCTCGTAAACATCGATAGCGCGTCGTGCGGCCTTCTTCTTCTTCTTCTTCTCGATTCTTCTCGATTCTTCGCCGCCGACGATCGCTGGTGCTTCGCTCGTTCCTGCTCTTTGTCGAATAAAGGCCCGGTGTATCGTAAACGCGCGAAATAACCATCGAAGAGAGAGTTGCTCGCGAGGAAAGTAGAGGTGGGATGGAGCAGCTCGCAGGTAGGTTCAAAATCGATTGGAGATGGGATTTTGTACGAACGTGCGCTTCGATTCTGAATCTCACAACTAACAAGGATGGCTCGTGGCTATTCGTATTGTATTCGTATCGTATTCGGTCCAGTTTGACTTGCTGGAGATGAGATTTAACTTTAATGGTAGCGAGCTGTGTACTAGTGTTGTCTAATCGTGCTGTGGTAAATTTCACTTGATTAACTATTTTGTTCGACGACGGAGATTCTACCTCGACGGTCATTTGATAAAATCTTTCGAGATTCTACCGCTTGGCCGTCCGCGAGCCTAATTCGGCCTAGCCAGTCACATGGCAACGCTGGCCGTTCCAGACGTTTCTAGAAGGTGTCTTCGATAATATTGAAAAACAGGATCCTGACACGCGTTTCGGAGTCCTTGATCTGGTAAACGCACGTTCGAAAATTGTCGAAAGAAACGAAATACTGGAAAGACCATAACGGAAGACATCGTCTAGGACGCGTATAAAAAACAGAAGCATGCGATTAAAATTACAGAAATATATCAATTCATATAAAATATTTAATTCAATTCACAGAAAATATCACAAAATATTCATGCTAAAAACCTACGTACTAATTCGTGTAAATCGATCGTTTACTAATCACTGAAACGATCATTGTTCGACAATCGTGTATTGTTCGAGAAGTTGACTTCGGGGATTCGCAAGTACGTACGTTGGACTTGATCCCATCCGTAGAGGGAAAAGATCAGCGATGAGGAAAGAGGAGGAAGGGGGAGAAAGAGTGGGAGACAGCCGACCGGACTGGAAGCTCGAAGGGGAAACAATAATTTAGGAACAGCCGTCCGGGGCGAGAGGCCGAACGCCCGTGGAACAATGGGCTCCTTCCACTTCGAAGGTGAAACTCGTCGTACCGCGCCAAACACCGAGACACTGATTCTCTAATAAAAGTCACCGTGTAAACACGAGTTTGCCATCCTCCACCCTGCGAGAGTAAGCGTTACGATCGCTGACTCCTGACATCCAGCCGCAACAGGGGTTGAATGAACAGTATCTCGTCTCGTGGTCGCTTTATTCCGGTCTCAGTTACGCCTGGCGAGAATCAATGCGCACTTTCTTTATACGTTGGATACGAAAGACGAGGTTTGTGATCAGACAGACGAATCTCTGCGCGTTGTAATGTAATGAAATTTTAAAACGCAGAGAATGCAACAAAGTAAAATACTTGTTGTAGCATTATAATAAAATAAAATGTTGGTTGAATCGTATTGACAAAAGATCTGCCGCCGTGATCTACAGCACGATATATTTTTCCAACACGTTTCAACAAACACGGAGATAGTAAAAATTCATGTTCCATTTCTGATAGATTTATTATGGTTCTCAGTGTTCTCCAAATGAACATTAAAGGCGTATCTGCTTTCTTACAAGGCTCGCGATCGATAAGGCTTAAATTAAAAACTCGCCGATCCCGATGTAGATTTTCACGATAATTTTAAGCCTCTCCGACGCGACGTTAAATAAATTATATCGGACAGCGTTTAAGGGAAGTTATCTTCATGTAAATTGCGAATCCGACCTGTAATCGAAACGCACGTTCACGATTTATTACACACGCCGTGCTAAAACGAAGCATCGAGGCGAGAGATTCAATAAAACTGAATAACCGGACCAGAAAATGAACACGTTAACCTTACCGCACGAATCCGATGCGCGATGCCAAGATTATATTAATTATTCGACTTATTAATTGTTAGCCGAAAGAAGAAGCTCGTTGGAATTTTATGCGAACGTCGCATAGGCGATTAAAATGAAATTGCAACGAGAAGGAAAGAATCGTTTGGCTGTCTTCGCCAATGACAAAAACAAGTTTGCTTAAGCGAAAAGCAATTAATCATCGATACGAGTTCCCGGTTTGCGTGTTATCCGCCGTTCGTCGTGAGCATGATTGGATCTCTTCGCAAAAAACGTGATGATTTCACCGTGAAAAAAAAAAAAGAGACAAAATGCTCAGACTCTGTGTGATTTGACGCATATTTATGCAACTTGCAGCTTCATTATCGCGCTGTATTTTTGAATATCATTTCTCGAAGAAACGTCACAATATTATAATGTCTAATATAACATAACATTATATATTATAGTATAGTATAATATAACATAATATTAGTCGAGGCAAATGAGGAAAATCACGTAAGGAAGATCGTTTGCAAAGGAATACCTCTTCGCGATCTTCTCGCGACCTTCGCCAGAAATTGCACCGATAAATCTCATTTGCTAAATCTCCTTTTGCTTCTTTATTTCTTCAACACGCGATACACGAAACCAGATCCTGAAGGTAGCGCAGAAAATTATGGTAAACGCGGGCTGAGAGGTTTCTTTTTGCAAATTCAACATCGCTTCTGCTCATTACAATAATGGTTCTTTTTTTCGACCTTGACTAAATATCTCGTCCGATCATTTCGAATCTTCATTATTTTTTGATTTGGTTTATTCCTCTGCTGCTTGGACACGCAATCTCACATCTCGAGCGTATGTAATATAGAAAAAAAAAAAAAAAAAAAAATCGCCAAACTGTTTCTCCCTTGTAAATTCGCTCTTCGCTCCTTTATCCTTTTGTGGCGTGTTGCAAAACGTGATCTCGAACGTAACACGGGGAAAGTATGGCGAAGACGGGCGAAAAGAACGACGAACCGCTTCGTCACCCTCGATCAAGATGGAGTTACGGCCGGTATGACCTTGCGCGGGACTCGATCCTCGCGCGGCACGGAATTGAAGAGAGCGAAAAGAAGACCGACGTCGGGCGGCAGATAGAATACCGGCCCGGAGATATATAAGTGGTTCGTATACGTTATAAACCGTGGCATAACCATCCCAGGGCGTAACATTAATAGCTTTATGGTTTATTGCTTTCGAGACTGCGGTTATGCTTCTCTGCGCTCCCTGCGGGCCAGCCACGTACTCGAATCTTTTGGCGGTGAAGGCGATGCGTTTGAGTCTGTACGTAGATCGTTGAGAGATGCGTTGTATTTTCAATTTTTTAATTTACATTTGCATTTCTGTTTCACGCGTCGACGATTTGGAACGTTTCGCTCTTAGTCGAGCAAGCAACGCTCCAGTTGCAAATTTCCACTCAGTTCCTTTCGAATTCCTTCTCGTTACTTTGCAACTTTTCAATTCACCAGATGTAACGAATGTCAGACACTGTGTGAAAAGAATCATTTCGTTGTTTTTATCATTTGCGACAAGAAGCGGGAAAAATCCAACGTGATCTCACGCGAGATTATCACGTAATTTGCGAGGCATCGGTGGTTTTCAGTTCGAGAACTCCTCGTTTCGCAAGTTCGCTGTGCAACGCGACGGATATAAGTTGAAAATTATCTGTACGATGCTCGATTTAAAATCAAACGTAGATTTTTGAAAAAAGATGCAAAACTGGAGAGAATATACATAAATATATAAAATATCAAAAGTAGAGTATTTACTAAATGGAGCGAATTCTACAATTATAGTTATAAAGATACAAAAATCAGCAACCTGATAATTAATTACGATTAATTTGTATGAAATTAGAGATATTTATATATGTAAAATTAATTTTAATTTCCACGACGAAGATCGAGACGTAGTTCTCTCGCGTGTAAACAAGTTAATTTGAAAGACTATGACGTCGTGAAAATAAATCTGTGCGTTCCGCTGCATTAGCCATTTTTTTCGAGCCATTACTAAGGGAGAATTAATATTTGTGATGGATGCTAATTGATCAATGTGCTCTTTTATTAATTTTTACTTTAGCTATGCACAGTTTATTGTTTCACGCTTTATTCACAATGTGGGAATGCAAACATTTTTGTGAATAATGAAAAGAAAACACAACGTTTTAATGAAAACAGTTTAGTTTCATTTGTCATAGTCACATTTCATAGTCACATTCGCAGTCGATAATTCTTCACGTTTTTAACATAGTGAAAACCAATTAAGATAAAGATCAGAGAAGTATTCTCTTCTGACAATTCATCAGGCAAACAACGAAAAACTTACTTGTTTAAAAGAGACACGAACACACGTTAATGACAATCAGGAACAGAATTTAAAATGGCGACGGCAAACAAAAGGAAGGTCATAAATCGCGTGAATTCACTTCAACCACGGTGGAAATCCCGTACCGTAAAATAAAAATAAAATTAACTTGTTCGCTAATAAACCGTACGAGTACAGCGTACTCGCTTGCATTCAATGCCTTTGTAATTTCTACACATATATTTTTAAATTCAATTGAATAGCCTCGCTCGAGTCTCGTTACAATATTAATGTATCAATTTCAAAATACAATAACACATCAATCGAAAATCTAAAGGACTTTCAATTTCGTGAGCGGCAGAATTTAAATTTCGCGCGAAATGGGGGGCAAAGCGCGGGAAATTCAAATGCTCCGGAGACAACACGGCGAAATCAATATCCTTCGAAATACTGTCATTTTCTCGTGCCTCCGGTATTTATCCGTAATGAGTACAAGGCCGAGGCGAGAAAGTAACGACGAAAATAATCGAAATGAAGCGCGGAAGGCAACAAAGTGGACGAGGAACGAACGGCGGTACGTGGAATGTGCTTTGTTCGATCCTCTCTCTTGGATCTGCGCCGTTGCTCGCGTCTCGTTCCATCGTTTCTCTCGCTCACATCAGGCGGTGGGGTTGTATCTCGATCTTTCTCGTTCTCATCTCACCTCGGCAACCTCAGCAGCCGCGCCAGGACGAACCTCGCGCGTTTCTCGAGGACACGCGAACTCGCGTTTGCTCTCGAAGGGGGTATTAACTCCCGGCCACCGCTCGTATACATCATTTCGCCGCAATTCGCTCGCCAGGGAATTATCCTGACCTCTTAAGTGCAATATCTCGCTCTCTCTTTTTCTTTCTTTCTTTTTAGATAGAAGATTGACGAATTGACTGAATTTAGGATAACATCACACTGTAAGAATCTTTATTTTCAAATTGATCTATATATATTTAAATATTTAGAATAGTTAGGGTATATTGTACATAATAATTATTTTTTATTAAATACCAATTTGGATGGATATTGTCATATTTTATATATATAGTGTATAATATTTTATTTTAAGAATATATAAAGTAGGAAAAGTAGATTATATAGTCAATATAATTAATAATAATATATATATATCCGAAAGTATCTTTCTGGAATTATTCCAGTCCGTTGAGGATATTAGGAATCTTCCGGTTTGGTTTCAGAACTGAAAATTGGCAGGAGATTAGGAAGAATCTAAATGTTAAAAAGCAAAATTGGAATTAATGGAAGAGATAGGCTTTGCATAACTATATTCGTAATCGGTGATTAAAAATTGAAAACTAATTGAAATAACAATAGAAAAGGGATCCTATCATTTCCGCGAATCTCAAACACAAGGGACAGATAAGAGAAATTAATTCGTGGTCAACATGTTGAAACGAGCTGTGTTAACAATAGAAATAGATGCATATCTAACTTGATTTCATGGTCAAAGGTTGTACGTGAACATACTGACTATGGCCAAGGTTGTTACGTTTGAACTTCCACGAATTGTCAAAAATGCAAAAGACCTCGACAAATTGAATTCCACGATTTTAACGATCCAGAAACGGCGCAAAAATAGATTTACATCTTGTCGTTTTATGTCTTTCACGTTGAAACATAATGTTTCATTAAGTATAAAATTCTTTGTGTAATTTAAAAATTTTCATAAATCAAACTTACACGTAACTCGTATGTTATTACGAATAAATATTGTTTATTTATGACATAGACAAATAACTTATGACAAATCAATGGCAATTGGACGAGAATGTTACGTACATAATTGTGAAATGGAGAATAAATTCTTGAAAATCTTCAGACTGTACAATATACTGCATAGCAACAGAATATGTAATACACTTGGCGCAATAGCATACCGTGTTCAACAACTAATCGGGCGATTAAATTATTCTAGTTGCCCACAGCTACTTATTAGCAGCGTAACGATTTTTATCACGAATGTGTATTTAATAATGAGTGAGGCATTAGTGAATTCGATATAATGAGGCTACGTCCTTTCACTACTGCAAAAAAACTTTGTCACAAGACTTGGCAGATTATTCACGATAAAAAGTGTCACGTTTACATAAATCTCATTTCCAGTACTCTACGTGCGTAGAGAGAGAGAAAAAAAAGAAAAAGTTTAAGAATGCACAACTTATAAAGGACTTCGATATAAATTGTAAATATTTTTTTTTGTACGAAAGTCTAGAATTTTAATAACTCCATCTTTCTGATTTATTTTTGTTTCATATGACTAGACTGTGCATTCTTAATATATTCATATCTTCAATTATATTTTTTAAATTATCATATTTTCATAAACACACATATTTTTCTCACATATCTTATTCAGTGAAATTATGTTCAACAAATCAAATTACTTTTCTTCCTGAAACAAGAGAGTTAGAATCATTTTACTTGAATTTTTCTGCAACATCCACGCTGTGTCAGTCTATAATCTTTCTAATTGTTTCTATTATCGCTAAAGATTAACGCTCGTGGAGCACGATTAGGTCAAACGCTCGACTAGTGAAAGTGGAAAGCGGCTTTCACCCCTGCAAGGATTCAGGAATCCTCAGTTACATCGATATCTCGCGTCGTAAATCATTTCGTTGGCGGTCTGAATCGCGGATTCGTAATGGCCGACGTATAACTCGCGCCTCGGATAACAATCTCTTTTCTCCCTTTCGAGCGGTTTCACCAGCTGTGACGCGAGGGGGAGATTTTAATATACGAGCAGGGCCGAGATCGGTGTAAACCGACCGACCGGTACCTATGGAATCCCCGAGCCACAGATCAACACGCAGATACGAAAACTCTCGACACGTTTGCTCGGCAGTCCCCTGTTGAAAAACCCGACCTCTCGCGTTAGGGATTTTCGTCGAGATATTTTAATTGCTGGTGACGAATGGTACTCGCGAATCCTCGAGTTTGTTCGTTTCTCTGTTTTCGTTATACTGTTTCATTATTTTGTTTCATTATTTCTCGCTTTCACGCAGAAACATCAGAGAATTCGTTGAAATTTGTGAGTCGATTTTTTTGTTTATTTGTTCTAATATTTTTGTTTATTATCATTATTTCGTACACATTTAATATTTTCCCCTTTGTTCTTTTCGTCAATATATTAGCATTTCTCAAACACGGTATGCTTCAAATATTTCTTTTTTTTTTTTCACGTTATACTACGGTCCCGTTATACTACGCAGCGTTACCTTTTCTCCTTGGTGCATCGTCGAAGTATCCGGTTCAACCGCGTTCCCCGATCGAGGCGAACGTTTGACATTTAACACGCGGTGCATCGAGCCGAGGCGCCTACAAAGGGAATCGGTCTGTGGTGGATCCACTCCACGAGGCCACCACTCCGCGATCGATGCATCTCGCGTGAATCGCGTATCGGGCATCGACCACCCTTGAAGAGACGTACATCTTCCTCCGGCTCTTCTCCTTTCTTGTTCCACCTCGAGAGCCGAAAGACACGAGGATCGAAGGACTGTGGACGCATCTCAAGCGCCATGGATCGCAACGCGAGAAATGCATTATTGTCTGTTAACATTACAACCATGCAATGGAGGTGGCCAACTCGTAATTTTTTTATTTTTTTTTTTTTTTTGTAGGAATTTGCTGGATTCACGACAGGTTCTTGAGGGATATTCACTCGAATTTCAGTTATATTCCTTGCTATTAAAAATCAAAATAATTCAAATGTAAATTACTTAGTTTTAGAATTTTAAATTTAACGAGACCTCTCTGGCGAAGATCGCAAGATGTAAAATAAATTTAAATATCGTGAGTTTTAGCTCATGCAAATTATTACAAACGATTATTACGCTATTTACCGGTGAAATTTTGCAAGGCATGCACGGTGGAAAATAAAAAATTAACAGTAGAGGAACCTCAATCATTTGATTGTATTAGATGTCCAAATACTTATGAACAACATTGTTCGTATTAATTTCCTCGTTTGTAAGTTTTCAGTGTCTTTGAGATTATACCGCGAGTTTTTTCGCAATGATCGGTACAAGTACAATCGATCGATGATCCTCGTGATCGTGCATACGTGGGCGTGCTCTGCGCTCGACTTCCTTGAAGATCATTGCAATAAATGAGCCGATATAACCTGTGGCTGATACAGTTTAGTATCTTTCCTTCCAGTTTGAATCGATAAACTACATTGATTTTTAGTTAATATATACGTTCAATATATACGTATTAAACCGTAGATTTAACTATTATAAAAAATTTGTATCAATACAATTTGTACAATACTATTGTAAACGATGTCTCGATCATAGCTAAACATCTGAAACTCTTTAAATTTTAAACAATTTAATCCACACTTAATTCACTTAATTTAATTTCTGCAACTTTTCTGTCTCTACACAAGCTGTTGAACTGGAAAATGAAAAAAAAAATACTATTTCGTGCAATAATTTATTTAATTTATTTGGAAAATGGACAATTAAGGCGTAGAAGATTAGAGTTCATCTGTCGAAGCTACGTTACGTAATCTCAGCCGTGGCTTTCTCTAAAAATTCAAGCTAAATAGGAAACGTTTCTGCGAACACCCACGCCTGACACATTTGTTTCGCTGACCAATCCGATGATAATTGCAACGTAGCGAGGAGACTGTAATTTACCAGTTCGATCACCCGCATTGAAATTGTATTTTTGACACGTGATAAATCGTGCGAGATCTAGTTGCGCTCAAAGCGGTTATCGATGATTGATGATGCTCGTTACGAAGAAACTGCGCATCAGCTCTTCATTCGTCTCTCATTTGATTTTAAACTGCGCCAAATTAAATCTTTCTGATCTTTAGATTACGAAGATACAGAAAATTTTGACGAAACTCTTTTCGAGGATCTTCGTAAAAATTAATACAAACGTTTTCTCGAATTCCTCAAAATTTAAATAATACAATTTATCCGCAATAAAACATAATGAGCCAGTCAAGCAAAAACTCAATGAACTCGATCTTTTCAATCCAGAAAACCCAGTTTATCGGAGGCGAGCTGTTGCTTAATTGAATACAGAATCGCGCAATAACGATTCGCTCACGTAACGCTATGGCACGACTGCCGCAACGAGAGTTTCTTTATCATGGCGCAGACATAAGTGTGCCTCGTTATCTCTGGCATCATCGATCGTAAATGATTTGAACACTAGATACGCATGAAATGCACCATGATTATGCATCTGCCGCACTCGAGGACACGAATGATCGACGCGAATTTTATCGATAGATTTTCATCTCGATATGGTCGCTCGATCAGAGCACGCTTCGAAATCGTTCGTGACGAATGAACTCCGAAACTTCGATGTTAGGAAGATTTTGCGGCACAAAATAAAAATATTAAATTGCTTTCGAGGTTTCGCTTTTGAGAAAATTGAACTTGTTAATTTGTTACGGTAAGCAGATAGACTCGATTAATTTTTGACTAGACAGAAGTGGATAATTGACAGAAAGTTATTCCACGTGTGAATATAGAATATTATTTTTTAGATTGTAGAGAGAGTCGAAGAGAAATACTAGCAAACTAAACACGTTCAAATTATATTTCCTCCAAAATGAAATCTCAAAACGAAAAGATTTTACGTAGAACAAGACCCTCCTCCTGTGAAATTCACGTATGTTTCATAAATTTTCGACTTGATTTTTTTTCAAAAAGATATTTAACTTGAACCACAGAATCATTTCGGTTTAGTTTGTACGACCCAGTTCCCTTTCAAACATGTTTCAAATAGTAGATGGTATCGAGAGTTTCTCAGTTACAGAACTATCAGACTCGTTAAGAGTATTGGCTACGATAGGATAGAGGAAGATTCGACAAAGCGTTGCAAATAGATTCACCGATTGCGGAACGAGCGATCGGGTCTTTGAATGCGCGCCGCTGCACGCTGGCCATTGTTCGATCCATCGAACCCGACGCCCCACGAATCGTTCTCGATTTCTTCCCGCTGTTCTGGATTTATGTTCGTTTCGATTACCTCTGGCTAAAGTATTCTTTTTGCGCTTGCGAAACGAAAGAGAGATTGCGACGCGAGAGATTGCGAGCTCGGCTATTTTCTCGCCCGCTTGTGCTTTATTCCTGCTTGCGGTTCGCGATAAATTATATCGTGTAGGTATGGTTTCGTAGCTTAAACAACGATCTGGATTTAATAGCAACCCGGTTGATCCACATAATTGAGAAATAGCGATTGCACGATGTCGTTTTACCTTATTAAAAGTTATTTCTCAAAATTTAGAGTTAATTATTAAAATTATTCGTTTTAAATTTTTGTTAACATTATTCTCGAAATAGTCCCTAAAGTACCATGGAATTAACATTGAGCTTGTTTCGAAAATTAAAAATTAAATATTAACAATTAAATAAATAAAGTTCGAATTTTAATTTCATCTACTGTCAAATACTCTCGATTCTTTGGTATCGGAAAATTTGCACGTTAATTTGAGCTTCTAGCAACATCCTCCCCGTTTCTAAATTTAATTCATATAAACGGAACGAAAAGTTGTTTCTTTCTGGCAAGAAGATCTTCAATCCCGCAAGTTTCAATTTTATTTCCCGTTTCCGCGAGTTTCGTGTCAGGGGACAGGGGAGAGGATAATTTGTCAAAGTTCCTCGCAGAGAAGAAAGCGGACCACCGCCGCATGGGACAGGCATCCCAACGCAAGAAACAACGCTCCGCATCGTGTGAATTCTTGAACGCTAGCCTCTCTGAATGCAAACCCGAACGGTGGAATTCCGTTTCCGTCGCGGAGGACATCTGTCGACCTTGTCGAGCTTACGTCGCCGCGATCCGTTGTCCACGGAATGCAAGCCGGCGGATTTCAAGCCGCGACACCGGCCGATTACAGAGCAATTAAAGTCGCCGAGACACGCGAGGATATCGGCGGCAAGAACACGGGACTGATATAAACGGCGTTCGTCGTGCCGTTCGGGCAAGAAAGCTGATTTCCCACGTGCGCCACGCCATCTCCCTCTCCGCTTTCCCGCGGCCGCGATTTCGCGTTCGAAACTTGGAAATGTCCCGTGCGGTACATTCCGCTCTGTCGTGCAATTTTCTCGTTCCGCGATTCTTTTTTTTTTTTTACCAATATTAGATATAAATTATTATAGATAGAATCGTTAATTAACATTATTAGATATGAATAATGATTGAAAGTTGAAGGCAAAGCGATTCTCTCAAATTTGATTTTCAAGTGCAAGTAGGAATGAGAAAAGAAATAAATGTATAAACAATGAGCAGTATTTCGAAGTGAACGACGAACGTTGTTCCGATGAATAAAATCCTAAACGAAGGCGCGATCAGTTTCAGATAAATAAGACAATTTCGATAAAACTGTGTTTCCATACAAACCGAAAGATTCTACAAAATTTCTCTAAAAAAAATATTCGATACGTCCCCAAAAAAAATAATGCCGCAGCCTACGTCAGACGAGGTTCGAGGTTCGATGTTTTTCACGACAAGAGCGAAGCCAACTTACTAAATCCTGCTATTCCCCTGTTTCCCCTTTGCTCTCTCAATCTCTTTATGGGTCTTCTCGATTCGCCATCGATGAAAAATCCACCCACACTGTTACCTCTCACCCCCGCCGCTGTCCACCCACCCATTTTCGTAGCTAGACCTGCGGAACCTCTAATGGAGAACGACTGCTGTTCGCCATTCATCAAGCGGCCAGGCAACCGCGAAGCAGCCGAGGTGTCGGCTCGACTTTCCGATCTCTCTCCACCATCCGATCCAACCAGAACCATTTATTCTTCGTGGATATTCTTCACGAAAGATCACCAGACGAACGTTCTATTACCATGGGAAAGATAGATCATCTGGTACCGGTGAATCGTTCCATTTTATCACGAAATCTACGAACCGACCGACCGAGTTCGTAGGGGGATTGTTCTATTGTTGTGGTATGGGAGGTATGTTAGGCTGAAACAGGGTGATTAAATTTTGATTAAATTCAATGTTTCTGGTAGCAGTTGATCAACTCATTAGTCCTTTGTCGATTTCGTTTTGGATAAGCATCAGTTACTGCAATTTGCAACGTCGTGTCAGATGTGAAAGTGTTCTGCGTGTGAATCTTCAATTTGAAGATACTTTGAATTCGAATTTTTGGAATCTTTTTTTTTTTCTTTTCTTTTAAGAAGGAAAAATTCAGTATTAATTTATATAATAGCAATATCTAATATTTAATTTATGTTTATACAGCAATATTAATTTAAACTAATTTAAATCGATTTCTCCCATTGTACGTTTGAAATAATATACAAATGCTGTTCCAATTTATCAAAAAAGTGTCTCCTTCTCTTTTAATTAATTCTAGAGATCGGCTCTGAACCTCAAAAACAAAATTTAGCAACAGATAACTATATATTGTTTAATATAGCAAGAAACATCCCATTTTAAAAGGACGAGTTTAAAAGGACGAATCTTTGGGGTCGTGCTTCTTTCGCAACTCTGCCGGACAACGTGTAAGAACAATATGGTTGCGTCGAACGGGTTCGAGCCGCTGACACGAGCGGCTTCTGTTTAAGAAGGAAAAGGAAACGAGCCGTGAATCGTGACGCGTAACGAATGGGCCATTTTATCCATTATTAGTACGCACCTGTGGAAGCACCTGTTACGATCGTGTTCCTCACGGCCTGTCCACCGGTGTGTCCCGTGTCTTGTTTACCTCCTCCGGGAGGGGATTGCGAAAGGGATCGGACGAAAATGATTAATAAGGCTCGCCTCTCATCTGGGGCACGTGCAATTCCACTACTAATTGAATCGATTTTATAGAATAGTTTGCGAAACGGACGCGTGCTTTCGCCGCCGTGTTCAATTAGCCAATCCCTCGGTTCTGTCGCGCGTATCACCGCCATAGGTTAAACATGTCGACCGCGCAAATTTATAGATACCGTGCTTTACTTTTTACAGGATGGAATGTTTATGTTTTGTAAGATAAAAAGTTCGACGGAATTACTTTTTTATTTTACAGCGTCTTTTATTGTTGGTATTACCTAGTTTGCGCTGTTTAAGATTCTTTCGTGGATATTAAGACTATTCGTTGAGATACTGTATGGTTATCGTTGAGATATTATATTATATCGTTTTGTAAGATAAAAGTTCGACGGAATTACTTTTTTACTTTACAGTGTCTTTTATTGTTAGTATTACCTAGTTTTCACTATATTGTTAGTATTACCTAGTTTTCACTATAAGATTCTTTCGTGAATATTAAGACTATTCGTTGAGATATTATATTATATCGTTTTATAAGATAAAAGCTCGACGGAATTACTTTTTTATTTCACAATATCTTTTATTGTTAGTATTACCTAGTTTGCGCTGTTTAAGATTCTTTCGTGGATATTAAGACTATTCGTTGAGATATTATATTATATCGTTTTGTAAGATAAAAGTTCGACGGAATTACTTTTTTATTTTACAGTGTCTTTTATTGTTAGTGTTACCTAGTTTTCACTGTATAAGATTCTTTCGTGAATATTAAGACTATTCGTTGAGATATTATATTATATCGTTTTGTAAGATAAAAGTTCGACGGAATTACTTTTTTATTTCACAATCTCTTTTATTGTTAGTATTACCTAGTTTGCGCTGTTTAAGATTCTTTCGTGGATATTAAGACTATTCGTTGAGATATTATATATGGTTGTCGTTGAGATATTATATTACATCGTTTTGTAAGATAAAAGTTCGACGGAATTACTTTTTTATTTTACAGTGTCTTTTATTGTTGGTATTACCTCGTTTGCGCTGTCTAAGATTTTTTCGTGAATATTGAAACTATTCGTTGAGACATTATAAAAATACGACGGAATTACTCTTTTATTTTATAGTATTACCTAGTTTGTGTTTTTGTGGATTTTAAGACTATTCGTGCGATTAAAAATATCGATGATATTCATCCTGTTTTGATCGTTGTGCGGGGACAAAAATTGTCGAGGTTACTAAAATCAACGCGTCACGTGGACACATTCTTTGTTTCGCAAATTTATACGTCATAGGGTGAAATGTCGAATTTTTATGAAATATTTTTTGTTACGATAAAGACATTATATACAGTCGACGTGTTAAATAACACTCAGGGACAACGATCGGCGAATGTACCGGTGCGTGAAATAAAAGAGAAGGAACCTCGTGGCCGTGAGATTTATTACCGAGAAATAGCTGGATCCTGTAATCGATGCTATTAAACTTTGAATGGCATTTATGGGATGGTTGAAACATTCGACGGTGAACGAAGTTTAACAGCGATTACCACCGGCGTTTATTACAGCCATGAAGCGTTTGATATTTTCTCTCGAACAGTCCGGCGAGTCTTCGATACGCGGATTCCTTACCAGGCAATCGACTTGATCGGTTGCTCGTCGACGATGAGAATGGTAAAATTTTAAATTACGACTGAGATTGTATACTGAATCGACAGACCTTTAGTAAGAGTAATTAATAAAGATGACGGTTATGAAATGTAAATATCAAGTGATACGTGGATAAGTAATTCTTTCGATTAAATTTTTTGATAGTAAATTAAACACACACGTGATGCTAAATTGAATTTAGTTTAAATTTATTGATAAGAAATTAGATAGACTCGATGATACTATAATCAAAGTGGAACTGGAAATCGAATGTACCACGAAAATTTATCTGGGTTCAGCTTAATAGGATTTTTCTCGTTAGGAAGTATTAATAGGATTTCCTTCCTTATTAGGTAAAAACCGATAGGATTTTCCTTCGTTATTTCTTCCATATTTAGCCTTACTAGAAGACTTTGATGATTGATTTTTTCGTTACTGGGTAGATTAACATTTACAATTTTATTGCCTCTTGTGCTATATTTTCGTTGAAAAATGTAAGTTGCCATCGTTAGAAATCTCTTCATTTCTATCGTTTTGTTTAACGTTTCATCCGTTCTTGTGCCGTTAGGGAAATAGAAACTTTGCGACTGGAATATCCGTTTTCTTTTATAATTCTAATTACTGAATGTTTATTGCACAGAAACAAAGTCATTTCCGAAAATTACGTATTTTCGTAACCAAAAATTGAGAAAATTTTCCAAAATAGAATTCTCAAATGGCAAATAATTGTAGACACTCGTCATGCCACAAATTTGACTCAACAGTACCTGTAGCTCCTAGTATACTCAGCATTCAGGATCAGATTCTTTTTCTAGTTCACGACGAGAGACCCATCTATATCGCTGTTCCACGTTTATTTTATAATTATCCAATTATTTACTTTCTCAGATCTACAGATATTACTGCAACACTTCCACCAACGTGTCGTCAATTTCATAACTGCGCAACTATTCTCTTTCCACGTCCAAATGACCCATCACCATTGTCCGAGGGTTAAACACCACCCATTGTCTTCCAATCGACTTTACAATTAACCGTAGACTGCCTCGGACGAAAGAGAGAACACGATGGCCTCTGCAAGTTTGTTGCAAACACGAACGAACGAACGAACAATGAAGGCATCCTCTCGAAGACGATTGAAAAACGACGGGGGAAAAAACAAATGAAAGGAGCGCTTTCTACTGATCCCCGAACCTGTCCCCCTGGATCTCATTCGAATCCCCTATGTCGGGTGCAATCCCACGAGTACATAAATATCTGCCTAGTATATTGAACGGTCATATTTCATGGGGAGGCAAAAAAAGGGAGCGTCCCTTCGGAAATTCAACGTCTCAATCCGTCTCTGGGATCTCGTCAATATTCCGAGCGGTCAATTAAGGCATGCCTCCCAGATGTCCCTTTCCGATCCTGCACATACACGTCGATAGAGGTTCGCTGGCCACCAAGTGATCCTGCGTCGCGTTTATGCTACCTTGTTCGTTGCAACATGAACTTATCTACTTCGCTGTACACCAACACGAGGTTAAGAGGATGGGGGTGGATGAAATGACGAACCAGGTTTATGGGATGAATATTTTTAACTATACGGTGAGATTGACAAGAATTTCTTGAACGCGAGAGCGTTGGAAGAAAAAGAATAATGTTCGTGTGTGAGAGGGGTGTGTTTAGAATTTTAGAATCTATTATTGATCAGTGTAATAAAAGTTGGATTTTTATCGAAAATTAATTAATTTTGTCTCGATTGTCTGTTAAGAAACTCAAAGGATGATAACTCAAAGAGAAAATCATCTGTAACAAAAAAACAGTGACAACTATATGTAAATTCGGCATAATAAATATAAAATATTGAAAACATGTCAACGAAGATGTATTTGAGAGTGGAGTTTTTTTTCCAAGGTAAAATTAGCATAATTTACGATTACGCAAGCTTGAATCGAGCTTCGTTTGAAACTTAAACCCTAGTAATTTCTTCATTAGACAGAAAACTTTACAAAACACATCGTTCGTTACTCTTATCTGTCCCCCTTCAGCCATCAGAATTCTGTAAATAGAAGCCGAACGCGAGCTGTCCCGTAAAGTCTTCGTTAAAACTTCGTCTTCGACGAGATATAGCTGGTTTTACAAATATTCTAATAGGTAGTTCACGCAGCTCGTGGCCGGCGAGCAGAAGCCATAAATTGGTAGATATAAAGGACGTAAATCAGAATACCAAGCTTGGATACGACTCTCGATATCTACGGGATTATAACACATACATATATGGTGAGGTAGCGGCGTTGCGTCGTTAAGCGAACACGTGTTCCTTCTTTCGAAAAAAAAACGACGCGTGATTTTAGCCGAGGTAATCCGGAGATCGACGGTGTATCGAGCACCTACTTCCTATCAGATTGATAGAATCCCAAGTCGCGATCAAAGACCAACCGCCTCCGTAAAAAAAAAAAAGAAAAAAAAAACTCAGTCGCAAATTTTGTGGAAACAAAAGCGAACGAAATTGATTCCACTTCTGACCAACGTTTCTCTCCTGAATGTCGAAATTTTGCACGACTTTGAAAAGAAAAAGGAAACAAGTTCAAAGTCCAAAACGAGAGAAAGTGGCTGTTTAAATTGAAATGAATTTGAAATGAATTTGAAATACAAGAACGAACCTCGACAACGGATACGTCGCGATAAATCTTCGCAATTTTTACACGCGACGCGACGACGAGGGGATGCACACGTCGCGTATCAAAATTCCGAACGATAAACAACACGGGACCTCGATTAAACAGCCACGTACGGTTCATAATTCGTGGATATATTTGACACGTTGCTCGATAACTCATCGGAGGGCAGCCGTTGCTAACATTTCAATTTGCTCGGCAAACTGTCTCGCGTTCCCACAGTGCTCGCAGCGGGGACAGCCGAGGCGAAAAATCCGCCGCGTTAATTGACGCTCCCGTTGCCAGCCGCGATTCACGCTAAAAGCTCGCGACGATAAAGTGCAACGATTAACTCGACACGGGCGTATAATTCGGCGAAGAAAAATGTCGCCCTGCCGCTCGAGGTATCGGGCGTCGAACGTATCTTCACTTCTCTCGGCGCAAGAAATAAAAACAAAAAAAAGCGACGGGAGAAAATCGAGGAGAGTCGGCCGCTACGACGGTAGAGATGGAATCGAGTATCTCACAAGTTCGATTTTTAATCGAACGAAAAATTGACGTTACCTGCGATTTATTTAACTTGCAGATTAATTTAGGGACTAATTAGATTAATTCAGAGATTAATTAAGATTAATTTAATCGATTATATAATATAATATAATATAATATCGATTACATAATATAATATAATATCGATTATATAATATTACATAATTATATAATATCGATAATAGAGATTAATCTAACTGTTTAACTATTTATTCAACTATTTTTATTATTTATTATTATTATTTTTAACTATTTTTATTATTTATTATTATTATTTTTAACTATTTTTATTATTTATTATTTTTAACTATTTTTATTATTTATTATTATTATTATTTATATTTAACTATTTTTATTATTATTTATTATTATTATTTACATTTAACTATTTATTCAACTGTTTAACTATTCAAGATTTAATTTAACTGTTTATAAAACTTTTAACTGAGATTTTACTTGCAGCAATACGATTGACAATGTGTTTCAGTTTGAACAATCTCCGGATGTTACAAAAATTTTACCAACGAGGTACCTTCTTCATCGAGGTGCAGGTTTCAAAAACGTACCAACAAATAATTCAATGTTTGTAACATTCGGAATATATTCATACGTATTCATTTATTCCTTGTGTATCCTATATATATATATATATATATTGTACTATATGTATATGTATATTGCATACGTACATGCATATGTACATCGTCATTGTATCTGCATCTGCATATTGTACATATAAACTGAACACATTCATCTATTCACTTATTGCTCGTGCAAATAAAATAAATGTAATCGTTGAAACATTTTTCAATTTCGAGTGTAGTTGTTCAAAATCGGCAAGAGATTTTCGTACAACTTCGATATCGAATTTGTCCCGGAACCAAGTCAGTACATGTTGGACTTGATCTCATCCCTGTTCACGGGCCACACCGCGTAACTTCGCTCGGCTAATGGCATCAACCTTGCCTTATCATGTTAATGGAAACCTTTATGGGGGCCACTTTAGGTGATATCTTTCGAAATTGCGGCACGTCGAGCGATCTTGGGTGGTTATCTACGTGACGGGCGCACGTTCGACTCGAGCATTTCGATACGTTTAGCGATGGAAATCGCTATTCGTTGCTTTTCACTCGTTAATTCGCTGCCGCTTATCTAATTACCGCGCCAAGTGGAGAAAGCCCGTCACGGCTCTCGCTAATCTGCATTGTTACAGACGATTGAACGACCATTAGCCGCCGATATATTTTGGCGTCGAGAAATTGCGTTCGACTCGTCAGGACACATCCGGTAAAACGAAAATTTTGCAAATACTTCTCGATTCCGTCATTGACGTTTGCAGTCGGATGTTACTTGAGTTTGTAATAACAATGCAAATGAATAATACAACATAGTACGATAAAACACGATAAAACACGAATAATATAATAACAATATGAATTTGAACTTTAAAATTAAATTTTTCCTTTAACCACTTGCGCTGACAACTGATTGCGGACCATAACGAGTGACCAAATCGTATACAATAATTCGTCGCTTTCTTTTCGAACTCGTCGGTGTGTCACTGAAGTGATAAATTTATTATTTGTTTTACCTGGGTTCTACTTAAATGTACCTAAAAACTGAGGAAGTATTGCAATTTTGGGACAAAATGTTCTCGTCGTGCGTGGCACGTCATTCCAGCGCAAGAGGTTAAGGGTCAAATTTGAAAAGGACAAATCAGACATGTGTGTAATATTTGGAACAAAGATCACACATTTGTAATAAAATTATAAGAACCCAGCAATCCTTGCAACCGTCATCTCGTGACCTGTTGTTCCGTTAATTGTCACGAAAATTAAAAAAAATTCCTCGTCATCGTCACACAGGTATTTCTACATCCATCAGGACGACGATTTGCCAAGCATTTTGCTTTGACAGCTGATGAAATTGATGGAATTGACGAAGCCACTGAAATTATGGAAACACATACTTCAACCTTATCAGATCGTATCCTGATCTCACTTCACGAATGAGCAAGACCCTTCATTCCCCGTTACCTGACACACTCCCTTACATCAGCTGTTCTCCAAAAATATAAACCATCAAAGTCTCAACAACATTTGAGCTCAAGTCGTATATCACGTGCGAGGATTACACGCGTGGTCCGAAAACAGTATACAGTCGGGTAACAACTAGAAGGTGTTCTCGTCAAGGCGATGTGGGTCAAGCGGCAAGGAATCGAGAGGAATCAAGAGGAATCTCTCGGTGTTGCCTATGCACCTACACGCGCGTTCCCAAAAGCGGCGTAAATATCTCTCCTAGCGGGGCTCTCTCGCGCTAGAACGAGGCGGGGTTTCAAGAGTTTCCTTCTGATCGAGTGGGAAGAACGGTACTTTCCAGGTACTTGGTGTAAAAGGGGGCCCTTGCAGCCACCCACGCGGCTGTAAAAGCTCTGGCGCAACTTTACTTTCTACTTTTCTAGGCCTCCGAATGATGTACACGCGAGAACCAGGAAGAAATTCTC
This sequence comes from Tetragonisca angustula, assembly GCA_036937485.2. Taxonomy (NCBI): domain Eukaryota; kingdom Metazoa; phylum Arthropoda; class Insecta; order Hymenoptera; family Apidae; genus Tetragonisca; species Tetragonisca angustula. The sequence continues at coordinate 25,082 of JAWNGG020000082.1, read as the reverse complement.
CATTAGGAAAAGTATCGTAACACGATGTACACCCGTCTTTGTGCTCGTCCGTGTTGGTCGAACGGGGCACGATCGATATTCCCAGGCTAATATTTGACGTGGATGATTTAGTGTGAGTGTGGCTGGAAGATTGAGACTGGTTCTCTCTTCGAGAGTCCTTTCCTCAATCTTTCAGGTACACTCGGAACGGGATGTTCTCTGATTGAACCTTGGTATGACAATTGCTTTTTCTTTTCACGAGTGTAAATCAATTTGAAATTATTCTGCCATGAACTCATTGTCTACGTGGATTGGAAGTGTTTTTTCAAGCCTCCACGGTCGTCCTCGTTCATCGAAATTCAACTTTGAATAATTTGACTGAACGAAACTTAACTCTGCTACGTTCATCTCAGTCGTTTTCAACAAAACTTGATTACGTCGAAACATCTCAACGTTGAGCAAACTGATCTTTCGTTTTCATTTCAATGTTAAAAAATATTTCCCTCGCAATTTTTTTCTGATGTGAGTGTTGAATGGTCCTCTTCTCTATCGATACGATCGAAGTATAAAAATTCGAGGATCGCGGCAGAGTTAAGAGACGTTTTACCTAGAGTGGGGAGAAACTCACTTTTTCCTTTGACAAATTCGGAGCTGAGATCTGCTGACACATGGTAACTACCGGCGACGATCAATAGAAGAAATGTCACGCCGAGGAGATTGCAGGTCGACAGCGTTCGTGGCCCGTGTCGGTGTTCGAACATGATGAGCTCTCATGCCCTCTACGAACCCATGGACCTTGCCAAGGTGATCTCGACAATGATTCCCACTTCTTCACGCTCTCTTCGTGCGTTGCGAGCAAGGAGAGGATCGGAACAGCCTCGAACAAGCGTTTCCGCTGCTGCCATCGCTGTCTCTTCACCGTGTTGCTCGCATCGTTCGTCACACGGCACTGTTTCACGTCTGTAATTCAAGTAAACTCGCCGTTAGAAATCTAGACATCTTAAACGTGGCACAGAAAAATTCAAAGATACAATAGTTTCAAGAAGTTCGGTGTCGCTGCGAAATTTAACATTTTTCTTATAGGGATTCGAATGTTTGAGAACTTGTTTCATTGCATTTGTATTAAAGGGTACGTTCAAAACGTACGAAGAATTGCATTTGCCGTGTCTGTTGTGAATTTCATTAATATTACAATTGGTCAACTACTCCAATAGCAATTAATCTCGTTATTTCGTGATATTGATCAACACTTGTGCTTCGTCTCTCCCATGAGAACTAAAAAAAAAAAAAAAAAATGAGACAATCGTGTTTCAATAAAATTTAGATCAACGCCCCAAGTCCAACGTACAAAGTGTTACCAACGGTCATCGCGACTTTTCACCGAGCCCGTGTCCAGTTTCGCAGGACACCGCGTGGCCAGGACCGATTCCCATACTCGGCCAGCCTCGATTTGGAAATAGAGCACACCGATCGCGAAAAAACGTCTATTCGCCTTTTACGCCGGCAATTGTTTTGTCGTCGCCTCTCGCGCGGATTGTTTCGAACAGATTCGAAGGAGAGGAGGAAGAAGAAGAAGAAACGAGAAGATCAGAGACAAGAGAGAGAGAGAGAGAGACAATGCAGCAAACAGCAGGTGTCTGGCTCTTCCCTCGCCCTTTTCTCTCCCCTTCTTCATCTTCCTTCCCTCCGTGACACGATCTCATCCCGAAGGCCCTCTCACGGCTCCCTCTTTGTTCTTTCGCACTCCCCGCGGAGTGGCGAACACGGGTTGCCTTATTCGGCCGCGACGGCCAACGATCAACTTAAACAAATGACGTCGACTATGGTTTCGTCGAGGTTCCCCCCTCTCCCCCTCCACCAAGCAGTACCTCCTGATTACCACTGGCCTCTTCTTCGTCAACTCTCTCACCCCCTTTCCATCACCCTTATTCTATTAATTACGATGGCCGACCACTCGTTGCCTCGATCGTCGCCGAGTCAACGAAGCATCGTGTCGATCGTGATTGTCGTGCTCATCTCGCGGTTTCGTCTCCTCTCTTCCTCGGCTCGTTTCTCGCACGAGCTTCCCTTCGCTTGGTTCTCCCCTTTCTAAGTAGCTTCCCTCTTCCTTTCTCTCTCTCTCTCTCTCTCTCTCTCTCTCTCTCTCTCTTTCTCATTGGCAGACTGGTGAAACTATCATTGTGGTACCAGGCTGTCTGCCGCTGAGAAAGACGTGGGACGTTTTCTAAGCTAAAAGACTCGAGATGGTAACGACATTTCACGGTTCAACTGACGCGAATATTTAATATTCATCGGGGTTAGAAGTAGGTGGAAAATTATATTTCAAAACGTGAGACTTTGATTTTTGATAGGTAGTTGTAGGTAAGAATTTGATGAAAAGAATCACGGATATTTGTATAATTTAATAATAGTAAACATGCGGATAGACGTTCTATTTATTAAATAATACGAGACGAAAATTACAAATTGCTTGGAATTTGAAAGTATATAGAACACTCAGTTATCGAACAGTATGGTCTCCTAGAAAGCCTTAGTCACAAACCTTGTGAAAGCAATCGCCTTTCATTTCGAGATCGCCACTAAACCAGCGTGCCAGTTTCATCCTAATGAAATCATATTCCTACCAATAATCTTTTTCAATTTCTCTGAAAACAGGTTCATTGCATCGAACGGATATTTATGAACGCAGTCAGAGGAAAGGAATAGAAATTTCTTTCGTCCATTAAATATCGCGGCTCTTAGTATGTACTTTGCTTTGGACATTTTCTATACTTAGAACTGCCAAGCTGATCAAAGTGTTCAAATATTTAGAGCTCGTATTTTCGTGTAATTTAATTTCTCTGACGCAACGTTCGTGGTTCGAAACTAGCGATTAAATTTTATTTCACTCAAACAAAAAACGCGTAAAAATTCCAAGTCTGCTTATCAGCGGATCGCGTTGCTCTGACCTCGCAGAACCGATTTCGAAATAATCACCGCGACACGCCACGTCGGGAAAGGATTAAGGACTCTCGTACGCGTCAGTCCTATTAATAATGTAACAAGATCTCTGCCGGCGTGTTTGCAAAATGTTTTCCCATCGGGTTCACGGCGACCGATTTGCCAGTGCGTGTACACTTTGTCAAAAATCGTGCGAAACAAATCACGAGGAACGAACCGGTTTACGTGCACGCGTTCCGGTTGGCAGGGTAACTGCTCGGCCAATAGACGGACAGCGTTATTAGCGACTAATTGCGCGTTTTGTCCCGTTTGTTAATGAGTTCGAGCGCATTTTGATTGATCGCTCGTCGAACATCGACTGTTTCGCCGTCGTTATACAGCGCCACGTAAGTTTGCCATTGTTCGCTCCTCTTTCAGAAGCTTTTCAACCGGACCAATGGACAAGGCCCATTCGATAGACTCCTGGTTGGTTCCTTTTTAAGGCGTCTCCTCCGTTTCGAGCCATTCAGCAACTCAAGTGGAAATCCGAGGTGTTCTTGTTCTTGTTGGTCACGTTTGCAAGGGTTACACTTACGCGTACAATCAGCCGCAGAAGTTTACGCACATTCGCCCAATCTCAAGGTTTCCAGACACACTAGACTTCATTGGCATTGCTTTATTTATCTAGGATTTTCGTAGGAACGTGTTTTCCATTCTTTCTCGCTTAAGAAACGGTAATCGAGACCCATAAATCTTTGGTTCAGCAAATCTGTCCGAGTTGAAGTTCATGAGTTGAAGACGAATTGTCGTCCATCGATCTTTTTCTGTTTAATAACTCTGTACGAGTTACAGTTACAGAGATTTTCGTAGAAACGTGTTTTCCATTTACTCGAGATTTTTCGTTCAAGTAAATCTTCTCCTTTTGTTTAAATATATTTGAAAATCGACAAACGTACGTAGACTTTTTGTGAGCGACTCTAAAGATTGACTCACGTTGCATACACTTTTCTCGTTCAACGTTCATTTCTATCACTTTGTGTTTCATTTCTTCTGCAGGCAACCAGTTAACCAAGCGATCTCTCGCGCGTCGCGATCAGAAACGCCAAAATTCAGGACGCGTATATCAAAGCTTTTTCTCGTTCGGGTAATTGCAAGAGAAAGGCCAGGCGATATCGCGATACGAGATCACGTGCATTTTCCACTCGCCTGGCTCGGTATGTATACACCCGCTAATCGAGACTCTGGGGACCAAGGAAACGAGACCGTGGCGGGACACACCCGGTTGATTAGTCACCGTGGAAAGGATCGACGTGTCAATTCGCTCGATATAACAATGACAAATGCGATTTATTCGATTTTATCGAGGCAAAGAAACGAGGAAAATTTATCGAGCACGAGTGTCTCTCGATGTCAACGGATGATAATGGCGATCAGACGTGTCTGATGACTGGAGCATTTTTATTCGGACAGCAGACAAATAACCAACGTGTAATTCTATTTCAGAAGTTGAGATTTTATAGAATTTTATATAGATAGAAATTTTATAGTATTATGTGTATAAATGCATTATGTATATGTATCTTTACTTTTTATATTATATTATAGGTGCATTGCCGAAATGGAAATTGCACAATAGCATTGAACGTTATGCAGATCTGTGTTTTAGTATTTCAATTTTAGTAATTCCAATAATACCGAAAACACGATAAATCTTTCCAACAATTTTGAGATTTATCTAACAGTTTTGATCATTGGAACTTTTCACCCAACCTCTAATTAAATTGCTCCTTCATAGAAAATGTCTCGTTAGCATATTAATCCGTCCTAAAACATAACGCCATTTTCAAAACAACTACTATTTTCATTTACGCGATATTAATATTTCACGCAACATTAAAAATTATCTCTCGTTGTTGACACAACAAATCAAAATATTAATAAACAGAAGCAGATTAATCCATCCTAAAACACGACATCATTATCGAAACAACTACTATTTTCATTTACGTGATATTAATATTTCACGTAACATTAAAAATTATCTCTCGAGATAGTATCTCGCCGGCGCGGCACGAAGGGACTTCAATAAACGAAACGCTGACGAATCGCAGACTGTCAAGTTCGTGGTACATCGTCGGTTGTTTGCGAACTGGTATCATCCGGCACACGGTCGTTTTATTAATGTCAACGAGGAGAGATTAAGAGGTGTGGTTCGCAGACTTGCCAAAATAAAGATACCACGAGAATAAATAAACCTCGAGTGCCTGCAGCACTGCATTTATATCGTATCAACGTGGAATTTCTCATCGGAACAGTCTGTCCTTCAATCGTCCGCAGATGAGACCTCACGATCAATCTTCTCCCAAAATTGAACTTTTCGTTCTCGATTGAAACATCGAGTTATTATGCTGGTATCTTCTTCGAAAAAAAAAAAAAAAAAAAATAGTCTGAACAATAATTTTTCTTCACAAAAATAATAAATCGAGGGGGATTTCTAATGACATAGACGGGCGAGCAACTCGTACAGCAATCTGAAGATTGCAGAAATCTACCTTCCTGTCGACTCTCTCGATAAAAGCGTGTGATCGGCAATACTACTATTGACAAATGGATGCAAGTTGTCGCGCGACAGCCCACGTCACTTGTTTCGATAATAAACGACGATAAGCCCGGCTTATAAGGACGATACGAAATACATGTGCCAAAGCCGCGACAAAGAGAAGAAAATCGTATCTTCCGCAAATAAAAATTGCGTCGGAATTTTCCTACCGAATGGCGAAAAGAAACTCGGTGGGATGCGGTGTTGGCGAAATGACGACGAGAGAGTAGAAAAAGGATAAAAAAAAAGGAAGAGAAAGGAGAAGGAGGGGAAAAGGAGAGAAGAAGAATCGAGGCAGACCAGGGTCCGGCATACGGACGACGTCGGTTGTATTTATCGACGCGAGTCGTCCACCAATGTTCCTCGAGGTTGCTCCTCACGGTGTCCTCGTTTATCTAGAGCCCGGGCCTTGTTCCCTCGTTCTTTCTTCTCCATCGTGGCCGAGAGGCAGCCAGCCCCCCGGTCGAAGGAGCATAAAAGCGGCGTCTTTTGAGGGGGAGAGACCGTGGCAAAAAAAGGGCCGGGGAACACGGCGAGCAACCGTGTTAACTGCGCTGCTTATGCATTCATATCCTTGTTTCGCGACAACCTGCTGATTGTTTCCACAAAACGCGACAAACCCCCTCGTACCCGTGTTCCGCAGGCCGGTTTTTCGGTGGCCAGCAGCCACACTGGACACGCTAGCTGCCGCCCCGGACGCGAGACGCAGCAGCACCGGCAAAAAGGATCAATTTGTATGCGGGTGAACGCTTCGACACTCGCTTTCTCTCCCCCTTGGCCCTCTACGCCACGCCGTGTATACGTCTGTACGACAATGGCCACGGGAGCTGATCCTCGTGAACAACGGACGAATACTCGTAGGAACGTACTATCGATGAGGGAACGCCAGCATGCAGGATGCAGCAACGAGTTGCGTTCCAAATTTTCGTAATTTCGATAGAAAATTAGTCTTGAAACTACTGTTGATACAAACTGACAAAGTGTCATTCGATGGCAATAAAAGAAGGAGAGTTACTGCTGTTAATAGGAAAGAGACCGGTTTAAAATGTGCTTCGATGAAATTATATAATTATTCCGGATTATTTGTTTCAGACTGGAAGTTCTTACACGGTAATTTTCATCTCCCTATATAACTGGAAATTTATTTGACACTGCGTATATTGCAAACATTCGATTCAATTTTAATTTAAAAGAATAATCGAGAGAGTATGTTTTTTTAACTTTAACGTGTAATCACATATTTGTTTCGAACTCTTATTCTATCTCCCCATGTAACGAGAAATTTATTTGGTGTTACATATTTGTAACAATTTCAAGAAGAACAACCAAAGGAGCACGTTTTTAATTTGTAATTTCGAGCTCTTATTTGCCGGAAAATTTTACTTTTCCCTAACTAGAAATTTACGTGGTACGCTGTACATTTGCAAAAATTTAACTCAGTGTTAATCCAAACAACTCGAGGAGAATAAGGGCATTTAATATTTGATTCGTCGTAATTTTAGCGAGCACACGAGAGAGATTAATGAATCGAGATCGTGGAATCTCAAGGGTGGATCGTGAACGTTGGTCGAAACGTGAGGCAGTACAGGGATCGCGGCGCCAGCCGTGGCAATAAACGAGCGTAAAGTACGGCCAGGCGATTAACATAAATTAACGTTATTTGCCTGCGTGTAATATTTCTTCGCGTTGTATATCGCGTGCGTGATTTATCGTAACGAGGGATCGCGCGGGACACACGTCGCCGGGGAGAGTCGGCTCTCGCGCGGGGAGAAAACAAAGAGAGAAAAGGTAGAAAACTGCCTGAGATGAAATACGGCGTAGTAAGTTGCAGCTAGAATCTCCTCGTAAGCTGTACGTGCCTGTGCTAACGGTGAAACACCTCGTTCCAACTTCGCCTCGTGTTCCTCGCTCTCGTCAGCCCTTTCGTCAGCGTTTCTTCAACGTTCGCCGCTCGCCGGCACGCGTTATCTGTCTCTGGTGGAAAAAGAAATTCTCATTACGCGGCTCCGTGATAAACGCGAGCAGCGAGAGACGAGATTTCGTACAAGAGACTTCACATAGGCAAAGTTCGAAGGCAAGGTATCGGCCGATGTTCGAATCTTTGAGTCGTAAATTTTGGGTGACGGACGTGGAAGAGGAAAGAATTGTATCAATTCTTCACTCGATCGTTTCAGAATTGAAAATCGACGTTCGAAATTTTTTAATTAATTGCACGAAACACGTCCCTGTCTTTTCTATACACGATGTTCAAACGCAGGCCGAGAAAAAGGAAATCCCTCGTCGTCCAAACTTCCAATCCTTCGTTCAAATTGGCTCTTTGGATGCAGTCTCGAGCCAGCCCCTGCAGCGGTTATCGAAGAAAACTTGCGATCGCAGGGCGGCATATAAATCGGCGGCTATCTCGATTCACCATGAATTGCATAACGCGCGCAATTGCCCGACGCGCGGGGATTTGCATCGAAAAGCAAAGTGGCCAGGGCGATGGTTGGCGATAGAAGGGAGGGAAGAAGATGGCTGGGTCGCCTTTACGGCGTCTGATCATGCAATCCTTCGCTACGAGGGCCCGTAGAAGATAAAACGTTCAGCCATATACGGCCCAGTGGGAAAGTGAGCCAGCGAGCTGGGACCACGATGGCGGTTCCCTCTCTCAGTTGGTTAAGCAGAGAGCGTTTTTGCCGGGGCAAAACGTAGGCCGACACGGCGGCAACCGTGTGTGCCCTGTGCGTTCTAAATCAAAGCTCGTTCGCCAGCAAACAGACACCAACGAACGAAGAGCGTCGAGAGGAGAAAGAGAGAAGAAGAAGAAGAAGAGGAGGGTAAGAGGGATGGTTCGCGCGCGACGAGGTTCTGCTCGAGCTACGGGGACTGGTACCCTCGCAAGGTATCTCGGATTGGGCATCCTCGAAATACCGAGACGCATCGTCTCGTTGGTCCCAAAGTCATCGGGATCGCGCTCACGTCCGTCTTTACCGTTACACAGCGTTCGTTCTTTCTCTTTTTCGGCGTTGCACGAACGCAGCCTCCCCGCTCGGCAATCTCTCTAGTTTGTCTTTTTCTTCCCCTTTTTCCCTCGGTCCCGCGACTCTTTTATTCTTCTTCATCATCTTCGTCGCCCGTCTGTTACTCGCGTCTCCTTAATTTTTTCCGACCGTTTCTTCTGGCCAGTTCGTGCATCCCTCTTTCTCGGTCAATTATCGCTGAGCCTGCGGAGCTTGATTGACGATCGATTCGACTCCCTTCGACCAGCACAATTCATTTCGTCGCACACCTGAGTGGGGTCCTCCGCCGCGTGTCGCGTCTCGGTTTGCCGCCACTCTCTCTCTCTCTCTCTCTCTCGCGCGCGCGCCGACGATTGTTCCTTCAGCACCCAAGAACTCTTTGGATAAAAACTAGAGATCACGTTTTTGAACGTGTACTAAAATACACGCGCGTGCACGCGTGGCGCGTGGAACATCTATTAAGAAATTAGGGATTCGTGTTTGTAATACGCGCCAGCAGTTACTAGCTTCATAATAACTACGAAGAAGAGAAATTGTCGGCGTGTATTTGACACAGTATTACGTGGTATTTTCGAATCTGGATAGTTTGTACACTCTGTGTGTAAAATATATAATTGCATGGAGTGACGAGAACTTTTTGTTCCAAAATTGTAATATTTTCTCAGTTTTATATTTAAACATAATGTAGGCAAAACAAATGACAAGTTTATTACTTCTCAATAATTTCTATCCAGTGATATATACCGACGAATTTAAAAAAAGAAAGCGACGAATTATCGTATACGGTCACTCGTTATGGTCCGCAATCAAATTGCCAGCGCAGGTGGCTAAAATATAAACTGAAAACTATAAATATAAAATCCTACTATTACTTTTGTATTGTATATGAAAATTTGTACATCTCAAGGAAATGTTTCGAGAATGACCATGAAACAAGAATATGATTTGTAAAGCTCTCAAATGTTGCACGTTAAACACACATAATACATTTTTGTAAATTCTTGTTCAACATTTAAACCTGATATTCTAAAACTACCCCCTAAACACGAACGTTCTGTAGTTCCCTAATTCAAATATATCGCGTTCTAATTTCAATCACTCGTCGAAATTAAACTTAAATCTAAATTATCTTTCTGTAACAAAGAAATGCAGCAAATTCGCTCGATATTCAACGAGGCCCGAGACCAGTCTCCACTGCCGGTGCAGAACACACAGCGGCTCGATCTTATCGTTCTTAAATATTCGCGTGTTACGCAAATTGCCCGCGTATAATTGCCTGGCCGTAGGCATCGGCGTCTATCTGGAAAAGGCGGAACGCAAACGAAGCTCGCGAGGCGTTTTATTTGCGAGACGTTGCGATCGCTCTCTCGTGGCTTCGCTAATAACGTTCTTCGTGACTTCGTGACGGTTTTCTGTGGATCGGTTCGAGGTAGCCGGGGGAAAGCGAAGAAAGAGAAGAGAAAGAAACGGCTGGAAATCTTCTCGTGGATCGTCGTTCACCATTAGTCCCTCTCTCTCTCTCTCTCTCTCTCTCTCTCTCTCTCTCTCTCTTTCTCTCGGTTCGTGCACAGCCACGATGGAATTTCAAGGCACGAAGTGAATTGGCTCCTCTCGGCTGGCTCGACCTCTGCACCTCGGTGCAAGAGCTCTAGATCGTGACTTGGCTCGTTCACGGGCGAAACGACGCCGTGGCCTTTCGTGTTGCACGTATCTGCCACCGCGAATCTCACCGGGAACCGGTCAATCTCGCTGCAAGACTTTCGAATTTCTGAGAATCGCTCGCGAAGCCGACCGTCCTCCTCTCGTGTCCCACGTGTGCCACGCGAGGTTTAATTTGCAAATGACGTTACGGGAGCTGTGATGAATCCCCTTTTAAATTATAATTACGAATGGCTGGCGAGCGGACGTTGAATTACGAAAATAATAATTACATTTAATTGATTAAAGGGGATTGTGGTGTAAGGAGATAGTTGCGAAACAGATAGATTATAAATAAGATATACGTAGAATACAAATAACGTAACTATATTCCTCTTGCATTTAATGACGTATAATTGACTGTCATGATAAATGTACAATCGATCCAAGCTTCTCTCAGAGAAATTTCATTTCATCGTCGACGAGGTTTTCAACGAGAGACACGTATTGTTGAACGAGATGAAGCACAAAATAAGTTCAACAAATAAAATACAAGGTAATACGAACAATTTAAATACCAATTATCATGTTGAAGGAGGAGAGAATACTAATTGAGTGTTTCGTTTTCAGCGGTATATTAATTAACAGTGTGAGAAGAACGTTCCATACGTTGTGGCAAGTTGTGAAAGAAGAGCGAAGATTAGTAACTGGAAATGATCCGTGGTGAATCACGGAGGGACAGTAGATCGAGTACCGGTAATTAGTCAAATGAGTGAACGTCCTGGCCACCTGCAGCGCAGAACGAACATAGCCGAAAATTATTGCCTGGCTTGTGAAGTGGCACGCGATAAAGCAACGTAATGATAGTGATTATTGTTATTTCGTCGCACGTGAGGTATACAGACCGCTCTCCCCTCCTCTCGCGAGGGATGTTTTCATCAAGACATGCTAATTATTACACGTTCGCGCGTACGATTGCACTGCAATTTTAACGAGCGCGTGATTTCGTCGTCGTCGGTTATTAAGCGCGTTTTTAATCTCGGACAATGAACGAAGAGATTGATCGCGTGGCGGGTCAGTTTACGTTTGAGCGACGTTGTGAATAAATTCAGTTTGTATTTTTACGAACGTGATTGAAAAAATAAAAAGACGGAGCTTAAATTTTGTACTTTGGACGTTTTATGTATTTTAATATCTTAAAATAGAGAGTATAGCAGTTTGTTACAGAGTCTGTTACGACAAAGTATGGAATGTTTCGCTGATAACAATTTATGACAAATTTGATGTTCACGTGTGAATCAGTTGACATTGCGATAACTTTCAGACAGTCCCAAAATGCGTTCACGATCTATCCTTTTGCTCATAAGTTGTTTTCGTCAAAATTCAAAAAAATATGCGATATAACACTTTCAAATAATTTGGAAACTTGCTATTCAAATTTATCATTCACTTGTATCAAATTTATTATTTGATAGCTAATGTCAAAAATATTTCATGTATTTTATTTCGTATTTTATATGATCATCATATACTTGACATTAATCGTTTAATATCCACATGTATATAACGTGACAAAGAAGCTCAATATTTTTGACTGTACGTTTAAATGTTCAATTCTTTGTATTAAGAGTGTTCCTCGACAAACGTACCAAACAATTGAATAAACATTGAATTATTTAATTCTATCGAATTGATAAATCCTCTCAGTTTCCTACTTTCGTGAAAAGTGAGAGTTAAAACGAAAACGTCCTCAAAATCGATACAGAGGCAACGTACTGCTCCTTAAACCGATCTTCCCGATTCGTATCGCGAATTACGCGGCATCGACGAAAGTAGAAAGAGAGGAGAGATCGCGAAGATAAAGAGGACGTCGAGATTCGTCGCATTGTGCCGCGCGGAAGATGCCGGCGTTAAAGTCACGCCGGCAGCGAACCTGAAGATCCTTATCCAGCGATCTACCCGTACGAAACTTCGTTTAGTTGAGAGTGTGCTGTCAGTACCATTTCTTCGAAGCTTGCTTCGAGGCGTATGTAGCGACACAAAGGAATTGCCAGCGTACTTGATCTCCGCGGTTATTTCAAAAAATAAAAGGTCGCGCTACTTAGAAATTAAAGTGGAGAAAGTTCAGCGTGAATAAATATCGTAAATATATTTTTCAATCGAAATATCTTTCGTTTCAATCGAAAGAGTAATCATCACTGAAATTTATTTGAAAGTGACTTACTTGCAAAATGAAAAGTAGTGGTTGAAAAGTATTATATAATATCCAAAATGTCAAATTGTTTTGTGTTTAACATTCTTCTTTAAATAAAACTTAAATAAATAAAAAATAGCAAATTTAATAATAATAAAGTGTTTCATGTGTAAAAATATTACTGTTGCAACTGCTCGAATATCGAAGAATATTTGTATTTTGATCAATCTGAACGAAGCAGAATAATTACAGAATTAATTAATCAATTCACGGCTTGAAGCGACTCGAGATATAAAATCGAGATGTTCCTTCCTTTGTTTGATTGAATTTCGCGTTTAATCCGAGTGACATTTCAACATGATACGTCGTGACTGAGAGAAAAGTTAAACGTTTGCCTCTCCCTTTTTCCACTAATTCTCAAAATTACGAGTAGAGCTTCATTTGCTGCATTCTGTTTGATTCACTAAGAAATATCTAAGTTACTATACACAATGAATCGTTTAAAGTATGTACTTGGTATCAATGTTCACCGTTGTATACCATCCAGTAAGACCTCGCACAATTCTTTTACATCGCAATAATTAGATTGTAGATTTTCGTGCAGATTCTCCTATTTTTGAGAATATAATTTAAAAAACAGAAAATTGTCCTGGTGATATTATCGAAATCTCGATATTTTATATATTACATGGACTCTGAGCAATTTTGCACTTGAAAATTTGCATGAAAACCTGCAGTCTAATAACTGAATTGAACAAAAATTTTTATACAACTGCGATATCAGCATTCGACGTAAAACTACAATTAATATTTTATTGTTGAATCACCCGTTCAAATTTCTAAATTTCTTAAATTTCTAGTCAACATTGGTATTTTAGTTTATTTTGTCTTTTATTTTCCTTTTTTCTGTTTTTTTCTTCATTCAAATCACACATCGTTATTCCAAATTTGAAAATGAAATCGTTTTCAAAGACGCTGCGAGGCTGGAACACGGTATCAAAGGAATGCGCAGGAGGCACCAGTCGGACGTTTGCGTGTTGTCACGATTCAAGGAGATCAGCGACTTCAGGGACTCTCGTTACGCTGGACAAACGAGGAACGAAACGACGCCCACGCCACGACGTGGCAAAAATACATCCCTGGAGGGAATCGTTCCAGAAGAATCTGTCGAAGAGCGCCGCGACTCGACGGGTCAGCTGAAAAAGTCACTTAATGGTGAACGAGCCGGTGAACGAATCGTCGTGGAGGAACCGATAGACTCGACGAGAAAGACAAAGAACTTGGACGCCTCGAGAGGAACGATCGAAATAGAACCTCGATCGTACGCGCAAATGATAGCCAGTTACAGCGACGCGATGTACGGGCCGAATTGCTCAGGTGTCTTGAAGGACAATCCGAATTCGTCCATGTTCAATGGGATTCACAGAAGTCCCTTCAGCACTGCGTCTTTAGTCTCTCTGAAGTGGAAGAGCAAACCCAAAGGAGCAGGGGATACGAACAGCTCAGCCAGTGGTCTGAACGCGTTCAGCCGAGACGATGACACGATTGGGAGCAACAACGAGGTTCAAAAGTCTCTGTCGTACGCGTCGATGATAGAAAGATACAGCAAGGCGATGGATCTTGGCTCGGTTGATAATTACGATTGGCGTGACAACGCGGTGCCCAAACGATACGCGTCCACCAAGTTCGACGAAACTCCCATCATCCTAACGAGCGAGAAGGACGCGAATAAAAAGCCAAATGCGACTACGGATGACGTGGAAGAGAAGATCGGTGACGACCAAGCTGAGGTCGAGAAAAACGCGCACGGTCAGGATGGCTGGTTAACGAAAATGGACGAAACGATAAAGGATCTGAAACGAATCACCGCGAAGGCGGACTCGGACGACAAATGGATGCCGCAGCCTGCCTATTGGCTCGACAGGGTGATGAACGCGCATAAGAAGAGGATCAAAGACAAAAGCGAGACGCTTGAGAAAACGTCGGTCGAAGCTGCTGCGAACAAACTCGCGAATCCTAGCGCAAACGGTGATACGATCGTTCAAGCCGACGAACCCACGACGAACCTATCGAACAGCGAAACTAAAAGTGCTGTGGCGTCGCAGAGACCACCGGCTTCGGTTCCACCAACTTCGATTCCACCAGCTTCCAGTCCACCAGCTTCCAGTCCACCAGCTTCGAAGCCACCCTCGCAAGATGGACCTGGCAGCAGGCCGTCCAACTCTATAGTAGACTACATCAGACGAGGGCCGATGAGTACGTCGGGTTCGACGAACCCGACAAAGGAGCCGCAAATCGAGCTGAGAATGACACCTTCGCAAAACGAGTCCGTGGTGTCTGTCAACATGGACGAGGAGGCGGCGAGAGCAACCGGTGGCAACAAGGAGCAACTCTCGGTCGTGGTTTCCTCGAAGAGGGACGCAAATGGAAGAGCGGAGCCGCGTCCGGATTTCAGTTCGATGCAGATATCAATCAGCGAGACTACGATACCGGTGAAGCAGATCGAGTTCTCCATCAACGGGAAGCCGGTGTCGGAGCTGAAGAGCATCGTAGCCAGAGCGGACAGGCTGGACGTCCTCAGTTCGATGGACAAGGTGGAGATCAGGATCCCAGCATCGAAGAATCGTACCGTCGAGCAGTCGACGAACGTTGTCGCGTCGTCCAGCTCGAAGCCCGTCTTGAAATTGCAGATCGCCGCGAAATTCAACGAGCCGCGTTTCCAACAGCCGAGGGACGCGGAGATGAAGACGAATCCCTCTCACATGCCACCGCCAACCGCACCTGTAACGCCCACGCCACCCACGCCACCAGCGCCTCCCGTGAAACCTCCCAGGCCGCACAATCTTTTCAAGCGAGAACCGACTGAAAGCGGAGCGACGGCGAACGAGACGAAGAAGGACGGTCCATCGAACGCCTTGGCAGCCAAACAGGTCGGAAACACCATTTCCCAGAGAGACGTCGGCGCCTCATCGACACCGAGGGATGAGAAGATCCCGAGCTCCAACGTGGCTGCCTTTCAGAACAGCGAGAACAGGCCGACGAATTCCGACGCGAACGCGCCGGATCGCCACTCTCAGCAGCCAGCGATGAACAACGACGAGAAGAATCGAACACCGTCGAATGCGATCCCCTGGTGGTCGTCCGAGGACTCGTTCAAGAAGATCAAGAAAAAGGGCAACACGCCGAAAAGTACGTTGGAATCGAACAACGCCGTGCCGTTCATCCCGGTGCAGGACAGCCCAAGCGTGAAGGACAGTCACGAGGAGAAATTGACTAGCGACGCCTCGATCGCCGACTCTCCGAAAGAGGTCGATCCGACGAACGTCGACACTCGACGGGACGTAGTGCCAAAGAGGCCGGTGGTCGAAGAGACGAAGAGCGACGATCCTGACCCGATAGTTAATTACGTTCGAGCAGACAGCTCGCCGCAATGGGTGCCCCTTGAACACCCTGGCGAAACGACACCGAAGAAAAACTCGAGCGGAGTGACAAAGAGAGCGAGATACCGCGTCAGGAGTGACCTTCGCGACAGAGAAGCCAAGGAAGAGAAGGAGTCTGACGCGCCGACGATTTCCAGCGTTCGTTGCGATGCGAAGTTGAAGATCGAGAAGAAGCTCGTCGCGGTGCAGGTCGGCAAGGCAAATGTACAGAGTTCAAACGCGATAGGTAGAAAGGAGGGGCAGTTAAGTGCTAACGAATCTGCTGATGTTTCAGCGAGAGGGGAGAAGAAGCGGAGCGGCACTGACGGCACAGTTGAAAAGAATCTGCTGGTTAAGTCGATCGACGAGGACCCGCGAATTAAGGAGATTCTAAAGTCGATGAAACCGATCGAGAAGAGAGAGGACGGCACGTTGATCGACTACGGCGTGATCGTGCCGTCGAGGAAACCATCGGGGAAGGTGACAGAGATTCCAAGAATCCAGACGAAAGCCTCTGTCGAGAACACCGCGACGAAGGAGCTCGTGCAAAATCGGGAGAAGATCGTGGAGCCGGAGAAGGTGTCGTCGACGAAGAAGAAGACTGTGACGGAACCGAGAAACGCGGTGGAACAGTCGAAGGTCGTGGAGCCAGAGAAGATACGTTCTGTGAACAAACTAGGGAAACTCGACGTTGGGACAAAGCACGAAACGAACGAACCAAGGATCGGATCGATAGGTGAAAAGGCGATGAACGAGGAGAAAAAGGAAGGAAAACTTCGAATCGAAAGTGCTTCTAACGGAGATCGACTGGAGAAACGACTGATTTCAAAGGCGAAGGGGACACGATCCAACAACGAGCCTCTGAAAAACAACGACACAAACGTTAAATCGTCACTTTTGGATAAATCGAGGAACACGCCAGACGAAACGAAAGCTTCCGAGAAGAAGGAGCCAAAGATGGTTACTTCGAAGTCGGTGGAGCAGAAGAAAGCGCCATTAGAAGCAACGATCGTTGGCCCCTCGAACGTCTCGGATAAAACAGCAAGCAACGTCGATGCTCTTCCACTGATGGGTACCATTAACTTCCCTGGTTCGCAGAAATCAGGCGGCGACGCGGTGAAAAGCGATAATACGCCCTCGAAGGAGTTACCTACTGGCTCGAGGGAGAAACACCGAAAGAATACGAATGAAACTGGCGTTTCACCGTTCGAGGGAACGATTCAACTTCGACCTTCGACCAACCGGGACAATTTGGCGAGGTTAACCGACATCGACAAGGAGAAAGTGAGCGCAGAATTGGCCGATCAGAGCGACGACTCTGCGAAGCCATCGAACAAAGGAGGAGGTGGCAGAGGTTCGAGCAGTCCTGCTGCAATTTCAGAACCGCCGATTACCTACTTGAAGGAAAGAATGGGTCAAAGTATCGAGACAGAGGATGAAAATGGCAAGAAAGTCGGATCGTACGTGTTAACCGACGAGGAGAGACCTGAGAAAAATATGTTGTACTCGTCATGGTTGCAGCGTTTCGAACGGAATTTTCACGGTGACAAGACGATTTGAAATTTGGTGATTTTGGCTTTCATCGCTGAACGTGGTTTGGAAATGATTCGCTGGATTTGTGTCGGAGGAATAAATTCTGATTTATCTCGAACGGGGTTAAATGGCGATTGCATTTGATACGGTACAAGTATTTTTGTACATTTACCAGCTTTCGTGTATTTTATTGTATTTTATACCATTATTTTGTTATTATAGCAATCTGCGTTAATGTAAAAAAATTGTCTATAATTTAAAATAAGCTCGTCTTCATTTGAGATCGAGTGGCTAAAGTGTGAACGAATCGTTATCTGCACACGATTTAAAATTATAAGGCAGAGCTTTCATCTTGAAATTCGATATAATTGAACGAATGAAACTAAATATCTCATTTTTATTAAATATCGGACAAACTCGAAAGATTCTTATTGAAATGAAGGAGAATTGACGTTACAATGATCTCGGAAAGTATTAAACTCGCGTCATTGATTCAAATATTTTTTATATTATTCTAAAAGATTATTTCTTCGCGTTCAATGCCGTACATTTTACATTACACAGCTGTTGCATGCATAAAAATTTGAAGATCGTAACAAACTTAAAACACTCCTCTCCGTAAAAGGAACTCCCTCCATATGCAAAGAACACTCGAACACCCACGAAGCGACGCGACCAATTTCAATCTCAATTAATCGACTGGCCAAAAAGCGCCAATTTCTTTGCACGAACCGTTACGATCGCGTCGGGATCGAAAGTCCCGTCGTCCCGATGAAAAAGAGCGAGGTAATATCGGTGCTTTCTATCCTCGATCGATCACCTCCGCTCGCCAGTCAATTCCACTTACCTCGTACGTCGTTCATACACGACCATGATACGACCACGCACACTCGCACGATGGTTGATTCGCTCGTGCAATTTATCCCGTGCACTCGCGCTCCCTTACGGATGGTTACAGGCGGTAACAGAGAGTGACACGGCATGAGTTTTCAATGTTGCTCGCGCAAGAGTAATCGGCCAGGCTGTCCACGAGTGTTTTACACACAAGAGAGGGAATGAGAAAGAAAGAGAACGAGACCCGGCCGGATTGGGTAATTAAAATTCTCATTAAAGCCAGCGGCGGCATCTTGAAACGCAACGCGGGACAATGGTGGCTCGGGGATCGAGGCCGCGGCCCCTCGAGGGTAAAATGGGCCCGGAGAAACGTGGCCAGAGGAGTGGGGAGGGCCGGAGAGGACAGACTGGCGAGAGGTAGAATGGTACGGAGCTAACAGGCCATGAAGAAAGAGGAAACCCGTGCTGGAGTCTCGTTTACAATCGAGGTATCTCGAGGAGCCGAAACGCTGAGTGCAGCCCCCCCCCCCCTTCGTATCGAGCCTTGTTCTTCTGCACCTCATAAAATACCTGATGCGTTCGCGCATGCATGCGATACACCGTTGCTTCGCTCGATGTTGGTTGACGTTTTCTCAACCGGTACATTTAGATTCTTGCGTTGTCGAATCGTCAACAGGCACAATGTTTCTCTCGTTTCGTACAATCGGTTATAGAAAGTCTATGATCTCTCATTTTTCTGTATTCTTCGAATACTTGAAATTTGACAGATGCATATCTTGCAGATTATTTTGAGACTGACTGTGTGTACGTACGAGTGTCTGCTGGTTATTTTATTATCCACTTGGGTTTGTACGTTCATTTATTTAATTACTATAATTTTCGATATTTCGAAATATTGGAACCACAGATCACCCACACATCTTTTCGTTGCAATCGTACGAAGCTCCACACGACTGAAAATTACAAATTAGTCGATTCAACGAAGATTTCCTAGATTCCCGTTTAACGTCACAATTGACTTCGTAGCTGAAAAAAGAACACGACGAACGTTCCCTCAACGTTCCGCAGCCATAACACTTTCGAAATGATAAAAACTCGTATATAAATATCCTCAGATCGAATCATTCGTGCTCCGTGGCACGAAGATCTCTCGCTTCGAAAACATCGGTTGCGCGTACGCGTAGCGAGCGTTACCGTGCCATTTCAATTCAGCAGTCGGGAGGGGCCAGCGATACCGGTCATTACTCGAATCTCGCGGCGGTCGCCAATTTTCGCCGTGCAGCTCGAAGTCTTTGTTGGGTGGGGTGCCGTGTTGGTTCGTGCCACGTCCCGAAACCGCTCATTATACAAACGTTCTCTCGGCTTTCTGCCAGCTTGCCAGTCATTCGAAGTAATGCGGCCGAGATTGAGAAAAAGCTTCGCCGATGCTTGCACGCTGATCTCGCTGCGGAGCGCTGAAACTGCCGACGATCACGGCAACCACCGCCAACCGGTCGATAGTCGACGAATTGAACCGATCGTTTCCCCGTTAGCGAACGCGAAATCGTCGATTCTTCGCGCCCCGCGAACCTTGTTGAATAGCTGTCACGATAACGTGATGGATACGCCTCGATGGAGCAGGCATTTCATATTGTCTGGATCTGCGGTTTGACGAGGATTAGCGTGCCTTGCGGTTGAAGGAACCAAGTTCAGGGAGAGACGTAGACTGGGTCGTCTTGTTTCATCGTGATCAAGGGAAAAGTGCTGATCATTTTTCCTTTTGTCGGGAGAATTTTTCGTTTGTCTGTTCAATTCACTTTCGTCCGTTGTTTCGATTATAGTTTGGAATTCTTTATTTCTGGTCATGCTTGTACGTATGTAATGATATTAAAATAATCTGTGAGATGTTCTAGTAAGGTTTGTTCTTTTTCTTTCTGTCTGAAAGGAGCGATTCAATTTTGATCATTTCTGTAAACAGAAATTCCTACTGTTAAACAGCGAGCATGCTGGAAATTTAATTGCAAGCACTCATTGCCAAAAAGGGACTCTCAGCAACATTTCTCCGAACGATAATGCAATCTCGCCGCTCTGTCGTTCAAAAATTTGAAAGGAAAAATTAACACCTGCGCCGATGCATCGCGGAATCGTCTCTTCCATTGTTCAATCGTCGCGAATCGCGCGGCATTCGCCGCCGCCAGTTAACAGTAATGACAAAGCTTGGTTAATAACAATAGCCGAACGCCCTGCCGGTCGAGTCACGCACGAGCGTATTCGCGCTTCTCATCTGGCATTCACCGATGCGCGAATCGCGATTGCGAAACTGCATATGGTTGTGCGAGTAACAATAAGTGCGAGTCCCTCGAAAGTCGCAGACGATAAGGCACGCTGATTATCAAGAGCAGCCGCGAGGCCGACGCGGCGCATCGTTCATCGTACATTCAGGAATGTAGATGAGGCCAGCCTCCTTTCGGCCTGCATTCATCACGGCCCTGAGCGTCCTTCTCCCGCGGTCCAAGCTTCTCTTCATTTTCAATCCTCTCTTTCTCTTTTTTCTTCCCCACCCTCTCCTTCCCGCCTGTCTTTCTTTTTTATTCTACCTTCACGACTACCTCGCCTCCTTCACTCCTTTTGCGTCGTAACGAAAGCTGATCTGACCCCACGAGGGTCCGGTTCATCCCCAGAGCCGGGCTCTTGCATTTTGATTTATCGTGGCGTTGCTCGCTCGCGGCCTGTTATAAATATCCAGGAACAATCTTCCGTCTCTTCCCTGTTCGGGCATCGGTCACCCACTCTCGACGGAAGAGGCGTCCCGCTGGCTTTTCCTGCTCGCCCTTGAACAGCCAAAGCAGCAGCTGAGACCGAGCTTTCCGTCGCAAAGACGTCGTCTTTCGTATTCAAAGAACTCCAGCAGCAGCGCCGCTCTGCATGATCGATCATCTGACAGCTGTGCTTTTCGGGCGTGAGCCGGCGCGGCGCTCGAAACGCCTTCGAGACAAGTGGTGTTCGAAGAAATTATATGGGGCTCTCTTCTTAAACCTCTTGGGCTGGAGTGACGTGGCCACGCGCGTCGAGAATTTTTGTCCCGGGTATAATATTTCCTTAGTTTTAGGTATATTTAAATAAAACAAAATAGGCGGAACGAATAACATTACTTTATTACTTCTCAACAATTGCTGTCCACTGGCGTCATACCGACGAGTTCAAGAAGAAAGCCACGAATTCTATTGTACACGGTTCGGTCACTCGTTATGGTCCGCAATCAGTTGCCAGCGCAAGTAGTTAATAAAGGATGTTAACTGTGCGAAGAATAATACATTATAAATATTTGGAAAGTGTAATTGGCAAGAATAAATTTTGTGGAAAAGCAGCTGGAAATTGTTAACCCTTAAATAGGCTTAATGATTGTCCCAAAATTGCAATTTTCTTAGTTTCAAGTACATTTAAATGTAACCCAGGCAAAACAGATGATAAATTTATCACTTCTCAATAATTTCTATCCAGTGATGTATCGACGAGTTCGAAAGAAAAAGAAAGCGACGAATTATTATGTATACGGTTCGGTCACTCGTTATGGTCCGCAATCAGTTGCCAGCGCAAGTGGTTAACCTCTTAACGTCGAGAACTTTTTGCCCCCCTAAAATTGCAATATTTTCTCAGTTTTACAGGCAACACGAACAATATATTTATTACTTGTTAGTAATTTCTATCCAGTGATATCGTACCGACGAGTTCAAAAAGATAGCGACGAATTGTTGTACACGATTTGGTCACTCGTTATGGTCCGTGAATCAGTTGCCAGCGCAAGGAGTTAAAGATCGTCGGATCGTCCTTCGAGAAAGTGAAGTATTTGGAACTTTTTCTTTTCCTTTCCTTTTAGGAGATTGTTTCTTTTCTCTCAGGCGTAAAAGTGAGGCGTCGAATGTTGGCATTTCTCGATCTTTAAGCTTCTGAGTGTCGCAGACTCTCAATCTTTGCGTCTTGAAATCTTTAAATATTGGAATCTTTCGATTCTAAATCCTTCAGATGCCCTTTGACTTTTGAATCTCTTAAAATTCGTATTTGAAAATTTTTAAACTTCTCAACTCTTCGTTTTTCAATTCCCTTTATTCATTTTTCCACCGCCTTGATTTCCATAATTTCACTTCAATTTTCTCTTCCCATTTCTTTTCTCCAATCATACAATCTTAAAGACTAATCAAAAGATCACACTCGTATTGTTTAATACGATCATCATCACGCTCGTCGATCAATTCCTTTGACGTCGAAAACATCAACGTTGTTTCGAGCACCGATTCCGCGAATGACTGCATCAGCGACGAAGCGAGAATCTCCGCGCGAGATCAGAGCTGGAGTTGCAAGGTCGACGAGGTCCCACCATCGGCCGATTCTATGCTCCTCATCGAGCGTGTTCTTTGTTTGTTTTAATTATACCACTTTTTACTCGCACAATTTTTACTCTGCACTTATACACAATTTTTACTCGCGTCGACCTTTCGATGCCTCTTGCGAAACTTAATCAAAGCTTCCCCCGATAATTGCTCCGACCGACTGCAATCGGCTGGCATTTTTTTCTTTTTCTTTTTTTTTTTTGTCTAACGTGCACTCGGAATCCGGCAGAGCGTCGTGTTTCACCGAAGAATGCATCCAGATATGTCGTTTGATAAATTATTTACGAGAATCAGCTCGGCCTTCGACAGCCGTCAGGGATTTCCCTCATTATATACAACGTGTGCGTCGCCGATCGATAAATTGGAGCTCGCGTTCCACGAGTTGTTCGTTGATTGCCGACGATTGGAAAAACGTTCGTTTCAGCTTCATAGTTCGTTCGAGGCATCTTGCACTTGCATTATTACAAACATGGCTCAATTAGCGCTTCGAACTATGTTGCTCCCGATTAATTGCATCAATCCGTTGATCACAGATAAATTTCAAATTTCTCCAAGGATGAACGCGTGCTCACGTCGAAACGAGGACTCTTTTCCAAGAATTAATCTGCTGTTAATTTGTTGTCCGGGGACAGAAAGAAACATTCGCAGGAAGGCGTACTTTTCGA
Source organism: Tetragonisca angustula (assembly GCA_036937485.2). Taxonomy (NCBI): domain Eukaryota; kingdom Metazoa; phylum Arthropoda; class Insecta; order Hymenoptera; family Apidae; genus Tetragonisca; species Tetragonisca angustula. The sequence continues at coordinate 1,936 of JAWNGG020000082.1, read as the reverse complement.
GAATCATCGAGGCAAGAAAGGTCCTCGTACCGAGAAAGCAACGCGACACGGCGCAAAACAAACGTTTTGAAGCGAGGCTCGTCCCTGTGTTCCGCAATCCCTCTCCTTCTTCTTCTTCTTCTTCTTCTTCTGTACCAGGCCCCGAACAACCGATCGATTACGCGTGCCTTTACGATGCCTTTATTAATCGAAGATCATAATCCCGCTCGACGGTCCGGCAGGATTTCTCCGACCGATTCGTCCTCCTCTTGCCCCCTCCCCGCCTTAACTCGCTTCTTTATCCCTCGCTTCGTCGTATCCCTTAGCCTGTAATCCTCTCCCGTTTCAGCGGCAGCGGATTAATTATTTTTCTGCGACCACGATCAACCGCGAGGAAGGTTCACGGTCGTTTTCGTCGATCCTTAGCGATACCTGCTTGCCCGTAATCCCCTGGCGTCGTCGAAATACGCGGAGGATGCGAACTGCGAGCCAAAGGCAGACACGTTGCGAGACTTGTTTCGTGTTATTTCGCGGTCCAACGAGTCTCGTAAATCCGCGCGCGATTTCCGTGTGCGTCCTCGCCGGGAGAAGCGACTTTTTAATCCGATCGAACGAGAAATAAAGCTCGACACTGTTGGCGTTACACAAGAGGGAATGAAGAAGCTTTTGGTTGGATTTTTTTTTAAAATTCTGACGTGTTCCTAAGAAGTAATGAGGCCGTTCTTGGTTTTTCTTCGTCGTGAACGCTGTCCTTCCTTGATTATAAATATCCGGTTTTTGCGTTTCCTTCAGCATTTAAGACTGTGCGTCGAAGTATTTTAGAATTATCGTGACAATAAATAAATTAACGAAAGCAGAAGCAACGAAATTGACACGCGCGACTTTAATTAACGAGATAAATCCCACAGGCCTGAAGCAGAGATGATCCTTACCGTAATTTCTTCGACGAAGGTCCCCTCGAAACGCGAAGAGGAGAGCGTTATTCAGACAGAAAAATTCTCGACTGCGACAGCAGTTAGGAGACGCAGAGTTAATCCGCTTAGAATGTCGATCCGCGAGCCGAGGGATCCCCCTCCCCCCATCGTCGTGCAATTCCTTCTCGTAAATATGATGTCGTTTCGAGAGACGTTTCGCTTAAGTCGCGAAATTATAGAAACATCGAGCCTCGTGATTCGCGTCTATGCGCGGAACGAGCTTAATCCATCGAAAGCTTCATTTTTAACAGATTCGTGGTCGTGGGTAGAGGACAGTCGGTCGACGTTAAGTCGAAATTGTTATCGTACGAGAGGAAAATCGTGCAGCAGGCGATTTAATGGTCGACGTTTGCGAGAAACCGATTATTTACGCAGTTTTAATGGCGGGTGCACGCGTATACGGGGACGAGTTTCGTTGGAAGCGTGACGACCACCGAGGACGAACGTCGATGATAATTCAAGCGATAAAAACGGAGGAGACGAAGGAGAAAAAATACGTTGCTGGGAATATGTCCGCTGGAATGCGACGGGTATAAAAAGCGTTTTAATTCGCCAGGGGATTTTACGAGAGGATTTCGAGGCGACGCGGAAATTCACTTCCACTCGAAGGATACTTCCTCGTTCGATTCTTCGTTAAACCACTTGCGCTGGAAAGACGTGATACGCACGTCGACATGTTTTTTTTTTTGTGCCAAAGACGCTTACGACGTGTTATACACGTTTTGATCTTTCTAAGTACAGTTCCAGATTGCACTGCGTCGCATGGGAATCATCGATACAGCATCTCGTACAAATATACGGATTTCGAAATTTTTGCAGTTTATAATATATTTTATCACAACGCAGGCAAATCAAGTAATAAATTTATTTTCAAATAAAAATAAATGAATCATAATGAAATAGATATTAAAAATAAATTTTTATTCAGAATAAAAGTAAAAATAAATAAATTTGTTTTGTTTTAGTAATTTTTAGTGGATGTA